>PVIU01002069.1:0-166794 GCA_004026605.1 Ondatra zibethicus | reverse complement strand
ACAGAGTACTTTTAAATTTACATGAGAAAAAAGTTAACTTTAAAAAGATGTGGCTAAATATTGATACTTTAGAGCAATCGGCTTTAATCAGAAGATACCTTTAATATGTATTGTTAAAAGATAAATGTGTAAGTCAGTAGTTGTTTGGTTAGAAATAGTTTCTTTAAAATAGCTGGAAGTTATATTGACAGCTTAATTTTTACACATTTCCATGGGCTGATTCACAGACTTAATCTAGCAGCGGGCATTTGTTTATGTGCTTAGAAGCATTATACATGCCGTATATAGGCACACCCATGCATTCATTTGTCCCTTGTCCCTGAGCATGCCAGAGACAGGGCCTCACATCCAGGCTGTGATTCCAGTTCCCCACACATATCAGAAATGGGTGGCCCTTCAAGCCAGAGGGAGAAATGGTTCACAGGCCCAGGACCTCATCCATTTCCCAATACAAGCACACCTGTAGCTCTTGGGATTCCCTCTGGCTGTGTGACAGCCATGACAGCTAGAAAGTGGAGTAGAGGCACATTTAAACTGGACTCCACAAACTTTGCCCTGAAGTTGTCCTTGGGATTAAATAATAAATGTGCAACTACGAAATCTGAGTACCATCAATTACAATTTCTTAGAAATATCACTGCATCAGGACAAGTCACACTTACACGCTACAGTTATAAGGAATGTTCCTTGATCCCAAAGCAAGGCTACTAGACTCTCTGCCTCCCTGAAACAGAACAGCTGCACATTTGCATTATGTAACATGTCTAGTTTTGGGCCTCACTTGGAATTATAGTGGTGTAATGATACATAGATTTTCTATATTTTGTGCCTCCGTGATTATGGCTTCCATAGTGTCTCCTAATTATGTATAAAATTCTCCATGTGACAGGTATGTTGATAAGCCATTTCCCCACCACAGCTACCATTGTAAGGCTTCTGTGCTTTTCCTCCACAT
This sequence comes from Ondatra zibethicus, assembly GCA_004026605.1. Lineage (NCBI taxonomy): Eukaryota > Metazoa > Chordata > Mammalia > Rodentia > Cricetidae > Ondatra > Ondatra zibethicus. Next base: position 165,839 of record PVIU01002069.1, on the reverse strand, counting down.
AGCTTCTTTCCACCTAGCCCCACCCCCACCTCCCACATTAGTGGTTGCCTCTGACAAAGCAATGGGGACAGTTCCTTTAGATGTCACAGCTATCCATGGTGCTGTGTCCCAAAATTCTTCTGTTGTCATAGCCTCATGGTTCCAGCACTCTCTGTATTCTGTGCATGCATTATCTGTCTTTCTTACAACTCTGGTATCTGGTGCCCGGCATCCTCTTACGTGGAAAAGTTATTTTGCTCAGTAAAATACTCTAATAAACACCCTAGAGTTGGAGTAAGCATTTGCATGTGTGAATGTGACCAGGATAAACTCTTGGATAAATTTTTCTTATGTGTGAGGTTGTTTTGCTTGGAGAAGGAGGGAAGGAGAGGCTTGTAGTTGGTTGTTTTTTACCTTTTACTCTTAGTTCTTTGGGGGCCCACCACCAAGCTCCCAAATAAGCACACGAAGACTTATTATTACGTATAAATGCCCAGTCTTAGCTTGGCTTGTTTCTAGCCAGCTTTTCTTAACTAATTATCTCATCTATCTTTTGCCTCTGGGCTCCCCCCCCCCCATTTCTGTATATCTTTTCATTCCTTCTTATTCTGTGTCTGGCTGTGTGGCTGGGTGTGACCTGTCATTCTCCTCTCCTCCTTTTCTCGTTCCTATTCTCCTTTTCTCCTTCTATTTATTCTCTCTGCCTGCCAGCCCCACCTACCCCTCTCCTACCTAGCTATTGGCTGTTCAGATCTTTATTAGACCAATCAGGTGTTTTAAGCTGGCAAAGTAACACCATTTCATAGTTAAACAAATGTAAAATAAAAGAATGTAAAACATCTTTTCATCATTAAACAAATTTCCACAGCATAAAGAATGAAGCACACATTTAACTGATATCCTACAACAAAGAGTGGCATGAATAAGGCAGCCAGGAGATGGAGCAGGCTCGGCCTATGTGGCCCTAAACACAGAAATATATTAGACAAGACTAAGGTATAATTAGAAGTTTTTAATTCTGTGGTGCAGTGATTTCTTCTGTCTTCCAGACATTCGTTCCAAATAAATCTACATACTAAAATCCTTTAAAGGCACTGTGAGAATAAACCCAGAGAGGAAAGAAGTTGTGTTTAATATTTGAGCCAGTGTGACATAAAACAGAGAGTTTTAACAAAATGAGGTAATTGTTGAATCTCAGTCCGATTCACATCCCACCTCTGACAACAAATTCTCAGAAATCATGGAGAAAACTTTTGGATTCCTATAGCCCACAAAATGGATAAGGGGGTTGAATGGTTAAACTATCATAGAGACACGCTTCATTGCTTGTGTAGTTTCCACCCCATTGTGAAGCCTTTTGACAGTGGGTCTCACTAAACCTCATGAAAACTCTCCTGCATCCTCCATATCTACCTAGATCATCTCCAAACTCAAAATGACCTAGAGAACAATTTCTCCTAGATTAGAAGCTTCTAGTTTCATCAGGGTTGACAGCTGGGGTCAGGGTCTTGTACTGTTGGGCTAGCTATGCATTATATTTAGCAGTATCCTTGACCTCTGGTCACCAGTGTGCCAGCAATAGGACCTTAATCATGACAACCAAAAATATTTTAATACATTGCCAAATATTTCTTGGAGGGCAAAGATGTCCTTAACTCAGAGTGTCTGAGACAAAACAGGAAGAAAAAATGACTTATCATTAAGAGGTAGTTGGGAACGTAAAGAAATACCTACACATAATCGCTTTGTTGTCATTTTAGATCTTTATTTGGAGAAAAAAGAACAAGATATATTAAAATATATTCCTTAAGTATTACTGCTCTTTATTTTCTGCTGTGCCATGTATTTCACCTGGCTATTTGCTCAGGTTCATAGCATGGGTCACATCGCCCTTTTAGATTCTGTCTTAAAGATCTCTCTGATTCAACTCCATTCAGCTATTCCACGAGTAATAATTAAAAACCGACTTTATCTATCCCAATTCAGTCACTACATCTTACTTTTTCCAACAAAGTTTCATACTAATTCTTTCAGCTTTCATCTGTATATTTTTATTGGACATTTAAAATTCTTGAGGCAAGGCTTCTTATAGATCAGTTTGTCTTTGAAGGCAACTCACAGTCAAGGATAGTTTTGAACTCCAGACCCTCCTGTCTCAAGCTTTCCAAATGCTGGGATATGAGGCTGTGCTACCAGGCCGTGCCATTGGTCTGGTTTTAACTTACATTGCATAGTCCTTCCTTCAACAACACAGGATAGACTCTTGTGGGTCAGAATTTGTTTCTAATTAATGTTGTCTTCTGGATAACAGTAATAAAACAGCAATTCTTAATACGAATACAACACTTCACAGAGAATCTTCATGTGGTCTGCTTGGCTTTAATTTCACAATTTTGTAAAATGCGTATATTCAGAGAGTGGAATCTAAAGTGCTTTGGAGGCATGCATTTGGTATCATAGATCCAACATTCTGTGGCTCTGACTGAGAACCTAGAACTTGCTCCTTCCTATATTTAAAAGAGTAAAACAAGTAACAATATTTTCAAGTTCCATGAAGTTTGATGATTGTGAAGGTAAGGTGTTGGAGAGATTTAACAAGAATCATAAAATCTGTACATGTCTTCAAAGGAAGGAATGGGAAATAAAATAAGCCCATGAATTTTGGAAGGAAAACAGAGAAAGACTAAAGGTTAAGTTAATGAAGTGGCAGGTTGGGGAAATAGTTTTCATATCATAATGCTAGGAGCATAGAGATTGGTCTATGAAGTAATGCAGTAGAGGAGGCTCAAGAGGTAGGTGAGTTTTAATAATGTGTTTGCATATAGTTTTAATAATGTTAGGAGTATAGCGATTGATCTATGCAGCAATGCATTAGGGGAGGCCCAAGAGTTGGCTAGAAAAATTCTGCAGCACAATGAAGGAGTATCTCCCTGAAGAGTTATAGGAGATAAATTAAAACAAAGGACAAAAGAGAATTTTATTTTGATATTTATTTTTAAAAAGATGCTGCCAATTTAGCAAAGTAATGGTATGTAAAAAATTCTTTTCCGAGGTCCATAAACTCACAAGCCCCAGAAGCTGGCAAGGCTTCCAGTAGCAGCCAAGGTTTGCATCCTGTGGAGTGGGCCTCAAGTCCAATTAGACAACTGTTGCTTGGCAGTGGCACGTGAGTGCCATTTACTGCGCCCTTCTGCCCATCTTGCCACACTGGTAATGGTCATGGTTTATAGGTGATGTAGCTGTAAAGGGCTTCTTAATTTCATCTCTCTCTTTGCAGCTTGCATAGTATTTTCTGGAACAATGGAAGCTAGACCAGAGGAAAGAGACTTTCAGTTTAGATACAGCTTGAGTCGTCTGAGTCGTGTGTCCTAAGTGTACAGTGTCTTTACTAATTGAGGCCAATCCCCAGCCCCTAAGAGGCAACCAAGGGCTGCATTGATAATCTATATTGTTTGGGAATCACGTGAACTACCCTGATCAACCCTTGGAAAGTTAGTTTCTCATGCCTGGTACTGGCATTTTGTAAGTCTATGGTTCTTGAAGGAGCATTGTTAGCCCAGGTAGCTGGCCTTCCTTTAATATTTGTACTATATACATACATACATATGTATCATGTATAATTTTAGCTAAACAGAAAATGATTCCTTGATGCCTTATCAAACAACCTTGATGTTATTTGTCCCTCCTCCTTCTATACTGACCTCCCTCCTCCCCAGTTGGAGCCCCCCTTCCTCCTTATTTCCTTTGCCACTTCTGTATCACCTGTATCCTTTTATTCCCCAACCAGGCACACCCCTCCAGTCCCTGACACTATTACACTTTTCCTTGTTTCTGTGTTTAACTTCTGTTGTTTACTCACAACTGAGGATATGGATCTAGGAAACACAAATGGGAGAAGGCACACAGCATTTGTCTCTCTGGGTCAGGGTTACTCCACTCAATAGAATCTTTCCGAGGCCCAACCATTAACCTACAAATTTCATCATTTCATTTTTATCTACAGCTGAATAGTATCACATTGGGTACATGTACTATATTTTCACATATGTTGAAGGACAGATAAGTTGTTTTCATTTCCTAGCTATTATGACGAGGGCAGCTATGAATTTGCAAAGCAAGTATCTGTGGAGTGGGATGTCTAGTCTTTTGGGCAGATGTCAAGGAGTGGCATGACTAGGTAATGTGGTAGATTTATTTTCAGCTTTTTTAGGAGTCTCAGGACTGATGTCCAGCGTGGATGCACCAGTTTGCATTTCCAGCAACAGCGAATGAGGGTATCTCTCCACAATCTCACCAGCATTTGTTGTAAGGTGTTTTGTTGACTGTGGCTATTCTGACTGAGGTCAGACTAAGAACCTTAAAATTCTTTTAATTTGCATTTACGAATTGTTAAAGATAATGAACACTTTGTGAGGTGTCTCTTAACCATTTTTATTTCTTCTATTGAAAACTCTGTTTAGACCCCTAGCACTGGGTTATCTATTTCCTTGATTCTTCATTGTTTGAGTTCCTTGTATATTCTGGATATTAATCCTCCATCATTTGTATAACTGGCAAAGAGTCTCTCCCATTCTGCATGTTTCTTCTTCACGTTATTGTTTTCTTAGCTCCACAGAAGCTTTTTAGTTTTTTGAGGGCCCCAGTTGTTGACTGTTGGCCTTAATTCTTTTGAAAGTGCAGTCATGTTCAGAAAGCCCTTTCCCGTATCTCTATCTTGTAACATTCTACCTATGTTTCCTTCTAGCAGTTTTCAGGTTTCGGGCTTCAAATGAGGTCTTTGCTCCATTTGAATCTAAATCTAGTGCAGGATATCAGTCAAATTTTATTCTTCTACAGCGTCCAATTTCCCCAGCAACATTTATTGAAGGAAGATGCTGTCTTTTCTCTGTATGCATGGTTTTTGTTTTATTTTTGTTTGTTTTTGCCTTTTTGCAAAATAACAGAAGGGTGTTGTTATTAGTACACATGACTAAATGAAATATAGACGATTTTATTCCATTGGTCTATGTGTCCATCTTTTTGCGCCAGTACCAATAGATCTTGAAGTCTAGAATAGTAATCCTTCCAGTAGTCTTTTTGCTCAAGATTTCTTTGATTATCTGAGGTCTTTTCTAGTTCTATATAAAGTTTAGGATATTTTTTCAATTTCTGTAAAAAAAATGTTAATTAGGGTTGCATTGAATCTGTAAATTACTTTTGATAAGATGGCCATTTTCACAATAATTAATTCTATATTTTAAATCTCATTCTTATATTCACATGTAAGTGTAGTTACCGCCCTTCATCACAGAACCCTCTCTTTACAGCAAATAAAGAGTCTCCCAGTAAATCACAACTGGTCACAGTGCAGAAGCCACCATGTCATAGGAGCCCAGTCTGAGCAGACACATCTTCATCACAACTCCTAAATCTAGGCTCAGTGAACATGGAGGAATAGGGGGCCAAAAGACTCTCAGAGCAGAATACAAAACAGTTTGTCGTGAAACCGTCTCTCTTAGAAATAACTGCATAAACAAGACCAGAACAATGTTAAATATCAACTGTGTGTTGATGTGGAAGAGGAAACATTTCAGAAGCTCACTGCTAGACAAAGAATGACTGGCACCTAATGACTGTCGGAAGGAAAAGAGTTAGCCTCCACAGGGATGAGCCTCTTAATTGGGCATCCAATACAGAGTGGTCAACCTTGAAACCATATACACACAAACAACAAAAATGGATTCAGCAGGCTTTGTGTGTGTGCATTAGTTCAAACACATACATATATATGTAACAAATACAACTTTAAAAGAGGCTATCAATTTGAGGGGGATTATGGGAGGAGTCTGAGGGAGGGTAGCTGGGAAGGGTTGGAGAGAATAAAGGAAGGGAGAAGTCATATAATTTTATTCAAATTGAAATACATTTTAAAAATACTGCAGCTTTAAGCTTGAGCGTGAAAACTGCGAACAGGCGCTTGCTCCGTCTTTGCAACACTAAATAGGATGCAAGCCCCGGGCTTTTGCACAAGGCCCTCCTCACCATGAGCTTCAGGTTCTCGCAGCGACTCTTTGAGGTTGTCGTGGTACTTCCTCTACTTCTTAGGTTAGGAAACTCAGTCTCAAAAGTAAATTCTGAAAAATCTATTAATCCTGCATAAGTGAGTGGGGAGACCCAAACTGACATCTCACTGGGGCAGTTGCCCTGTCCACCATAGTAGCTCGCCTTTCCAAGAGGAAAGTCACATCTCCGACCTCAAAGAATGCATTCCTCTGTCTGACGTGAACAGGGAGCAAGTGAGCTGGGAAATTACCAGTACTCCAACCCCTTGTCTGTCTGGGGGGACACTGAGAGAAAGCTTCATAAAACACCATTTCAAAGACTTTTTTGAAACACTAACTCTGATGTGCAAAAAATATTCTGTTACTGACCTCACCTGTGTGTGTGAAATTCAAACAGTGCCTTAGAGAAAGCTACAGAAAGAAGAAATGTCTCCTTAGAAGTCCCAGGCTTCATGTCGTTCTTCCCAGATCCACCTTGTGGTATTGTTGTGCGATTAAAACAGCTGCTTCCCTTAGTGATCTGGCCTTAACCAGTTCTAACCTAAAGAGGATCTTTCCTGACCCATATTGTGTCAATTCCATAGTGTTTGCTTGACTCTCCCTCCTTAAGTGAGTCTCTTTCCGCATCTCAAATTTCTCCAGCAGCTGAGAGAAATGGCTGGTCAAATACATTTGCTCAGAAAAGCCAGGAGGGTACACTTTGCCATGTTCAAAGAAGAGGAGCAATTTTGTATTGGTTGACCACTGCCTGGATCACCGCACTACATGGAAGAGCAAAGTTGAGTCACAGACATCCTTCAGGAGAGACACTGTACCCTGTGTATGGGATAATATCACCGGAGCGGGTTCTCTGATGCTTTCCAGCTCTTCCATCGTGAGAGTCACATAAAAGCACATAAAAAATTAGGTCTCACTTTGTAATTCCCCAAGAGAGAACTATGGCAGGGAAGGCCAGGGCAAGAGCATGGGGAGTGTTGGAATTGGCATCAAAGTTGTGGAATCTTCTCTCCCATCTCTGGAAAGTTACAGCCCCTGGATATTTTATCTATGCTTTAAAGGTTTACCTTTCTCATCATCTGAAGGGATTATTAAGCTTTTATTGATCTTTCAATGTTTTACACCTGGTCACTCTTTATGACAATGCTCAGATACAGTCTGAGTTGAGACCACCACTCAAATAAAATATAAAGATATACATAAGACAAATAGTAATGACTCTGAACATTTTGGGGCTTAGGTATTTCCAGAGCACTCTTTCCTATATTATCTGATTCATGCCCACAGTTCTGAAAAAAAAAAATGTGTGACAGGGTAAGACAGCACAAAGGTTACTCCGTCTTGCTGAGGTCATTTCAGGTTTAACTAGAATTTGATGGTGATAGAGAATCCCATGGGAAGTTACCCAACTCTATTCTAGAAGTCCAAGGTTAAGATTCCCTAGCTAACTTAGCTTCTGTTATACTGCCTGCTTGTGCAAACCTTCCCCTCCAGCTAACCGCTCATCTTAGCTTCTGTTAAACTACTTCATTGCATGAGGCTCCCTCCTGCCTGAAGCTGCCCAGCAAGATGCCAGGCTCCACCTAACATACATATTGGTAACGCTGAATCAAGAAGCCAAGTCTTGGAGAGGTAAAATTATTTCCCTCATATTTCAAGGTGAGGCTTTTATTCTCAACGCCCTCCCTCTGTTTCTACTGTACCTCAGTTACCCAAGCTGAGTGTCAAAATAGCACAACTAAGACCATGCCCAGTAAATGCAGTTTGTGATGAATGGCAATGGTGTGGCAGAGCAGGACACGATGGAAAGAAATGTCTTCCATAGAGTGGGTGAAATTTCAACTATCAACATGAGGCACTTGCTTTGAACTCTCCCTAGGTAGAATTCTTAGGAAACAGCATAGCATGCAGCCAGAAAGTTGATTCTGTGGCTTAAAATAAAAGCTCCTCTCATCAGCTAATGCTTGTCACAGTGTCTTTCATTTGAATATGTGCTTCACACATGTGAATGTCTAATAAATGCTAGTTGATAGCACCAATGAGGACTGATAAACTGCAATCGCCTTCGGCCCTGAAGTTGTCAGCTTTCCCATGAGCAGCACGTGAGGAGGAATGCTGTGTCCCATTAGCAGCTTTCTGAATACTTGAGTCCACGAAAGTAACTTTTTGAACCCACTGTGATGGGGGGTCTGAGGGTTGATAACACAAGGCCATGTACACACAATGCCAATCATTCCAATGAAAACTGAAAAATTCAGTCAATCATCTGGGGATCTATCCACATGACACCAAACATCTGGATGACTGAGTGTTTCCAGTCCTCACTAGGATGGTGTCATGCAGATTCAGACATCTGCCATTTAAGATCAGCAATATTGCAAGGGACATACAGTTTTACATAGCAGGCTGCAAAAGGGAACACAAGAGCATATTTCACTCATTTCTTCTCTGGGTGACGTTTGCGAAAGGACGTACATGTGGCGGCTCACTCTTTTGTACAAGGAACCGAACATACACCAAGAACTCACAGCCTAGTGGGAAAAGTAAAGCAGATCATCATGGAAGCCCAAACAAGTGGACAAAGGATTCAATGCAAAGATGAACACCGAGAGTTTTCAAAGCTTCTAAGATGAGGTAACATTTGACCAAGACACCATATTAAATGGAATAGGGGTAGATGTCCTCAGGGGAAGGGGAAACCAGAGGGTAATTTCTGTAAAGATGAAGAGATCCTCGGACACTCCAAAAGCAAAAGGAGGACTCGAGGGACAACAGAACGTACGTGCACTGACAGTATCTGTCTGCAGCCTGTGTGTTAGAAGGTTCGGCTTCACTCTCCCTTAGTTGCATGCCTTCCAAGGAACAAACACATCGTAGGCAAAAACAAACAAACAAACAAACAAAAAAAACAACAGCAGCCTCGCCCTGAGCCAACCCCCACCTTTGCAGACACCAACCTGGTTCCTAGGCTCCAGCATTTCCTTCTCACGTTGCCCTCCTTGAGCACCTGCAGAGGCCGTTTCTCAAATCTCTGCTCCCAAAGGGAGATACTGCTGCAGCAGCTGGGCACACCAATGGGCAGCTGTTTGTGGGCTGTGAATGAGGATGGGTGTGTGAGCTTGAGGCCCCTCACCCCACAGACTGAACAGGGAGAGAGGGTCAGCAGACGACAGGACTGGTATAAGGAACCAGACCTCTGCACTCCACTCCTGGGACCTATGATTTATAAATTGGAACATAGCCTTGCAGGTTGTTGTAAAAGCAGGCTAATCGGCAGAGTTAGGTATGATGCATTTACTTCAGCCTGCTCCTTTGTTTTCCTGTATTTAAACAAACGTGAGTAGTAGGCCTCCATTTACTGGGTTCTGTAAATGTTAGGAGCAGTTGCAGAGGCTGGTCAGGGGTGGAGTAGGAGAATCTGGGATGAGATTCCAGGGGGTCTCATATGGGCCTGGCAGATAGATTCCTAAGAGAGATACAAGAGCTGTTGGATGACTCAAGTTCTTTCCCCCCCCCCACCTTCCCCAGCTACTCCTGCCCTTAGAGAGAGCTCCCTTTTCCAAACTGTTATTCCAGTTACTACCCACTATATGAAAGTGAACTCTTATGTGTGGACTATATCTAATTACTTTATGGATAATGCTTTATATCCCTCAACTTAGTAAGCTCTAGTATCAGCTAACAAATATCTAGAACTTTTGTTTGTTTGATCTTCCATGGTTGTCTTGGATAGTGTTTGGGCAGAAGTTTCCTCTAGCAGCTTTTTAATAGCTCATTGTAAAGGAGCTCTTGAAAGAATTCTCACAGTGTCAGGAGCACATTGAGCTGTGCTCACTGCCAGACTTTCATGTTCTTGTACCCTCTCAGGACCGGCTACACAGTTTGCAAAACCCGATGAAAAAGGAAAATGTGGAACCACTTGTTCAAAACTTCTTCAGAATTTCAAGAAGGTGACAGGTGAGTATTAAAGCAAGCCTGGGCCCTCTGAGCATGGGGCCATGTGTGGCTGCACAGGTCTGCTTGCCTTTACTCATCGAAGGCAAGATGCCTTTCCTCCAGGCTTAGTTAGTGAACTCAGTGCCAAGAGCCTTTTAACAATTTCAAAAAGTGTGGTTCAGAAGTAAATGAGATGATGCTAGATGGCACGCAGATGGACGTTTGTTTAGTGTCATAGCTATGTACCAATGTGTTATGATATATGTAATAGTTATGTAAATGTGCCTTAGGGAAATATAATTTGCACATCAATCAATAATTTCAAGTTTATTATTGTTTAGGACAAGGCTAAGTTACAAAATAGGCCAAATTAAAGAAAATATTAAGTAAATAAGAGCCCAGGTGGTAGGCAGATGTTGCACAAAGTACAAAATGGTACTTAAATGACTGAAGCTCGGAAACACTGGGGATACTGGATGATTAAGGTGTCCTGGTGGCCTTGAGGATTTGGTAGCACCCTTGGGCACACCTGAACTCTCCCTTTGTGTTCTAGCTGATCTGCTTTTCATGTTTTGCCATTTAGTGGGTAGGACTTTGATTTGAACAAAGAAAGGTCACCAGACCTGGAGCCCAGTTTAAAGCAGACCTGGAAAGTCTCTCAGGTCTAAAACTCTACCCTCTCTTGCCAGCACAGTCTCCTGATTTTGTTCTGTAGACTAGAGAGACCCCTTAGCCTAGGCAGAACGCTTGTAAACAACCACAAAAATGATCCCAGGCAGCCTTAGGCACTTCCAATATTCTTTATGCTGTTTATTTTTGCAGGTATTTAACATTACTTGTTTGATAAATATTATTTACTGTTTACCCCCATTACTATTCTTCTCAAAATTATACACAGTCACACAAACTTTAGTAAATAATATTTATGATTAGTCTCTGGATTCGTATTCCTTATTTATTGAGAGTATGTTAAATGGTGTAAATGGTTCATCTATCATATGGTGACATGAGTGGGGGGCAGGGCGGGGAGCTGGCCCAGAAGTCATAAGGACAGGAGAGCTGCCGCTGTCCCCCACCAGCTGCTACACTAGGGCAAGCAGCCCCTGTGCCTCACTTGGGCTACACACCGGAGCCAATCCTGTTGGTGGAGGTGTGGGTGAGCCAGCCTGGTAGTTGTTAGCAGAGGAGTTCGGTCCCCATTACTCATCTGCCATGTGGTGGTGTGGGCAGGGGAAAGAAGCCTGACTCCCATATCAACACCAGAGGCAGGTGGGAAAGCCGGCCCCTGCCCTTCATCAGCTGAGGCACTCAGGACAGTGGCCCCTATGCCACGCCTGGGCAACACAGTAGAGCTGTCCCTAAATGTATAGGTGTGGGCCATCTGACTCTGAGGATTTGAAAGCAGGAGAATTGGCCCAACCCCTTGCTCACTGATGCAAGGGTGAATGCACCAGGACGATACAGGAGAGCTCACCCTGGTGGTGAGGACTGACAGGCTGACCAATCCTGCAACCACTCAGGCCCAGAACCAGGGTTATGTGTCAGCCTACCCCAATACCCACCCGATCTGTGATTTGCTGGGACAAGTGAGGGGACTGGACTGGTCCTGCAGACCCAAAGCTGCAGGATCTCCATAACACAGGGCAACAGCAGGATATCTAAGAGGAGTCCCAGTGAGGACCCAGCATTGTTAGTGTGACAGAAACCAGAGGCCTCGAACCAGACCAATGACTCTCTGCAATGAACACTTGCAAGTAAAGATGTATGAACAAAAGGGTTTACTATGTGACTCACTGTGTCACATAGCTTCCATGACAAGATTGATTTTTTTCTTTTAAATTTTATTTTATTTGGGAGAGAGGTAGGTTATAAGAGAAGAGAGTGGATATGAAGGGATGGGGAAATGAACAGGATGGAGAGGCATGATGTGCAAGACACAAATGATTTTTAAAAATGGTGTAAATGGTATAAAGGCTAACCTTAATTTGATCTTCTCAGTAATCCTGTAAGTGTTAGCATTTCTACTTTGTGAAAGAGTCTTGGGAACCCAAGTGGCTTCTCCAGGATGACCTGGGAGACCTATCTCTAACTCCTCTGATTTCAAAGTTCAAGATACCTTCACTCTTTTTTGCTAGTGCACTTAACATCTGGGTCCTAGCGTTCCATTCTAGAATGGTGTTTCTCTCTAAATTCACCCAGGACTGCTACTGCTTCAGATCAAAAGGTGTTAATCTTAGGGATTTAGAGAACAAGACATCAGAACTTCTGGGAACTCTTGAGGAATTTGATGTCTTAATTCTTAATTAAGTAATTCTTAATGTACTTCAGACCTTCTGCTCACTCTTGGCTCATTATTATAAGTGCCTAAAATATTTAATTAATAAGTTGTATTTATTATTAATATTAATTAGCAATAATGTGAATATGTTTTGTGTATCATAAAAAAGCCTGCAGCCCATAATTAATGTACAAGCACCAGAGAACATTATTTGGTATTTTGAAAGACTCCAATATTCATATCATCTAACTTGAATAGCAACAGTACAGATAATATGCTGGTGTAAACAATTTAAGGATCATTTTTGCTTCCAAACTATTATTTCTTGAAACACTACTCAGAGAACATGACACAATAGCTGATTAATCTTAGTAGTATTTACTTTATTTACAAGAATGACTCATGAGCTTCGCGTGGGGCCATGGGCACACATTGGGACCACAGCAGCAGCTACAAGCAGGGCTAGCACCATGATCCCTTCTTACTGTACATCCTCCAGGTCGGGTACCCCAGGGGCCAGTTCCAAATTCTCCAATGTGATCATTTCCTGAGAGCCTTTAACTTAGCAACTTCTCTTTATTAAGTTTAGTTCTCTCTAAAGATTTTACTTGGGAGTCAAGATTAGGAAAGAAAAATCAGAATAACTTTTTTTTTTAATGCTCAAAAGAAAAACCCACAGGAAAACAAAATGGACGGCACTGTGTGCTCATGGGCATTAGGGTGGAGCAGTTAGGTCAAATTATTTATGTTCCAAGAAAGAGGAAAGCAATAATTAAATAAGGTTTTGAAGAGCCCTCCCTTCTTCTCAAACTGAAGAACACTTGAAAGCTTGTACTAGATAATGAGCATTCACCCTGACCCTGGAAGGAATTATTACTAGGAGTTAATTGCAAGTTGCTTGTTTAGACTTTCTGGGGCTGTTAGGTTATTGCTGAGTGAAGGCCTCATAAACAAGAAGCTTCCTAACGCGGCCCCCTCCAGACCAAACGGACATGTGTTTCCCATTTCAACGTTTCATTGCCCCAACTGAAAACAAATCAGCTGTGTCCTTGGGATCCTAAGGAGAGAAGGTTAGGATTTATTCCTGGACGAGCCTGAGGAAAACATTACCCTAATGGATGAAATGTGTTCCCACTAAAGACTTCTTAAAAGTGTTGAACTAGCCTTTCCCAGCGCAAGCTCCTCTGTCCTGAAAAGAATGGAAACGCAGGAGAGTTCATTGGTGTTAGGCTGGCTTTGTCTTTCCGTGAGGAACAACGTGTAGACCTTGCTTTGATTTAGATAAGCATCAAATGTAGTCACCGTCTCCAGGGATTACACACCCACCTACACACCTTTACCAGCACCGTCTAGAAATGCATCCTTTCTTGGCTCTATACAGCCATCAAACCCCACTTCCTGTTTTCGTGGGCCAAATTCCTCAATCAATTCTATTTTATTTCCCCAAGAAAATGTTCAGGGCCACCAATAACATCAGTTCTAGAAAGATTGTTTGCTTTTCTGCACTGGAAGTAATGGTCTCCTTAGGTCTGCAAGCCTACTGTGGAGGAATTCTGGCTTCTTTTTTATGGCTTTTACCCTGACAGGGCACAGGAAATAGGAAAACAGATTTATTTTCCTTGGCAAAATCAAGGGATGCTTGGTTTATCAGTCTGAAAATTTTTAAGAGTTCAAGTGGGGAGGCACAACATGAAGCCACTCTGATTCAAATTCAGATTCTCCAGTATAATTAGGGAAATTCGCCACCATTATCAGTTCCATTCTCAGTTCTGTGTGGCAGGCTAGCCAGCAAGCAGGACAGCTGACTTTTCTTTTCCTCTTTTCTTCTCTCCTTTTTTGTCTTTTCCAAATTTGATTTCTTCACAAAAAGATTTAAAAATTTAAGGAAATTTAGATTTCCAAAGTCCACACTGTACCCACTCTATTAAGGTGACAAGGAGCTGGTGACCGGTTTGTGCTGGCGTGATGAGAAAAACGAAAGACTAGCATAAAGGGAAAATTTGAAATTTCTCCTTGTATTGATTGGTACAAATTCAGAATGAAATGTAGAAGTCACTATTTCGTCATTCAGATTTGTGACACTCTACCTGGAGAGAATCCAATCGCTAATCCTTATTTTTGACCTCCAAACAATCAGACTTGGATTTTTTCAGTAGCATCACTTGAGGTTAGTCTGTGGTTGTATCTTCTGGCTTTCATAGTTTATAGTAAGAGGTATATCTTGACATTTTTAAATCTTTAGGTTTCCTTATAATCACCATTCTGAAATGTAGTATGAGATCTTATTTGACAAGATAATTCACATAGATAGGAAATAAAGCCATAATATATCATACTATGAAATCATACCATTTGCAATTTATACCAGCATTACTGGTATCCAGAAAGAAATTGTGTTACACTTTCGGAAAATATCAAAATGAACATATAAGCAAATTCACCAAGATAGGCATAAATACACATCAATTATATATCCTACATTGTTTTCATATAAAAAAAATCTAGATTGCATATTGTGAAAGAATGGTCCTGGGATGAAGTCATGTGAGGAGAATTCTGAGTTCTTATGAGAGTACTCAAGAAAACAAGAGCCTTGTGACCTCAGTTTCTTCGAAACACGGGATTGTTCTTGGAATGTGAGTTCATGCTCCTCCCAGGTGAAGCGGCTAGGAGTGAGCGTACTTTAGATTACTCATTATTGTTTGCTGCTGCTACTCAATTAAATGTTGAAATGATCCTTTATATGCCTCTATGGAAAAAAAACATGATTTTACTAATTGCAGCTTGTCCTTGTGACTGTGTACAGCTTGAACTCATGAGAACTTCACTCATATGACCTTTCTTAACCCTTGGAGTATAAATTGTCTGGGACTCTGAATAAAGTTGACAATTGATTGAGACTTTAGTCCACTTCATTCATTGGCTCCTTTCTCCCAGGTCCTACCATCTCTAGAATGGTGACACATATTGTAATATATAATACAATATTATTTTGTTTAAAATGGTCATCAGCTTCATCTGGTTTCCTGCAAATAACATAATTTCACCCTTTGTTATAGAAAAGTAAGACTCTAGTATGCAAAGATCACTTTTCTTTTCTTTTTGTTTTTCGAGACAGGGTTTCTCTGTAGCTTTGGAGCCTGTCCTGGAACTAGCTCTTGTAGACCAGGCTGGCCTCAAACTCTCAGATCCGCCTGCCTCTGACTCCCGAGTGCTGAGATTAAAGATGGGTACCACTACCACGCAGCCACATATCGCATTTTTAAAATTCATTCTTCTATTGGTGAGCATCCAGGCTGATTCCATATCTTGCTTACTGTATATCACACGTTTGGAGTTGATATAGAAGTTCTCTCTTTAGTTTTATGAGGAACCTCGATACTAATTTCCACCCTCCCCACCAAGGATTCTCATCAGAAACTGTCACTTATTTTAGTGTTGCTGAGAGGAAATGGCACCTCCATGTAGTTTTCATGTGTTTTCCTGGTGGTCAAGGACTCAAACATGCCTTGCTTTAACTCTGAGATGATAAACAGGCTCTTGATTCTCAGAGTCTTAGAAGGAGCCCTCCCCATAGCCCTTTTCCTGACTGTAGCTGTTCTTCAAGGCACAATGCTTAATCCTGTGTTGAAACTACTTCCAAAAGCCAGTTATTAAAGTTATTCCTGTGTTACAGTGCAGTTTTTCTTCTTGAAAAGCACAATCATATTTGTATCCCAAATTATCATTTTAAACATCTGTCTATGCCCCAGACCTTGGTACTCAGTCCTGTTTTTCATTCTCTTACTTAGCAGGAGCTTCCGTTTGGAGGTGGCAGCCTCAACAATAGATCTAAGACTGCATCATCCTTCCCAGGGACAGAGTGGTTGTTGATTTGGGTGAAGTTATCAGTGATTTACTCTCTGTGTCGCCAGGGTTCTGTCGCCTTCACCTCTCCTCTCCTCTCGCTAGGCAGTCCTATGGGTTCCTTTTCTGGAAGACTCTCCTCATCCCCCATATGCCACCTCTTTCCTTCAGTGCTTGCTCTGCTCTAGTCCATCTTTGCCCTTTTGCAAGAAGTGTCCTGCCAAAATGGCAAGTTTTGGGACTGCTTTCTTCTCTTTCTTATAAGCCATCCTTGCTTAAAGCCTTTCTATGAGTCTCCATGGCCTGAAGAAAAGTTCATGTCTTTTGTTTGAAAGTTAAAGGTCAACATCAAATTTCAGTGTTTTTTTTTCTACTTCATTTAAAAATAAATTCCCCATCTTCCCGTTTTTCCTGGGTCCAGATTCCTCAAGGCTGCCTCCCTGTCTTGTTCCTTCCTGTCTTCCATTGCTACCTCTCCTTCCTCTCTCCTCTTGTCCCACTCTAGCTCAATGTTTTCTTTCTTCTTCTGAAATTATTCTATGCACTCTGTTTGTCTAACACCTGTTAACAGGTGTCTCGAATTGCAGCATAAACTTGTTTATTCTCAGTTTGCTTTTTGACCTGATTTTAAACGGTAAGGAAAAATTCTATTCCTCACAACGTGTTTTGTTTTTGTTTTACTTCCTTATTGTCACATACCCACATGGGACACAATGATTGCTTAAAATGCTTCATTTTGATATTATTAAATAAAAGCGTGTGCCCTGTATGAAGACTGTTTGTCATATCGTATGTTGTACTGTGGATGCTAAAGGCATTAATAAAACTGCTAAATTTCCACCAGAAGTACCACTCTCATCTTCCCATTGTGCTTTCAGATATTCCTTCTTTCTCCCACCACTATTTTTGCTTTTGAAGTATAATAGATTATTTTCCTTTGATAGGATATAATATCGTACTTTGATGAAAAGTTCTCAAGCTTATAAACTATTCTTACCTTCACTTTTCTCAGTGTCATTTGAGTCCAAGCGGTTGTGCAGTTTGGAAGTTCAAAGCAAAAACAATCATCCGAGTCCAGTGTATTATAACAAAAGGCATTGTAGTATCTGTCTTTCATTTTATTGAAAAGAAATCATTTCTATTCTAGCACAAACAATGTATATTTTACATCATAAAGCAAGATATAATTTACATATTACATTTTTAATGAGATCTTTATTACCATATGTCATTTAAGTAGGTCATTATTTCTGGTTTAATTTAACCTGCCAAGTACTCTACTAATTAGCCCCTTGTTTGGGAAGGGGTTGTGGACAGTGATAGTTCCATGCCTTCATCTGGGTATATTGATGGAGAGCTACAGGTTATGCCTTGAGTCTGTGACACTGAGACACTCCTCTGGCAATTGACTTACAGGCTAGAAATCTAATCCTCCAAATCACTTGTTAAACATATGTCCATTTAAAAAGTGGATCATAAATGAACAAAATTCGTGCTAGTGTTTCAGGAATATATCTAGATAAGTGCTCAGACAAAAATGTTGTGCTGTGGGTCCACCAGCAACAGGCATTCCTGTGACTGACTAGCATAGGTTATTCTAAGAAATTCCTAGAAATTGCTGACGTGAACCATCAGATAAAGCCTCTCTCTTTCTCCTTTGAGTTTATGGGATCAGGCTCTCTTGATGGCCACTGGAAATGGAGTCAGGACAAAGGCCTCAAATGACTTCCTCTTTCTTATATGACTCTCTGCCAAGATTCTGCCCTCCTTAGCAAAACCTTCTCATTTCTAATTTCTGTTCCTTGCCTATAATCCAAATCTTTTAGCTTTTCTCTGCAAACTCTAAATCCCCAATGTTTATCAGTCTACTGGACTTGTACTCACTTTTCAAATCAAAGGAAGTTTTTACAGTAAGGATGTATTGTTCCTTTGAAACTTGTTAATGCACAGCAATTAATGGGATGACTACATGAATGGAAAGACTCCTTAAAAACAAGTAATGTGTGTTCAGCCAGACCACATGAACTATTCTGAAAGAAATGTTTAATTGTAGTTATTGAAAAGGATTCACTTTATGAGATCAAGGTACACAAAATGGTCTTCCTCCTTATTATTAAACAAAGTACAAAATCACTCCAAGTATTGTTTTAGAGCAGTGGTTGTTAGACTGAAAATATGTCACTATTAACTCAGATATGCCAAGGGAAATACAAACATGAGCTCAAAGTGCATCTTATGCCCCAAATGCTTTGCCTGTCACTCATATTACAAAGTTGATATATTTGACCAAAATCAATCTGAAGCATTTCATTCACTGTGAGCTATGGTTATTAGAACTAAGCTGTTGATGAGAATATAAGTTAAAATATTTCTATACTTTGTGCCTTAAATTATTCTTTGGTCAAATTATGTGATTGTTGAGATATCTGAAAATATAAACCTATTTATCATTTCCAAATACAGGGCTTATATGTATGTACAGCCAGATATCATTTCTTGGTAAAAAAAAAAACAAAGCTTCCAGATACTATGTTAATCCATGAACATTGTATGCTCTTAAAGTCCCTTTCCTCCCATGGCTACAAAGTGCTGAACAAACAAAGAGCAAGCAAGGAAGGGAAGAAGGAAGGAAGGAAGGAAGGAAGGAAGGAAGGAAGGAAGGAAGGAAGGACGGACAGAGGGAGGGAGGGAGGGAGGGAAGGAAGGAAGGAAGGAAGGGCGAGCAAACAAACATAACCTTACAACATACCCGTGAGGTACGTAAGAACTGTTAAACCCATTTTATAAACAGGTAAACTAGACACAGCATGGTAACATGGTTTGGTCAAGTCCACCAGGAAAGTTGACAAAGCATAACCAGGAACAAAGAGAAACAAAGAAATACCTGCCCTGCGTGCCTCCCACCCTACATACTAAACGTCATTTCAAAAATACTAAAACATAAAAGTGTAATTGTCCTTAATTTGGGGGGCAGATTTAGATAAAACTTTAAGCACTTCACTAAAATGTGCTACTTGTCTTTCATGTTTCTGTGGCGTGGAGAGAGAGCAGATAGCTAACTATCCCCCTTTCTGGGTATATTTTCTATGATATGTCAGATGATATAGAATTTCCACCTGAGCTCAGGCTCCAAACTCAAAATCATTCTTATATCGTCAAATAGTTCTGAATCCTACTAAAGCCCTGATGTAATTATGAAAGCTGTTCTCAGACACTTTCCTAGCAAACTGCTCTCTGACCTCAGTGAGAATTTTTTGTAGAGTATCGAAAACAGCAAGATGCCACATTAATGTATCATTACTGTGTAGATAAGGACAGTGGTGATGGTGTAAAGTTTGCTTTTGTAGTGTTTGAGAAACTGCAAACTCAAGCTTGCAATATTTTATATATAATATATATAAATATACACAGAATATATGTGCATCTGACCACCCCTAAGGCACCAAAGAGATAAAGGCTATGCCTTTCACAATTCAGTATTTGTTTTCCTTTAAAAAAAATTCTCCAAAATTTCTTACAAAAAATTCTCCCCATCTCTAAGGCTAAAAAAGAGCGAGTGACAGCAATTGTTCAAAAACAACAAATATCTTTAACTTAGGATGGTTTATTGTTTGGTTCAGATGATGGATGGTGTTGATGATGACACTGTAACCTAGAACTTAGAGCTTGAATCCACAGAGTAGCTCTAGACCTTAGAGTTTAGAGTTCACCAGATATGGCTAACCACATCGATCAGACAGGTCAGACACAAGAACATGTGTACATTTCCTTTTCCTGAAACGGATAGAAAAACCTTACCATGACCAAAAGACATTGAGACAACAATAC
Organism: Ondatra zibethicus; assembly: GCA_004026605.1. NCBI lineage: Eukaryota > Metazoa > Chordata > Mammalia > Rodentia > Cricetidae > Ondatra > Ondatra zibethicus. Next base: position 145,934 of record PVIU01002069.1, on the reverse strand, counting down.
TGATTCTTCAGAAATACTTTGGATTTTCAAAGTCTCCTAGAGAGACTTAGAAGGAAGCAGAGTAAGGCACTGAGGTCAAACAGGCTACTGAGAAGTAATCCTTCACACACATATACATAGATATGTGTCTTTCTTTGGCTGCTGCAGAATATTTTATTTTCATACAATTATAGGAATGGGTGGGCTGAAGAAGCCTAACTGAAGAAGCCTGGAGTATAATTAGCAAAGCACGGATAGAAGGAAAATAAAATAAACACACACAGAAGCAAATGGTGATGGTATCCGAGAGGAAGAAGGAACCACTGTTAACTAATTTTCATTTTGTTCCTCTCCTGCTTTTCTCCGCCATGGTCCCAATATTTTAGTCCTGGCTTTGTTTGTTTGTTTGCTTTTATTTTTTCCAGCGGATGAAGAAATGACAGAACAGGATAGGTTTCTTATGGTTTTTGATTTCTTCTTAGGCCTGTTTAATATTTTTTTTCCTCAGTTGACTGTTGGCACCTGGTTCCTCTGTAAACTATACTCCTTGGCCTTCAGTCTCAGGTTGGCAATGCTGTTGGCCATGTTGATACCCTGTGCAGGGCTATTGTTGGCACATGTGGCAGAATAAGTAGCCATGGCGCTGTAGGGACAAAGGAGAGAGCAGGGAGAACAACAGGCATTAGTTTCATAATTAGTTTCTTGCAGGGCTGCAAGACCATGCCCTGGGTAGATAAACTCTTAGGACAGGGGCAGGCAGGGTGTTAGGGCAGACAGAGGACCTCTGGGATATTTTACAGCTGCGGCTTTCAATTAGCCTAAGGTCCTTGGAGAAGGGTGGCCATCTTTTACAGGGCATTGGGGAAGCAGAGGAGAATAGGGAGAGGTATTTGCTGCATTGGACACAGTGAGTAATGTTTCTGAGGGAAGAGGAGATTCTGCTCAGGTCAAATAGCAGCAGTTTTATCTGCTACCTAGACAGAGTGTAAGCGTTCCTACCTATCCCAAAGAGCCTGTGGAATGAGTGAAGGGGACCAGCAAGCCAGTGACACTAGACCAAAAGAATTCTGTTTCTTCACTGTACAGAACAGACCTCCATTTCAATGCATTTGGGATAATCAATAACACCATAAGAAATAATGTGCTTGTAGAATCGGTTAGACAACCTAACATACTCCTCGGGCATTGTGATTCACTGGACAATAGTAATAAACATTGTTGAATCAAGACTTTACTATCAATGGTCTTGATTTTTATAACTTCGTAAAAATATTTGACTAGCACACACCACCTTTGGGGTGAGTCACTTTGGAAATACTTAAAATTTCAAAATAAACTTCCCAAGTTATAGTTTTACCATTCTCGATCTCAGACGTCACTGTTTCTCACTGTCTACGTTGTTGAGAGAAACATGGCGCTAGTTTTGATTGTCTTAGACTATAATTAAGACCGTTGGTGGCTTTCTATTCATTGCATCCACAGATCTCTTTTAAAGGAAAAGAAAATAGTGTTCCGATGTGGATGCGAATGATCTCTTTCTCTGTGTGAAATAGCTAACATGGGGCTTTCTGGACTAAGAACACTGCTAGCTGAAATCCATTTCAACAGAGAGCTGAGCTGAGATTCACAAATGGAATGACATGTGCTTTTCTACCACCTGCATTCCAGGGAAATTTTGCCAGCCACACAAGACTTTGCAGTTCTGGGATCAGATGACAAGATCAGAAAGAAGGAAAACTAGCGCTAGAGGAACTAGATCATTGGTATTTATCTGGGACAGCGCAGAGTCTGGATTAAGACTCACAGTAGTCTATTTCACCTCAGATTCTAACATTCGCCAAGAAAAAAAAATAAGCTAAAGAAATATACTGAGTTTTAGATCATTTACTCATTCTGTAAAACAAATCTTTTAAAAGCTTTATTTCATGGGTATAAATGAGAATAAAGTCGACATTACAGCAAAGTGGAAAAGACTCAGGATTACAAAAAGAATTCTACATTCTTACATTCCATTTTTCTAGTTTTCCCTCTTACTGACCATTTCTGGGTAGCCGGTCCTAAGCCTTCCTACCCAGATAAGGCTGGGCTTTCCTGTAGCACCCTCTATTTGTGCTTTACTTGCTTATTTCACGCTTAATTAATTACTTATTTAGTATTCATCACTGTCATCTACAAGCTGCGTAGGGCCACCAAACCTGCTTTTGTCATCACTGTGTCTTCAAGCAGAGCCTGATACCACATCCAGCACATATTTGGTGCCCTATAAACCGTTCTCTGGACAAAATCCATAGCTAGATATAGAATGATTAAACAGATCTGCACTCCGTGACCCTGACATCTATCATCCTACTGGAGCGATCTCTAAAAAGAATTCGTTTATTCTTGAGAACTCATCCTTTCTGTAAAATTTGTTATCTTAATGGAAGGAAAGAAGGGCATAATCATTGCATATTCCTAGATCTATAAAGACATCTTTTCATAGTAAAAATTACATTAATAAAAGCTTAATAAAAGAGACTGTTTTAGCATTGTCCGTTCAAGAGGCAGGAGAGTCCTCAGGAAAAGCAGGCTTAAGTTATGAAGGAGTAAAGGACAAGAACAATCCACTGAGACAGGACAAAAGTCAAATAGATATCTTTTACTTTCCAGATGAATTACATTCTTCTATCTAATATCCTACCATAAATCAATGCAAGCCCAAAATTTACAGTTCAAAAATTTCCAGGATATACCAAACATTCAAAGATTTAGTTGCTACTAGATGCAGTAGTGCACACATCTAATCCCAGCATTAGGAGGGCAGAGGCAGGTAGATATCTGAGTTTGAGGCCAGCCTGGTCACAAAATGAGATTCAGTACAGCCAGGGCTACACAGAAAAACCATGTCTCAAAAAAAAAAAAACCAAACCAAACAAAATAAAATAAAATAAAACAAAAATAGTAACTAAGAAAAGTGATTAACGGGATTTGGGGAATGTACCTAAATTATGAATTATTCTAAAATACAGTTAGCCTTTCTCAACCAGGTTTCTGTGAAAATATCAAGTCCTAAAGACAGTCTACAGTTATTAATGTTTTAAACACATGGAGCTGAAGTTGGCATTACAGAGTATCTGTTAAATACAGGCTCTTTGTTAAATACTAGGAAGAAAATTGAATGACTTCTGAATATACAAGGCTAAAATTTCATGAGAAAAATGACCAGTGTAAATTATATATTATTATGGAATAATTTTGCTTTTAGATACTTGACCCAAGTTTCTACAAGAACTGTTACCCATCTTTTGAGATTCTGGGCAACAAGGTTCTACTTGCCCTTTTCTTCTGTAACTGAAAGGATTCCATTTCCTCACTGGAAGAAGGGATTGGAACTTTGGGGAGCATGTGTTAATTTTCTGAAGCTGCTGTTACTATTTTTCTGCATTGTTTACTATAGTGTTGGTATCCATCCTGCTATAACACGACATTTGGCTGCAGTTATTTCATAGTCTGCTATCTATATCTCATCTGATGTTCGAGCCTGGGTCCTCTCTATGGTAACACATCTCTGAGAAATCCGGAGTTTCTCTCCTAGGTAGGTTGACAGTCAGTGATATGAATTGATCCACTTTCTCACTCAAACCAAATGAATAAGAATTAGGATAGTATCTTGCACAAGAGAGTGACTATTCCCACCATGGCATTCAAGTGGTGGCCTGCACTGGCACAGCAGAAAACAGTGTCCTTTTGCATTCTGTAGTACTGCAACGGTGAGAGTGACATTCTAGCAGTGATTCTGTGGCTATATTCTATGAAGTACCTCAGGTTACAGGGCCAGAAGTTGAGAAAGCAGTTGATATTAACGAATGATATTTGCATTCACTTGGGAAGTTTGATGATTGCAGTTTCACTTGATAAATGCTTAAGAAAGTCACTAATTTTCAAAGACTGAACAAACTTAGCATTGCAGCATTTGTTAGTTGAATATGTAAACTATAAAGAACAGACACCATCTCCACTCTACCTCTTAACAAGTGTCTATGATATACAATCCCACACATTGGAATTTCAGTCATACTTTATATATTTCACTCGGGTGTTGAACATGAGTCTATTTTTACAGCTCAAGCTAAATGTGCAGTACCGGCAAGCAATGGACAGCGTTTTGACTTACGCATGAAAAACAAAGCTCGTTATCAGTCAGAAAAGAGAGAATTAACTACTAGTGTCCCAAGGGCTGCTTAGTCATGCTTTAAATATAGCATTGGAAGGTGGAAGGCTTGCTTGCTTAAGTGACAGCAGATGCAGGAGAGCCCTGAATGGTTGCCAATCTGAGAGGTGGTTCATGACCACCTGTTTCCTATGTCATGGAAACTTTTAAAACCCTGCTTTAGGAAGAGAGAGAGAGAGAGAGAGAGAGAGAGCCCTTAAATATCTTTCCACCAGAAATGTACCAGCTAAGGTAGTTAATTGATCTCAACCAATAAATGGGACATCCAGTCCATGTAAAATTACCACCTGTTCCTACACAGAATGAAACTTCTGAGAATTAACAAAAAACAAAAGCAAAAACAGAAAACAAACAAAAGAAAAGACAGGAACTCAGTGAGGAGTATCAGTTAAACACAGGACAGCCACCAAGAGCTCAGTCAACTGACAGACATCCAAGTGCTTAGTCTCCCGCTGGGTAAGAATCTCTCATGCCTGTAAGCAGGGAGCACATAGGAGTTGAGAGTTCTGGGTTGAATTTGAAAAGGTTGGGTAATGTACCATTTCTGATGAAGTTTTAACAGAGCTTCTTGTATCTGTTACCAAGAAACTGCACTGCCAAATAAAGCCCATGGAGACATTAGGGATGAGAAAGAAATGCTTGTCTTCCATCTGCTGACTCCTCAAGTCTGCTGAGGGACTTCACAGAGCTGACACATTTTGGGAAGCATGAGGCTTTCCACTTCTTATTTGGAAATTCCAAGTAGACGCGACCTAGCAGCATGCTAACCCCACTAGCAAGGTTGGATAATTGTTTCCTCTGGAGACAATTCTCTTAGGACCATTTCTACTTGCTCTGAAAGGTGGATTTTAAGGAAGACTGAGTGAAAATAATGGTCACTACTAAGGATGTCTAGCAAATACTCTGAAGGATTTGACGTCTAATCACCCAGTCCTATAAATCACAAAACAATTGAGGAGAAACTTCAATGCTTAGCTTGATCTTTAATGCTATCTCTGGTCAGCCTTTTTAAATGAAGGATGACAAACTGCTCAAAACGTAACCCTAACGATGATTATGACAGTCTAAGAGCCATGTGAAGGGTCCTTAGCATCCAGGTTTCTACCCACTCTAGATTGTCTTTCACAAGCTCCACAAGTTTGTTGTTTTCTGAACCCTGAAATACAGAGGCTGGAGGCTCTCTCTTTGACCTGTTCTTTTGTGAAGACAAGAACAGTATAAGTTTTTCATATAAGACAAGTAACTTTCAGTTTCCCTAGGGAAATTCACTTCAAAAGTAAGATCCCCTGCATCCTTCGGAGTTGCCCCTATGTAACTGATATCACATTTCCTGCTTCTGTTTGAAATTTGGAAGTTGAGTTTTAAAATACATACTCGGTTTCTCTAATTGGACACGAGGGACCACATTTCATTGGTAAGGCTTTAGTTTCCATTGTACATTCATTCTGTGATCCCTCTGCAATGTTCAACTTCTCTTTCTAGCAACACCTTCCTACCGCCTCCAGAACTTTTGAGCTTCCCTTTTTCAATGTTGAATATGCCATATTGTGTATTCCTAGATTCTCAACTCCCTTGTGAGATGCACAATCGGAAAATTCTGTCTAGTTCAAGCTTTCAATATGAAGTTACAAAATAAATCAGCTACGGCATTGGCCAGAAGCAGCACAATAATGTAGTCTGATCCCTGGCTCATACTCTGGGTAACTAAAGCCTCCCTCATCAAAGTCTGTCAAATATGACCATCATGGGAATTACTTTAGAGTGGGACAATGGAGAGATGTAGCATCCCGCCCCACTCTAGATTTACTGGATTAGGGTCTTCACAGGCACTGATCCTGGAACATAACCATAGCTCTAAACTGTCACGCTCCCTTAGAGAGCATGTTTTCTTACAGTTCTGACTCCTAATTTCCCGCTTGGGGAAGCTCCACTGTTCATATTTCTAAGACATCAGCCCCCAGTTTCTTAAAAAAAAAACTAATTCCCGCTTAAGCCCTACCCCAAGAAGCCACCCTCATGCCCATCTGACAAGTTACCTTTTCAGTGTCTTCCGTTAGAATCCGTTATGAAGCCCCTCGTGTAAACAACATCTTGGGAGGGACGAGGATCTATTTTTGAAAGTGTGAAAGGGGAGAAATGAGCCAAATGCGTTGAGCAGATGTCAGCAGCACCATGACCAAGACAACTGAGGGGAGGGACACTGTACAAGAGTCATCGGCCTTTCTTTCCCTTGCCACTAGGTTGAAGTCCAGCCCTCCCTCTGTGAATTGCACTGCGGACCAGTACTACAGAGCCAAGCCCTTCACAAGCTGCCTCTCAGAGGAGCAAAGGTGTCTGGGGAAGGGTTTCTTGGCTACTTCGTCTCAAAGAATTGCATAGGATTTGGTTGATTTTTGCTACTCAAGAGCCATAACACTGTAAGGTTAGTTAGTCTTGATGATTTTTGTGCTTGTGTGCATTTCCATTCTCATAATTTGCTTGAAGAAAATAATTCTTTGCTAAGAAATGGGTTTATGTCCCAAAGACAAGCTTGCTTCAATGAGCTACAGGTAAATAAATAACAACTTCTACCAGGAAAGTAGTCTCCATGTTAGGGAATTCCTTTGCTCCCTCTGGTACCTCGGTTGCCTGTCTGACATCATCATCTAGTGTACTCAAGAGAATGAGTGAGGTCATACTAAGCTATAATTAGAGTGGACCTAATGTCCTTGTTTGCCAGGGACAATTCTGGTTTATACCCTTTGTCCTAATGTAATTATTAATATTCAAAAACCTTTCCAGTCCATATGATATGTTATATTATCTTTACACTCAATAACAAAGATATCAGCAAAAACAGGGGGAAGGGGTTTGGCTACTTTCCAGCCTGTGATTCTGATTGTAGGCAAATAGCTGTTTCTATGACTTGTTTTTTTTTTGTTGTTGTTTTTTTTTTTTTTTGTTCTTCCAGAGATGAGCTGTGGGAGTCGGAAAAACCATTCTCTCTACTCATTGTCCCCGTGTTTCATGCATGATCTAACCACATAGGCCATCCCACTGGGATGCCCACACCCCAGATAGAGACCCCAGCTGCAGACATGCTTTGCTGATCAAGAAAGAGTCATGAACCAAGAAAGAGCATTGAGATGGTTTTCCAGTCTTATACTTTGTAGCACTTCCAATACAATGCATGTGAAATTTGAATATAATAGACTGCCCAGATATCCCTATGTGCTGGACAGAAACAGGGCCCAGAAGTACTGTTCTAACTCTTCTTACTGAAGACTTAAAACTAGGGAGGTGTTCGGTTTCCTCTTGTTTTTTTTTACCAAGGCAAGGACAGAGCTATCACACAGGAGTGCGCTAAAGGTTAACCAAGAGAAAATGCCTTTTAATGAGGATCACATGTAAGTCAACTAGCTTGACATAAAGGTACCAATAGCAACAACAACTATTATTTCCTTTGCTTTCCATCATTTGTTTTCCTTTTATATTTCCTTAAGAACAATTATGTTTCCTAGCAAGGTTCAAAATGTAAAATCATAATATATTTGATTCTAAACATAGTAAAAAAATTCCCAAGTAACAGAATAGCCTTTGCTACTTTCAGAAATTAACCAAATTATAAACACTTCAGTCAACATTAAGTCAAAGAAACATATCATTCAATAAACTGTTGCCTTAAACCTTTGCTTTTCTCTTATAATGGATATTAATTTATTCTTCACACAAAATATGAACAATCAGCTTCTGCATCACTTCACTTAGTTTTTTTTTTTTACAAGCACTGTATATAGAGAAATAAATGCAATACCATGAAATGAGTAAGAGGAACTAGGTTATACAGTCTTAAGTCAAAAAGAGCACGATACAAAAATATGTACACTAAGATTATCCCTATATAAAATATTGAACTCTAATCATAAAAAACCTGATTATGTCAGGATGTTGAAATTATGGGTGGATTTTGGAAATGTAGCTAGAATTTCTATAACTTTTCAACTAAAATAGAACATTTCCCAAAAGGCACACACAAATTGCCATGTTACTAGCTTTGTGTTGGATACAGACACTGGGTCTTGTCTCTCTTTGGTCTAACGTGATGCTAGTTCAGGATGGATTTCATCTGTGTAGTATGCTGTGTTCAGCTCCATGGGAAAGGACCACATGGAAGCCATGTGGATTTTTGATAGCTGGGGGTAAAAATCCCAAGGAAGACATAGGCAGAGAGAGGAACAATGCTTCCTGGTTGCAACCAAATTCAAACCAGAGATCTTAATGCAGCAGACCCTGAACTGAACCCATATTCCAAGCCGCTTGCTGAATCTGTAGACTATTGGTAGTTGTAGAGAGAACAGGCCTTCCATTTATTTAAAATATTAAAGAATATTTAAACAATCTTAAAAATGTGTTTTTAGTAAGTTCCATGGGAGAAGCATCTGAATTTTAAGTAAGAAGCGTGGACATGACTGACTTTTCAAAGTCAGTCAGGGTGGGGGCGGTGAAGACCCAGGACAGGAAAAGTCCCTCTTATTCTTCTAGACATGTGATATTTATCATTGAGATCAGAGGTACTTCAGGCTAATAAATGTCCAAAAACTCCCAAATGCTTTTATGGCATTTTTCCGAAGAAATTATTTGAACTGGAAAGACCATTTAGGTGAGGCTTTGGGATTTAAGGACATCTACCAACTGTAGGAAAGTACTCGTGTTTCAGAAATGTGCATTTCACATCTTTAGCTGGGCCCCATCTCCTGTAACCAGTTTCAAAACCCTCCTTAGGTCAAGAATTAGCTTTAAGAATAAAAAGATAAACAAGTGTCACTTAGTAGGAAAAAAAAAACGTGTGCATAGTTCCATAGACGTCGGCCAGACAAAATATACAGCCTTGACCTGTCTCCCACAAGCCTGATCATATGCTAAGGATAGGGATCCTAGATGTGACTGCGTCAGCCTGTGCTTTCTGAACAGCATGCTGGATGGAGTGTAGAAGTCTCCAGAGACTGAAACGGTCCTCTCTTATTTTCTGCTTCAAACAAGCAATTCCTTTTTAATATAAAGGTTTAGTGTGTTGTTTTTTCTGAGAGAGAGAGAGAGAGAGAGAGAGAGAGAGAGAGAGAGAGAGAGAGAATCACATCATGGGGGGGGAAGCCAGATAAACAGTGGAATATATAAGAATAACAAATAGAATAATAGAATAGGAAGGCATTTGTGGATCGTAAGAAAGCCTTACCCACTAAGAACTAGGGTCCCTCTCCTCCCTCTTCTCCCTCCCTTCTTCTGTCCCTCCCTCTGTCCCTCCATCCTTCCTTTCCTTTTAACTCAAAATCAGTTTTATTGTGGAGTGCCTTTAGTCCTACACTTGGAACATTAGATATTGATTCCCTGTGTGACCATAATACAGCGAATGTGTCTTAAACGGATTAATTTTGTTCCAGAATGGTTCCAAGAGGGGCACTGGATACGGTTTACAAAGAATCTGTTCTTTTATATTCTTTCCCAGTTTTTCAACCTTGGCAAGAATTCCTGAGTCCAAGAGTAGATTGCTGATGGCCGCCCCTTTCTCTTCTGCCCCAAACCCTGCTCCTGGGGCAACTAGCAATCTCCTGTAAAAGTGTAGGGATGCCAGCAAGTTGAATGTCTCTGAAGAGGTTAACCCAGTAGGGAATGTCAGCTGGCTGCAAAGGCAACCTTGAGAGTGGTAGATGACTGAGAAGCATGTGGAATTGGAGCAAGGGAGAGTGGGCCAGTCATTCACCTGTACGGAGAGGCTGTCCCCCAGGAGAGATAATCGGTGGGTCTAGGAGCAGGACGAGGTACGATGGGCTGCTCCACCGCGGTCACATCTCCTGAGTAGGACTTGAGGAGGGAAGCGTTTTTATTGGCCAGCATGGCTCTCTCGTTCCTGCGGAACTTGGCCCTTCGGTTCTGAAACCACACCTGGAAGATGGTTGGGAGGGGAGAAAGATATAAGGAGGGAGAGGAAGAACAAAGACAAATAGGTTACATGAGTACAATTTTGGCTGATTTTTGCTACGTAATGCCATTCCAAGAAAGACACAGGATGGGTCTGGAACCTTTCCTAAAACAACAGAAATACTGCAGTGTAATCCTCCCCGCGGGTTGTGTGATTCAGAGTTAAACCTCTGTCTGTGGAGCACTTCAGGGATAGAGCTTAGCATGGATAAAACCCCATTTTAATGCCCCTCACTAAAGGACCATGAATTACTTCTGGTAATAAGATTCTAGAGATGGGATCTATGAATAATAGACAAGATCACAAAATGCAGGCTCTAAACCCTGCTCTAATTATGATCAATAAAATGATGATTTCAGTAGATACTGGCAATGGATACAATGGCTTTTTCTAAGGGCATTTTTAAAATTCTTCAAAATCGAATTTTTCATCTGCCTCCACTGTGTTTATAATTTAAAGAAAACCCTTTATCTCCCCACACCTCCTGGCAAGGATTAAGAAGAAAATCATTCATATAAAAAGTGAAGTAAAAACCATCAGAGAGTGAGGCTGCAAGAGAAGAAAAAGAACCACTAAAGGGTGTCAGTAAATTGGTAACCCTTATGGGAGCCCAATCAAATGGTGACTCCAGAGACCAAGACTAATGGAGGACGGATGTTCTGGGGTCTTCAAGGGTGATTTGTACACTGACTCCTGGCTATAAGGTTCTAGCACTTCTAATATATTGGACCAAACAGAAAAATCCTATTTACATTCTATAAGGAAATTCCCAGAAGCAAACCACAGGCACTAGCCCTGAGGATTCAATCGGAGGACGTTTATTTGTACATCTCAAGAAATGCTGGTGACCCTGACAGCTTCTGCAATAGCTAATGACCAACTCATGGCTTATTAAACTGCTTTCAGAACTAGTAACTTACACTGGGACCTACTACACTGTTTCTACTTAGCATGACAGTTCTTCATGTTGGGTTTTATCGTTGCTACTTTAAAGTTTAGGAACATGTCCAGTGAGATTTCAATACTGAAGATCACGCAAATAATAACTGGCTGATCTTTTTACTTAAGGATGTCTAACCCATGACCATACAGTTCTCCTATACTGCAATAGAACTTTATCCATTCAAGGACTCTGTATGGAGTGTTCACTGGAGTGCAGGCTTTGTACCCAATACTGGGAAGAAAGAGATGGAGAGGACTGCTTTCAAGTAGCCCAAAATTTATTAAAGGCAGATGTGGAAGTGCATCTGAAATAATACAAAACAAATATTTTAGTCACGTTATAGAAAGCATGACAGTGTATTGAAACAAACTGTCCTAGGGGATGGTATTTATCTAAAATACCATATGACTATTGCCCCCCACACCACAGAAGTGCGTAGCATGTGGGACCTGAGTGGAAATCAGCGAAAGTGAAATTAGACATCTACTCTGTACCTTCCCCATCCTCAGATCTTTCATTTTAATATGAGTAACACATTGCTGTCAGAGTTAGCACTCTAAATGTAAATATAAACGGTACCTGGCTTGATACCTTCTACTGTTTTCCTACTGAAGAACAGAATGGAAATTTCTTAACACAGAGAAAACACTATTCAAGAATTACCTCTTTGATTATCATAAAGTCACATTATTTCTAGTGGGTCTTAGACTCGGGGCTACCAGAGGACTCGGAAATACAGTAGGTGACTGTCCACTTCCACACAACTACACAAAACATTTCCTCTACTGGCAGTATTCTTTGTCTCCATCCAGGTATGAAATGTAAGATTTGATTGTAACATCACTTCCCTCCATGAAGTGTAGAGAAAGGCATAGACTTTAAGGTCTAAAAGAACTGGATAGAAATACCAGCTATTTGAGACTAAGGATTTACCATTGAGCTGCTATTTAATTTGTCTATTACTTTGTTTCATACTTGATTAGAAATGACTGACTTGCTTACAAATAGTTATGAGCTGGGTCTCGGTGTAAAGTTAATAAGGGCATAGTCCCTCCCTTTTCCTTGGGTAGAGTAGATCATTCTTTCTTGCAGAATTCTTTACTGTGGGGATTATATCATGATGGTATCATTTGAAGGTCTGATCATCTTTTCTCTCTGGTTCAGATTGTGGCATCCTTAAAAAGAGGGCCAGTCAAATCAGGTAAAAAAAAAGTCCACCATTGCTCCAAAAGCATTTGAGGAAAGGGAGAGAAATGAATTTTGCAAAGCTGAATAAAACTTATCCCCACACAAGAGGACTCCATCACCCAGTGAGGGGAGTTGACCCACAGATACCCCAATACAGTACCTGCCATGTTATGACAAATACCCTGAATAGAGAGTCCCAGAGTTAGGGGATTAGTTTGACCTGGGAAAGCCTAGGATTTTATGGAGAAATAGTGAAGTCACAGAGGAACAACTCTGTGCCACTCGCCTAGGAAGCATTCACAGTAGTGGAAGGCATTGGTTTGCAGTGCAGTGAGAAGGGAAGAGGAAAAGAGTTAGATGGTAGACATACAGGTGGTATATGGATGACATTCCCTGGTCTCTCCACTATGTATGTGTATATGTGTGCATATACGTATGGACGTGCACAGTATTCAACTATTGTAACTGGACAAGATAATCTCCCAACTCAACAGTTACCCTTCTGAATTTTTAAAACAATTTTCTCCATTCATCTTTTTCAAATTTGAAGCACTATCACAAAATGTTGCTCTAAGATTCTAGGGGCTAATAGTTGATTTAAGTTTTTACATACAACATATTTTGATGATATTCTTTCCCATCCCCCAGCTCCTCCTGGGTCCTCCCTACCTCCTTACCTACCCAACCTCCTGCTCTCTGTTTCTCTGTCCCTCTGTCTCTTTGTCTCTCTCCCTCTCTTTCTCTCAAATAAATAAATAAATAAAACAAAAACAAAGGTCAAAACAAAAAAAATAAGAAAAAAAGGCAAAACAAAGAGAAGAGCATGTTTTGTGTGTGCATGTGAATGCGTGTGTGTTACTCATTTAAGTTTGCTCATTTCACTGCAGCCTTAGTTTGGGGAAATAGGAGATGCAGAGGGTTAGGAAAGTGGAGGAAATTCACAGCCATGTGTGAAAAGTAGCCCAGGGTGGTGTGCACTGAGGTTAGCATCAGTTCTGTGAGGATGATGGGATGGAGAGAACAGAACTCTGATGCCACTATGGTGCGCTCGTGAGTCCTGACCGCCAACACAGAGGTGAATCTGCAACATTCTGTTTCAATTTCCTCAGAGCCACAGAAGGGGCCTAGGTATCTTTCCTTGCATCATTGCGCTGCAATTCTTTCTTGTGTCATGGGGGGAACTTTGAGGTAGAGCACCTGTCTCCCCATGTGGAAAATCTTCCCACACCCCTCTTCCAACTGAAGGAGTCACCAGTACTCTACCTTCCCTTTACTTGTTTTATTTCATAGAGACATTGAAGACTAAAACTATCTACTTTGAGTGTGCTCCTAACTTGATTTCTCAATATCCATCTTCACTCTTTATCACCATCAACATGAGTGCTTAGAACAAGGTACTGGAAGGTTTATACATTCTCCCATGCTGGAGGGGAAAGCTCAGGTGAGAGAGAGTTCATATCTTAGGTATGGTCACCCTAAAGCTCAAATTGAAAACCAAGGGTGTAGAGGCAAGTGCTCAAGTGGACAGCATAATAAAACACTAAAATATAAGGTTCACAACAATGGGGAAGAGATAGCCCTCCCTACAGCATATTCTACCCTTTCTAAAGGCCTTCTATTTGATTTTTAAAAAATATCATTCAACCCAAAGAAACACAATAAAGATATGAAGCCTCTTGTCATACTTCATATTTACAACCTTTATCAGTACTTGCTCCAGTCCCAAACCTACAACTTGCATTCATAAGCAGTCTTCAGAGATGGGTCACTGTGGAGGGGACACTTGGTGACTTTCACTCAAAGCATGAGTTACCTGCACTCTAGCCTCAGTGAGGTTCACCCGACGTGCAAGATCTTCTCGTACAAAAGCATCCGGGTAATGTGTCCGCTCGAAGACACGCTCCAAGGCCTGGAGCTGGCTGCTGTTGAAGGTTGTTCTGTTTCTCCGTTGCTTTCTCTTCTTCTTCTCCTCTGAGTTAAGTTGATCATCTGGAACGGAATTGATTGGTGATAAGGAATGGATACCACTCCAGAGGTCCCAGGCGCCCTATATTTACCATTATCTCAATGAGAGATGCTTCTTTTGTTCACATTCCTAGCAGAGTGCTAGAGCCAAATGCTACTTTTCTTATCCAAATCCTGGCAAGAACCAAGAGTCTTCCTCAGTTCTGGTGTCTCATTCCATCTATATGTAAAATTCTATCTCAGATGATTGCCCAAAGAATATTACTTGCATGCTCTTCAAAGCCTGTTATGTAAAAGAGGCCTAAAGAAAAAAAACTCATGCTTGTCCATAGTCTCCGTATTTCACTAGAGATAGAGAAATAAAAGTTGATCACATGATACCTTATTCCCTTATGCAAAATGATGCTCATTCATACAGTTTCAACGCCAGTTGTACCAGCTACCTCCTGGCTCCTCTCTGAAGCACAGACCCAAGGTCAAAAGTGCACATTTATAGAAAAGAAACTGTCCAAACCCAACCAGAGGGATTTCCATTTTAACATGATTTCTCTTGGAAGCAGTGATTCAAAACATTATTCATTAAAACTCCATGCTCTTGCCTGGGAAGGTGTCAGCTTAGATCAAGTTGAGTGTCAGGAACAATACCAGGAACCCAAGCAACCATTAACTTGGGACTCACCCTCAAAAAAATCCAAGAATAGGGAGTTGTTCCCTGAAACATTTGCATTCTGCCTTGAGTAATAGGGTCCTAAGGACTGGGGAAATCTTTGGATAATTACATCCCTGAATTTTTACCTGCTGGGATCTGTCTGGGGTTTGCTCTGAATTATCCCAAAGCCATCTTGGTTTGCTAATCATTCTGAGAACAACATGTTCCCATTAGAGAATAACATGGGCTTTGGCCTGAACCCCTACCCAGCCCCAGGATCAGAATGATTGATTGTGGAAGTCAAGTGGTTGACCAACTGTGCTAATATCACCATCAACCCATTGCTTAGACACTTGAACTTCCCAGAGCCTCTATGGCTCATCTCATACACATTCCTTTACAGTACACATTGTCCACTAGCTTCTCACCAGAGAGGCTCAGCCTAAAGAAAAGTATAAGGAATAAATATGATGGAAAAGGAGAAGTCGTGTATTTGCTCCATCCTCAACAAAAAAAGGAGCTCTCTGCTCTTTGTTTCTAGCACATCTAATCTTGATTCTCTGTGACTAAATACATAGCACTCTCAAGAGAGTTGTGAGCAAGACTCAAGATGTCTTATTGACATCCAGCTCAGCTGTGATATTATTGTTACCACAAACTAACACATTAGAGCCTGTTTCTAGATCCATGTTTGGGTTCAAAGTACAGTTTAGACTGAAGACTCCTGCAGGGCGGACATCTAGGTGCCTGATGGCTGAGACTGCTGACTTCACCCTCTGAGACTCCTTCCCCATCACGCTCCTTCAGGACTTGGAATAGACACTGTATATTGTCTTTGGTAACTAAAGACCTGGATACAATAAACACTGGCTGATTTTTTTTCTGTGGCAAACATGAAACTTCTCTTGTCCTCAAAAGTGTTTCTATAGAAAAAATGTGGAGGATCTTGCCCAATTTTTCTAAAAAAGAGATTGCCGGCGACTCTTCACTGACTGGTCCGTGAGCTCTATTAATCCTCTCTGTTTTGGATACTTCTGGCTCCTTGATGGAGCTACCATCACTCTCTACTGAGACTTTCAAGTCGGCCATATTTTGATGATGCATTATTTGATTCATAATTGCTAAGGCCTCTCCAGGCCTAGAAGATCCAGTTAACATGGCTGGCACTATTTACCTAGTAGGAAAGTTAACCAATGATAGCATTGCCACTGTGATTCAAACACAGAGGACAGAACGTCTGTTAGCCATTCTCTTGCATGTACAATCTCTTCCCTGCTCAGCTGTCTGAAAACATTTGTATTGTTCTTATTGTGTCCCATCCCCACCCCCATCTCTTGTCCACAGTTCCATATGCCTAGCTCTCCAGTGTCTCTAGGTCTTCAGGGACTTTGAGAAAGAACCTTGTCATGAAATTTTACATTTCCATTAAACATGACTCTGCAAAAAAGTCCTTCTAAATCTCTAAATCTCCTCTTCTAAATCTGAGACCAATCAGACCTCAAGTTAATATTTTTTTCTGTTGTATTTAGAAAACTCCAGATTAAGTAAATACTCTGATTTTTCTTCATTCAAGGAAATTCTTTCTCCTGTATAAACACAAGCTCCAAATCCTTTGTTCTGTTTTGCAATCCTGCTTCTCCTAACTCTGATCAAGATCAAGAATATTTTCCGTCTTGTTCCTAGTGCCACAACCTGCCACATAATCACTCGGTAGTTCTTTGAAATCTCCCACCATTCATTGAAATTCTACTGACTGTCCACTATAAAACCACCAACTCCCCTGCCGTGGGAGTAAGGGAAATGGAGGATTACAGTTTATGACAGGGAATAAATAGCTCCATGATCTGAAGGGATTCCAGCAAGAGTTTCCCAGTGAATGTTCTTGTTGTTTTAACAAATGAAAACATCGGTTCAGATCATGTTGAAGGTGAGAAAAGACATGCAAATAACAAGGATCCCAGGAGTCTGGCTCTGGCAAATGTCCTTCAAAGCCCAAGTCAAATGGAAAAAGACAATGAGTGAGCAGCAGAGACAGCATGCGCAGCAGCTCTTTGGCTCATCTGTCTTTGCTCACTATTCGCAGCCTGAGAGGTTCCCCTACGGTGGAAGAACAGGCCCGTGTACAGTATCTTCAACAGCAGGAGAGGATAAATAAACACTGGCTAAGTTTACAAATTCGGGGCACTTGAAAAAGCATGTGATAAATACACTCATCAGACTCGGGGCTCTGGCTGAACACAAGGAACAAAAGCAGTGAGTGTTTATCAGAGCGGAGGGTCGTCTTTCTGTTAGAACAGCGGCAGGGAAGGGGAACTGCAAACTAAGGGATCCAGGGGCACTAATACCCAACTAGATGATGGGATGGACATCATTCTTTGGCATCCTGAAAGGATTAGGTCCTTACCACGTGAATTGTGAATTCATTTTTATTGAAATCTTCTGTAAATCCAAGGGCGTTGTGGATTTTATAAGTTTGGGGGTTGAATGCATTGCAAGTATGTACCTATTGCTACTTTCTTGATGAGACGACTAAACTGGCATTATGGACAGGTGTAGTCTCACTTGGAATCACAAATCATAAAATGCCGGCACCAAATGAAACATAAGAAATTATCTAATCCATCCCTCTCATTTTGCAGATGAGGTAAGGACCTAGAAGAGCTATGCGATTTGCCCAAAGTAACAATGAAAATTTGAGATTTCTTGACAGAGCTAGAGGCCAAGACACTGAATTCCACTCCATTCTTCAGGGCAAATGGCAATGTACGTGCAGTGCAAGAGAAAAACAACAAAGTATCCACAAGGAGAATAGACTGCTCCCCCGGGAAATTATTCATGGGAAATGTTCATCATGCTAGTTGTGATAAAGACATTATAAGGAGGGACTGGGAACAAGAATCAATGTGTTGTATACCATCCGTGCCAAAATGCCCATTATAAAATGAAGCCATGTTCATCTTGAGCAGCTGTTTAGTACAGGTATTCTGTTCTTTTTCAGTTGTCTTCCTAAGTATCTCCACTTATATTATCTTTATTATTATCACCTCCATCTTCCATCTTTTCCCAGGAAACACATGAGCACGTTTCTCTTTCATTTTAAGGGACATGTTAAAATTGATGTGTCATAGGAAATACATCTCACATTTTACTTCCTGTGTTAGGACTTGACCAATAATATCATTCCATATTGACCTATCCCTTTCAAAATCCCCATGCATATGTTAATATTTTATCAAATACTATGTGAAAATTATTGTCCAGTTCTTTCCAGGTAGATTTTTTTTTGTCGTTCTGCACTCAGTCATTACTGTGGAAGAGATAGGGATAGATGAGCTGGCAATAAAGGTTGGATGAGTTAGACCTATACCATCATGCAGAATCAGGACCAAGAGAATTGGAACCCTGGTATCTAAAGGACTTGGTGATACCTGAATTGTATTAAAAGGATATCCCTTTTAATAATGCAAAGCAACTAATTAGGTCAGGGGTGTCTTTGTTTCTGGATAATTTTAAATTACAAAAGAGAAAATCAACCTTTTGTAGTATGTCTTCTTCAGATCTAGACACAGGGAAAACCTTGGGGTCTTGTTCTTTTGTAAATGCAGGGCTCAGTCCTTCATTTTCGTCTCTTAAGTGAAAAGCAACGTTGAGATGAATGAGTGATTTAAACAATTGGGAACCCACACAAGACAGACACGCTAGAGAGTGATGTTTTCAGTGGACCGAAGTGTTAAGAACAGAGTCGAAATGCTTCATAAGGAAAAGGGGCCAGAAACCCCTGCAAGATATATTGTGCATCCATACATGACTAGATAACAATAATGGTGATGATGATGATGATGATAGTGCTCACCCTGGCTGTAGTATAAAGTTTACTCTGCATTCTGCATGAGATGGCTGCCATTGCACTGGAGGTGAGATGAAGAGAGCAGAAAACGGTTCCCTCAAGCATCAGGACCGGAAGCTGTGGTAATCCCTACTCACTAAAACCTTGCATCCCCCATGCAGTCTTTGACCTTCTGCTGTGCTGTGTCCAGTAGAAGAAACCTCTGAGGTCCAAGATCAATGGTCAATACCATGTAATTTAAAAGTACAGTAAAAATATATTTTAGGAAGAGAATCGCTGTAAAATTGTGTTCCCTATGCCTGAGTCACATCAATTTGGGAAGAAATCTGATGCAAGAAGATAAAATGCCAACTTCAGTAGCAGAAACCAGCCACCACATCAAAGCTTGTCATCTGTCTCTGGGTTGAAATCATGGCAGGCAAGCAGATCTGAAGTGCAGACCGCTGATCGCTTTATGGGCATTGAAGAATGTTTTCAAAGCAATTTATATTGCACAACAGCTACTTACTTTAATGGGATTTGTGTGGTTCGGGCCCTGTAACCTTTAGAAAATTGAGAGGAAGTATAATTGCAAAAGCCACTAAAAACTGTTTTGCCTTGATTGCCAGGCCTAGGAAAAGCAGTGAACTGTGGTGTTCATTAGCATTTCTTTGGGTACACTTAGCTTTTGTTGAAATTAGGACAGCATCCTTCTAACATGTGCCCTGATAACTGGCTCAGATACCACTTCCCTGAAGACACTCACAATGCCAACAGAGCTTCATCATTCCAATGACCAAAGCCAGCATTAGCAGCATGCCCACCCTTTCTCAACAATATGGTCCTTGCCTGGTCCTTCACCACTGGATCTCATCTACTGAGCAGAGAGACAAGATCTCTGATAATACAAATATGCAACTATTCAGTCATTGGAGGTGAGTTATCGCCTTGGAACTGCCAGGTGCATATTGTCTGGTGAAATTAGACACATGTACTCTTTTCTTTACCACCACATTGACATGCCTTTAGTTCGTTTTTAGTTAGGCATCAGTCTAAGTCTTACAAAAATATATTAAGACACGCAAAATGTGATGATTCTTTCAAGAAAAAAAAGACTTGAAATATTCTAAAGATATTGGAAAAGGGGGCTGGAGAGATGGCTCTGTGGTTAACAGCATGTACTCTTTTTGCACAGGGCCAGAGTTCCCAGCACCCCACATCATAACCACCCATAACTTGAGCTCCAGGGAATCTGATGCCCTTTTCTGGCCTCCACATGTCCACAGGCACCAGCACTCACAATCACAGACACTTATGCACACAAACACACACACACACTCACACACATATATAATCTTTTAAGAAATTTCTTTTTAATGATGCTGACTAAAAGGGGGAGCCTGTGATCCTGTGTCCAATCTCAAATGGTAGCTTTCTCATTACAGTCAACCTTCTTGGGAAACGGAAAGCACTGAGAACTAGTAGGTACCTTCACGGGGTTGATATTGCTTTAAATCTCTCAGCTTCCCCTACATCCTTTTGGCTCTGTGACGCAAATGTATTTCCACAGTGCTGAAAACATTAACAGAGTCCACATCACTTTTATGTGCTCTAACTCTCAAGACGTGTCTTTAGAGGCTTTTCTGATCAGAACTCCTAAGGGAATGCAGTACAAACAAAACTTCCTACTTAGTCCCATATCAGAACTCTAACATTTTCTGGGGCTGTGTAGAATATGTATAAGGTTCTAGATTTAATCTCCAGAACCATCAAATAACAGCACTACTACTAATAATAATAACGATAATACATTCTAGTTATTGGATTGAGTACCTACTCTTTGATAGAGACATAAAGATCTGGCTTTAGATATTTCCACTGCCCTCAGTTTCTGAATCCTCGATCAGATTCACCTAACTGCAATGGAGGGGATACAGTGGAACAGAGCAGGAAGCTGACCAGCTTAGAAATCAGGATCGCTGTTTCCCGGCAACCCTACCCATCATTATCTGTGACCTTGGGCTGTGTGCTTCACTTCTCTGCCAGCCTGTTTTCAAAACAACAAGGAGGTGGCCGGAGGCCTTCAGGACCACAGCCTGGGCAGCCAGTGGGGCAAAGGGAAAACATGTGTAAGTGGTTAGGAGGCTGCTCTTATAGGTGACTTCTCCTTGGAAACGGACTAGTCTGGCCTTTGCACTGATCCCTTTGCCTATAGATCCCCCTTGGTAGTGAGCCATCCTTTCACAGAATAGCTACAGGGAAAGTAGACTTCAGATATGGTGATCACAGCTTGGTCAAGTTGGGTGAGCCTGTGAATGAGGCTGGAAGCTAAAAAGACTCATTCATAAAAACTTTAAAACTCAGCAGAAACAAAGACATGGTGGTAGACCCAGCTAAGCATAGGGAGGTCCACAGACACTCCACTGGGGACGGTCTTCTGCTAGCAGTTAATTCCTGGCCTTTTACTGAGCCAGGTTTTTTTTCTTTTTTCTAAATTTTGCTTTGGAAAGTAAATATTAAAATATCAAGCAGATGCCAGAACTCAAATAGGTAAGGAATTCGTAACTTTTATACGCAACCTTACCAGAAATTAGTATTTTCAAAACACAGGAAAAAGAAGAAGGCCAAAGGCTAAACCCAGGCTATGAAAATTCAATTATTCCCAGCTCATTTGCTTTGTGTTAGCTAATTTGGTTGCCACATGTATAAAAACTAAAAGTCACATTACTCAATATTTATTTAGTGAGTACTTTTTCTTTTTTTATGTCTGAGCATTTTGGGAAATTCCAAAAGATTTTTTAAAAGAAAGGAAAAAAGAAACCACCACAGGAGGCAAAATTCTAAGGAAAGAGTAAATTCTAAATCAGATTTTAGAAGGTTTCTAAACCCTCGATATTGCAGGTGTGTGGTCACCTAAGGTGACTGCCCCCTCCACAGGCAGCTCTGGGTGAGGTAAGTGTTGTTGTTGCTGCTGCTGCTGCTGCCCGGTGACATCCTTCCTCTGCAAAGACTGTTTCCACTTTCTAAAGGCCTTAACATCCGTCATGACATTGCCGGTAGGAACTGGCAGGATCAAGAGGATTCCATGTGCTCCAGGTCATTTTTAAGATGATTCTTTTATTTGTCACATTTTCAAACTGTTACTTTAAATTCTGGTGAAACAGGCTTCAGAAAAGCAGTCCTGGGAGTAGACTGCAATGAGTAAGGTGCCCGTAGTTAATGGATGAACTCAGCTCTTGGAAGGACAGGGCTAATGACATGGAGAGGGCTCTTCTTCTCGGATTAAGAAGAAGTGATTGAAAAGTGTGTGAGCTCTTAGAGTAGACTGTGACTTCTACGCTTTCATTTTAGCTTGAAAGGACAAGATGCTTCTAGCAGAGAGGCCATAGAGGACAGAGTGCTAGGTGTCCCTCACAGTGAAACACAGGGGCAAGGGCATCTTAGTATCTGCCAGTAAACAAGGAAGTCTGAAGAGATTACGTCCTTCTGGGTGTTTACTCTGGTCCTGGGTTCCAAAATAATCAAACAACAGGAGGATGCCAATGTGCCCAACACAAGAAATTTGACATTTAAAAATAGTGTTTTAGTAAAGGAAACAACAACTCTCCTTAGAGAAGGAGAAAAGGGAAAGGATGGTGGCTCACAGATGAGAATTTTTATTTTTGCAGGGGTGGTGTGTGGACACTATTCTGTAACAACTCTGGGCTTCAATAGTTTCATATGCAAACTCTGCTGCTGTCTCAGTCAGTTCATCAAATACCATAGACTGTGAGTTACAGAACAGAACAGAAATGCATCTCTTATAGCCTGGAAACTGGGGAGCTTTAGGGCCTGAGTGTGGGCCTGTCCAGGTCCTTAAAAATAACAGAGTGGGGAATGTTTTCTTGGGGTAACACGGATCCTCTATCTTGAGGACTCCACCCTCATGACTTCATCTGAATCTAATTACTTCCCCAGGACCTGACCTTCCAACACATCGCACTGAATGTTGTAGCTACAATACCTGAACTGGGATGGAGGTGGGAGTGGGGTGGACACATAGAATTCCCGTGCTTTTAGAGAAGCCAGTTACAATGACTAGTTACACACCATTGCTTTTTGCTTTAAAGCATTTTGTGTCTTAGTAATTATTACTGGTAATTCTGGAAATAAGTATGGGTTGGAAAACAGGAGGATTGGATTCAAGGAGTTACTGGCCAAGTCTGTGATGTCAGCCTGCAGTACCAGCAATGTCTCACTGTAGGATCATGGGAATTGTTTTTGTATTTCAAGTACCTAACCATACAGAAAACATTCAGTAGTTGTTTGTTTTAGATAATAACTAAATTATGCTCTTTTGATGGCCATGTGTTTCTTTTTTTCTTTCTTTCTTTTTTAAAGAAAATCATTGCCTGGATTATAAATTATATGAAGGCTGAGCTGTAATTAGCATGCCTGGGGAAACCCTGGGTGATTGACAAAGACCCGATTGCCAAAAGAATCTCATAGGGATAAATCTCCAGACTGAAAATGATATGAGCTGGCAGGTAGTGGCACACACCTTTAATTCCAGCACTTGGGAGGCAGAGGCAGGCAGATCTCTGTGAGTTCGAGGCCAATCTGGTCTACAAGAGCTAGTTCCAGGACAGGCTCCAAAGGAACACAGAGAAGCCCTCTCTCAAAAAACCAAAAGAAAAAAGTGATACGAATGTTATTTTATAAGAAATAACTCATGTTTAATGACTGTCTAGACCAGGAAGAAACCTAGCAGTCAGTTACCCTGTCCTCTAGCTGAACTAACAGGAAGCAGTACTAACTATCTAGCACTTGCCTTTCTTCCGTCTTTGACCTCCTCTCCGTGAGTTAGGGCATTCTCCTTACTGCAAACACTGTATCCACGGCTGGAGAGCAATTCTGAAATTACTGACTCTGACTGCAGTCAGAACCAATCATGATCTTCACATCCTCTTACTATCACCCCAAATATCTACCAATTTCCTGTTGCCAATCGGGAAAGCGGGCTCTCTGGATGCAGAGAAGTAAGACATACAGTCTGCTCTCAGCAGATTTGATGCTGCTTTGAGAAGCAAAATTGCAAGAACGTGAATGGAAATGTAGAAGCAGAGAAAATATATGCATTAGACTCAATGGCCACCAGAGCCAGCAAAGGCAAAGGAGGAGGACTGGGATCCCACATGTGTGCTAAGATGGAGACACATCCTGAGTGGGCTTCCTTCTCTCCCGTTGGAAGCTCTGCATCCTTCCTCAGGTTCAGCATTGTTTTGGCTCCATCCTCTGTACTCTGTACTCTAGTAGTAGCACTGATTGTACCAATACCTTTGGGGTTTTGTTATTGTTGTTGTTTGTTTGTTTACTTCTATTGTGTCTCTTGTGACCCTACCCTTAGCCATGCACTTTACTCCTCTTCGAAGTCTCAGTTTTCTGACAGCTGTTGTCAGGAACTTCCTCTAAGAAGCAGCAGACTCTTTCCATTGTTCCCTGATTCCCAACATATTAGCTCACTTAGTAACCCGAGTGAACTCTTACGGCTATCTGGAATGTCTTATGACTGTTGCCAACACAGTGGACTATTGGATCTTGAAAGCAGGCACTTTGTCTGACTTGCTCAGTGTGACACTCTTGCATTCAGTAATGGTACCCAGCACAGTTTAAGAACTTTCCTTGGAATAACCAAAGGAATAAACTAAACTGCTTAGTGAAGATGCCTTGCATGGCCTAGCCAGTTCAGGCTTAGCTCTGAGCCTGGCAACTCTTTCAGACGTTGGTTTCTATTAAAAAACAAAACAACAAAAAATACCTTGGCACACAAATTTTTGAATGACTAAGGTTTCCTGTAGTCTCGATAAAGAACATAATGTCCAGGGTTAGCATTTATTCAGATCTTTGATGCACTCTCTCCATCAGTGACTTTGCATCAGAAATTATCCAGTAGATCAATAAATCTTCTTCAGTTGAAAAGGGAACCCTTGAAGGCAGATGAAGTGCGACACCACAGCCCTAGTAGCCTTTAATAAATGTTAGTCCCTGATAATGGCAGTACATATGGAATTATTGACCGGTTTGGTCTTGTGAAGGCAAAGGAAATCTTGAAAGAGGGCTCAGTTCAACTAGGTCTGTGCTCCAAAAGACATGCGTACTTTAGATTTCTTTTCTTTTACTCGGTTGTCTCCAGGCACTGTGTTTGCTGTTCCCTTTCCCTGGCAAGAAAGCTTGGGTGAAAGCCTGGCTAATTCACTCTCTAACATGACTGTCTGTCAACCACACCTAACCTTAATTATATGACGATTTCGTGCCCAGGGAGTTGTGTTTTAACCAGCAAGGAAGCTGAAGCATTGAGGGCAGATGAAAAAGAGAAAGTCAAATTTAGGCAAGCTTCATGTGGGATAATCTTATTCCACTGAGTCATGCACCCTGGTTTTAAGTATCCTAAAGAAGTCCTTGTTAGTCGATGGTCCTGTCTGCCGGGAGTGGAGACTGTGAGTGACTTGTGTGTCACTCTGACTCACATCATGACCACGCTCCCACACCCCAGCCATGAGCACGGGTGGGAGGAAGTCATGCTGTCCCAGTTCACAGCAGGAAGCAGCCAGGGTGGGAGACAGCCGTAATAAGAGGCTTTGTTTATTGAAAAGAAAATGGTAAGTAGAAGAGGGTGACAGTATTTCCGTGACCTCTGGGTCACTCCCTCAGCATCGGTTTCCAGTGTGCCTCCCATGCCAGCCATTCTCCTTTCTGTAGCCATGAGCCACTTCTCAGCTTTAGTATCCCTTTAAAACTTTCTGACTTTCCAGTTACTTTTAAGGAAGGCTATTTTACCCCCATTTTGACTTTTGAGACAGGATCTGTCTATGCAGCTCTGGCTGTCCTGGAACTCACTCTGTAGAGCAGCCTGGCCTCACAGAGATCCACCTGCCTCTGTCTCCCGAGTGTTGGGGCTAAAGGTATGGCCTTCCACTGCCCAGATGAGGAAGGACTTTTTAAATTACGTGTTGTGCATGAGTGCATATACCTGCAGAATTCAGGAGTGTCAGAATGCCCCCCTTGGGGCTAGATTTATAGATTGTGGTGAGCTCTCCAATGGGCATGTTGAACTTGGGTTTTCTGCAAGAACAATATAATATCTTAACCACTGAGCCCCTCCATAGGTGAGCCAAGCCCAAATAGTCATCACTAAACATGTAGACTTATGAGCAACACAAAATGGACCCAGCAATATATGCGATGTGCATGTGAATGAGCGTGGGATGTGTGTGCACTCAGGAAATCCACAGCTCAACTACTAACACCAATGCTATAAATATAAGAACTCAAAGCAGATCTAACTGCCTGTGCTAGAAAGGCCCAGACTCTTGCACTGTGAAAGATTTACTTCTCTGTGCTGTCTGCATAGCCCACTAAAGCTGCTGAGGTTTATCATCGTTACCTGGTGGGGTACTAACTATATCTGATAGCTCACTCTGACATATTAGTTGCTGGTGGGAGTTCCCAGATAATGGCTCATATGTCACTGCCAGCTGGACTTCACTTCAAAACAGAAGAAAATTTAAATAGATATTTCAGACATTTGAAATTTAAATAAAGCATGTCAGAGCCTGTAAGGTGCCAACTGGCACATTGCCCTGGTTGGCATGACCTAGCACCACATCAATGGGCTCTTAAATCTTTGTACAATTCACGCATGGAAAAAATGGAAGGTAATGGAGACATTGAAGAAAATCACAAAGAGAAAAAAAAACTTCCATTAAAATCTGAGTGTTTATACATTGATATTGAGACAGTCCCAGTCCCACTAGAACCCAAATGATATATGCACCTTTGGAGACATTTGAGGTGTATATTTCAAAGTTTTGAGCTAAGCCACTATGTAAGTTTTATGGGTCCCTCTAGAAAAAGAGGGGATTTTTTTTGTCAGAACTGGCAAAATAATGGCATAAAACATCCAGTCACAACAGCATTGAGGCCTGTTAGTTAGATTTTTCTTCCAAGAGAATTCAACTTGAAAGTCTAATACTTAACATTAGAAAACTTTTGTTCACAGAATGTGACACATGTGGAGACCAACTGAGGAAACCCTGTTCATTATTTAATTTGTTCCAGTTGTGACTTTCAGGAAGGTGAGCTTCTCCAAGATTGTCACATGGGGGGGGGTGAGGAACATGAGCAACATGTATGTCACTGGCTTTCTGAGGGCTCCCCTGCTTATCAAGATTTCCCAAAGAACATGAGATAACTGAGAAGGATAGTTTGCAGACAGCCCCTGACCATCACTGCAATGACCCAGAGTCAGCAAATCAGCTACATTTTAGGCAACCAGCTACACCTATGGATACAATGACTATTTGGAATGTGTTTTTTATGATCTCCAGTCAAAAGCTAACCACAACCTCAGATAAACAAGTGGAGATCTACACCCCCACGCTCTATTCTTAGCATGGTTAGAACAGAATCCCACCAGCAAAGCATAACGGAATTGTGTTCTCAACTTCTGAGCATTTAACAGGCCAGGTTTCTGTAGGTCCTTTCTTCCAAAGACCATAAACCACCTCACATATGTTATTTCATTTATATTCCAAATGTTTCTGGTATAACAAAGGAGCACTTAACATAATTTTAACCAAAAATGGATAATTTAACAATTAAAACACAACTTAGTGAAGTCTCATCCATCTAATTAATTGCAGAAACAGCAGCACCTAGTAACATTTTGGAAAAAAATAGCCAATCAGTAGGTTTTTTATTTTTACCTTTTAATTAAAATTTGTCTGGGAACAGTGGTGGCACTGGATAGATGGTTCAGCAGTTAAGAGCATTGTCTGCTCTCCCAGAGGACCCAGGTTCGATTCCTAGCACACACATGGTGGTTCACAAGTGCCTGTAACTTCAGTGCCAGAGAATCTGATGCCCTCTTCTGGCCTCTGTGGGCACTGCACACATGTGGCCAGAGACACACATGCAGACAAAAACATTCATACTACTACTACTATTAATAATAATAATAAATTTTCTTTTTCTGTTTCCAACCTCTAGGCCACATTAATTTTATTTTTCTTCCTTAACTCTGAGTTGGTATTTGATTCAAACAGTTTATCACATTGTAGCATATTTCTTATTAGTTGGAAGACAGGGCCCTTAGAACCAGACTGAATCTATTATTTACTTCAGCAAATGCAGCCTTTTCGAGCCCAAGTTCCTTAATTGACAAATAAAAAAAAAAAACGAAACTGTAAAGATTTTCAAGGGTAATTTTGTGAGATTCAGGTAAGTGTTCTAAAGCCACATGTCCACACGAGCACACGTACACACATTACAGGGGCACACATGTGATACATTATTACACTCTATGAAGGTAGAGAATATTTTTGTCTTCTTATATGCTCTCAAGGATCTAATGTAATGTTGAGTGGATATGATTTTCCAGGTAAGTACTTAATAAATATATCTTAATATTAAACAATTATTGATCACTTGCTATTTGCTTACAGCCACCATTAATGTGATTTACATGCTCTTTATGTTTTTATTTCACTGTCTTTGTCCTAGGAGATCATGTTACTACTATGTCTGTTCTATATATGAAGAAACCAAAACTTGGAGGCCTGAGCATCCTGGCTGAGGGCATGCAGATGACATCTTGGCTAAAGAACCCAAGTTCTGAAAAGCTTTGCTGTGTTTGACATTCAAGGACTCAATGATCTTGAAAGAACTAAGAACTAATAAGCAAGGGAAGAAGTTGGGTGTGGCAGAATATGCCTCTATTGCCAGCACATGGGGAGTAGACACGAGAGGGTTGCAGAGTCAAGAGCAGCCTGGAATGCACAGTGAAACCAGGTCTCAAAACAACAGAGAAAGCAAAAGAGAAGGAGGAAAGAGAGTGATGGAAGGAAAGAAGGAAATTCTTTAGTAGATAGGAATTGTTCCAAATATATTGGATACTGTTTTAGCCCAGAAACTGGAATAGATGAATGAGCCTTCCTCTTCATCTGATCACAGTGTGATCAGATGATTTTCATAAGACATATATTTCTCTAAGAAATGTTCGTACTTATTTTGTTTCCCTTTGAGAACCGAAGCTCTGGCCTGTATTGCGATTGCTCTCCTAATTCACATTACAGACCGTTCTTGGCTTCATGGGAGCATAAATCTGACAATGCATGAAGACAATAGGAAAACATCATCACTCAGATCACCTTCCTATTGTACTTAACTTCATAAATCATATGCTATAGCCTCAGCTCTCTGAAATCCCCAGGTTATTGGAAATACTCTCTTATTGACATGTATGGGAGAGACATGCTGGACTGTCTTCATCTCAATTATAAAAGTAAAAAATAGCCGGGCGATGGTGGCGTAAGCCTTTAATCCCAGCACAGGCAGAGGCAGGCGGATCTCTGTGAGTTCGAGGCCAGCCTGGTCTACAAGAGCTAGTTCCAGGACAGGCTCCAAAGCTACAGAGAAACCCTGTCTCGAAAAACCAAAAAAAAAGTAAAAAATAAACAAATAATAATAATAGCAATTGGAGTGTTCACGTTCACAGAAGGATTAGATGATAAACAGCTGCAAACAAATCAAGGTGTGGCATCTTACAGCAACGTAGACAGTAGCCTTGATCCTAGGACCAGTTAGCCCCATGCTTATGAAATTAGACTGAACAGTTCCATGTTTAGTCCTTTTGTATAAAAAATTATATTTATTTAGCAGAAGTGCAGGTCTGCTTCCTCTTAACACACTCATTACACAGTACCAACTCCATATGGAAAGTCTAATAAATCTACTTCTTAGGTGGTTCTTTCAAATTCTTCTACCCCTTAGACGTTTAGAATGAAAATTTTATGCCCTCTGAAATGGTAATGCCTGAGAAATGCAAGCAAAGCTTCTGGCTTGGATCGAGATGAAACAATCAAATGCCCACAGGTTAAACTGAGTTCGCCTCCAAGCTTTATATAAGCTTGCAACTCACGGAATTCAAATTAAGCAGCAATAAAAAAATCACAATTCATATTTCCTATCTTTTGTTTTCTTTCTGGTTATTGTAACTTATGTTTAATGAACAGCAATTGGTCGGTAATTATGAAAGATGAGTCCCCTCCAACAAGGGGTTCATGGTTTAGCGGAGGGGGGAAAGAAGAAACCATGTCAACAAGTGACTTCAACAAATGAGTGAAGTAAATTAAGTGAGGGTATATACTTCTAAAGTTGTGGCACAGATCAACCGTATCTTGACAGATGAGATTAAATGATAAAAAAGAGTCACAGAATAAGAGGAAGTGATTACATTGTACTTTCAAAGAAAAAAAAGTATATATTTTGACCAACTGGGAAGAAAAGCAAACTATTTGTAATGAGTTGAGCATGGTGATAAAAAGCAGCGTGACTCATGGCTAAAAATATATGTTTACCTCATTTATTCCCTAAGAGAGTGTTATTGTGACTTTAGGTTCAGAGAAGAAAGCTTGTCAAGTGCGCAGCATCAATCAGAGACAAGATGGTGGCGGTCCAGTGTTGCAGACACTGAGAGTTTGGGAGCTGTGAGCCAGGAAGAAAGGTGGAGCCGAGATGGGGAAGGTGGAAGGCAGTGCCCTTACAGCGTTGTCTGGCCTTTAGACCGTTAGGGAAGTTAGCAATGCAGTTCTGGCAGAGCAGTAGCCACCCAAGCACTTTTGCCTTCCCCACTAGGTCTTGGTGACTGTGCAGAGTCCAGGTTTCTCTGGGCACAAGACAAACGCCCCTGTTCTGAGACTCGGAAGAGGTTCATTCCTAAGAATGCGCTTTGTCCTGCTGCATTAGTGGATGGTATGCCTCTCGGATTCCCAAAGGTCTACCTTGGCCCTGCCCATCACCACGCCCTTTCTCCTCTGTCCTGTTCTCTTTCTAAATCTCCAAACTCATATTGCTTCTCAGCCTGCGAGGTGTATCTGTAGCTAAGCTGCTGAAAAAAAAAGTAAAATATGGACTCAAGACTCAAAGGCATGTTATATATATATCTGAAAGATTTTTTCAAATGGCCCAGATATTTCTCCTAAAGGCCTATGTTCACTTCTATAAGCAACAAATGATCACATAAGTCATCAATGGCTCTAACCCAGCTGGATATGTCCTGCCCTCACCTGAGCCCTACTGAACTTCCTGGGCCCCTGGAGCACCCCATTGTAAGCAATCCAAGTCATAAAAAATAATAATAATTTCCCAAACCATAAAATCAGATATGGCAATTCACTTCCTTTTTAAAAAATGACCACAGGATGTTTGTAAGCTGCCAGCTCCACTGACATTCAAATATCATTGCAGACATGTGTGCAAAAGTCCTTAAAATCGGTGCGTTTGTGTTGTGAGGCAAGCTGGCACGTCTCAGAATATGGGGGAGTAGTAATATCAATTTAATTCCACAGCCACAGGGAGCCTGACTCTACCATTTATTTTTTAGGCACAGTTCCTTGTCACTTTCTATTCTATCTGGAGGTGGACAGACCCTTGGGGAAATCTTTCCCTGGTTCTATACTCCATGACACCCCAGATTTCTGTGAACTGACTACGGCGTTGTCTCCTTGGCCTTCACGTGGAGGAGCCTTGTACAAACCAGAGCCTCTGAAGTGAAGAGGGAATGGAGAGAAGCACATGTCAACCATCAAAGAAGCCTCACTTCAAGAAACTAAAGCATTTACTTCTGAAAGGGTTTTGGTAAAGGTTAAAAGTATAAGTGGGAAGAAATTTTATTACTATTTTCTAGAGAAACAAAACTGTCTTTTCCTTCCACAAAAAAAAAAAAAGTCTGTTTTGTGCTGCAATTGGCAGCCGGTCAGCCTGGCATTTGTCTCCTGCGTAGAAAGTGCTCTGTCAGGCGCTCTGTGACCTAACAATAAGCTGAAAAACACACCACAGACGTCCACTGTATTTTATTTGGCAAGGAGGAATTATTTCTCTGTACAAAGTATTTGCAACTGGCATTGGTTAAATAAGAAATTACAACCTTGAAAAGCCCTATTTATCATTAGCTGCAAAAGTGCAGACTTCACTGTCAATTACCCTGACAAAGGATTACGGACCATCAACACAGCACAAGGAATTGCACAGTCTTGGCAGCCTGAGCCTCACTGAAGGGAGGATTGGAAAGGGTACCTTCCTCTAGAGACCCCTTGGCTCTTCCATTACACTCTGCCCCTACAGCCGTGAAGGACTCTCCTGTTCTCTCTCTTCCTTTACCTTGAACTAGCTGATGCTGGGAGACAAACAAATCTCCAACAGCGTCTTATAACCCACTGGCTGAATCCAGTCCCCAGCGATTTTCCTCTGGTTCTTCTCTGAGTGGATTCTGATGGTGTCAATAAAAAGTACAAGATTGATTTCTGAAGGCTAAAGAAATAATAGGGTGCTAATTCTCTCAACTTCTCCAGGAGGCTAAATAGAGAAAACAGCTGACTCAAATAAACAAAGGATCTCTACTGTGATTGGTTCTAATTAACTACTCAATCCCTGAGTGGTGCCTATCTATTAGCCCATGGTCTAAGCTACCTCAAAATGACTTAATCTCTTCAGAATAGAAAAGTAAATAAATGTTTTGCTTTCTAGCCATTCAGCTTTTTGAACAATATCTTTTTTTTCCTCAAGTGGTTCTATAATAGTAATGGATTTTTCTCAAGGAATAGAGATAAACCATAGATAGACAGAGAGACGGATAGCCCTACTAAGCTTCAGCTTTCCTAAGGAGCCCAAGATAATGACCAGGGTTTTTGACACATTGCCACAAGTCCATTATCTTAAATGACCCTGAAGGATTTCTCACAGCAATGAGGCTGACATCTGTACTACACTTCTCTTTAATGTTTTTGCTCATTTTGATCATATTTCTCTAAGTACACCAACGTTAATGATGCCCAAGGATGAAGAAACCACTTCTACACAATTGGACACATAGTATTCAAGAAATGCTGGGGACATAATAATGCAAATGATAGAGACAAAAGTCAAGGTCAGCATGATATGCAGGGGGTATGTAGTGCTAAAAGTTACTACATAAATGCTCTTAATTTTAATATTATGAAGGACACTGTGATAGATATGTATATATAGATATATAACTTGGAATATATAACTTGGAGACATATATATATATATATATAATCCAAGTTTCATGTATGTATAATCTTAACTACATAAAACAATATTCAACAGAAACCCTGTAAGGAAACAAATCAACACATTAAAAGTGTTCACCTCTGAATGATACAAAAAATGAATATTTTCTTTTCTTTTCTCAATTCTCTATTTCCATAGGAAACTTGTCATACACAGTTATTATAAGAAGAAAATAGAAGCAGTCAATATTGGCAAGGAAAATCAGCCAGACTAACATATTGGCCTTGGACGATGGGTTTTTAGAACGCTTTAACGAGAGCTAATAGGCTCAAACTCAATCACAACCCTTCAGGGAAGACAATTTCCATCGCAGCAAACTGACTGAGGCTTAAAGATATGAAGTGGCTGGCTCTGGAGAGAGCAGCTCTACTCCACAGCCAAAGCTAAGGCACAGCTGTTCTGGGCTATGGCATGTCGTTCCCTCTGCCCCTTCCGTCTCTCCCAACTGCGTGGGGGGGGGGGGGCTCTTGAATCTGCTGGCTCCCTCGCATTCCTATCTTTTTCAGTTAATGTATGTTTAAGCAGTGGGTCCCTTTCATTTTTCTCTGCTGTGGATATACCAGCTATCACAGGGGATATCCTGTGTGGATGACCTCCTCCAAAAATCACGCAAGTTTGCATAGCTTTATTTAGCTCTATTAAGTTCAAAGAATGTGCCAGGCAGATTCGCAGTCCAAAAATAATCTCCTTTTATTGGCACTCTAAATTACCTCATGGAGCAGTGAGCTGAGCTAAATTAAAGCTTTCATACAGCAAGACCCAGGGATTTTTACTGAGTGGTAACCGCTTTCTCTCTGTGTGAGAACTTTACTGTTTCCTTCCTCTGAGAGAGACTGTGCTTAGAGGCGAAGGGGCTCAAAGTAGATCTGTGAGAACTCATTTTATGTGACAAAGACTCTTAGTGTCAGCCCCTGGTGTGGAATAGTTAAATCTTTATAGGTTTTCCTAGCTTTTAGACTCATTTGCATATAAATGAAGGGACGTGAACCTCTAGCACAAATGGCTGAATAAGTTCATCGTTTTTTCTCTTAACCAGAAAGTCGTGTCCCTAAAAGTCATTGAGGGAGGGATTTTTACTTATAAATGACTTTAAAGAGCTTGATGAGTCTTAACCACATCCCTTCTGGACCTCCCCCTGCACCTTATGTAGACAACTTTCATAACTGCTGGAAAACTGCGGTACATTCCTCTCTGAGACCTGCATGTCAGAGAACAGCCCATCTAAAACAGAAAATAGGAAACTAAGAGTAGTCACAGCTACCCTTTTTCTCTCCCTCAGAATGCCATGCTGGCCTCAGCTGACAGTGAGGTCACCGCTGTTCTCTCAATGTCTGGGTGATAAGCGCCGGGTTTTTGAACAGCTAAGACCAGCATGCCTGGTCTTATTATATATTACCTGGAACGTCTTGGTGTCACCCTCTGTTGAAAGAGTGACCTATGCAAGTGTGAGGCCTGTGTGTGTCCCCTGTGCCCCTGCTTCTTTACTGGGTTTTGGACATATGCACTGCTATACACAAAAGAAGCTATTAGTGCCATAGTTTGAAGAAAAGTCCGCTTGTATGTTATTTCTCCCCACTGAGCTTCTAGACCATGTAGGAAAAGCCACCCACTGTTTCTCTATACATGTACTTTGACTTCAACAGAGGTTCCAGTGAAGTTCCTAGAGAACCAAGCAAAAGAATTTACCCAAGAAAAACCTAGAAGAGAAAGTAGAGGTCAAGGCACATGGGGGAGGGATGCAAAGCTTTGTCCCTCATGCAAGAGATTACATGTGAGAAAGTGCACTGCATGTGGGTTTCCTATTGATGGGAAGATGTACGAAACATAACCAACGTGGTGTTCTTTTGTCCAAGTGGAAAGGCTCCAATGTGGGTGACAGAAATGCTGATACTCCTGACTCTAAGGCAGAAAACACTCTCTTCCAACTATTGCTGAGAATCTCATAGCTCCCCAAACACAAAAAATAAATGATCCAACCTTCTACCAGCTCAACATGAGTTCCACTGTGGTTTTGGTAGAAGGAGGAGAAAAAAGAAATCTATAATCACATTGAATAATTAGCTATGTAGTATCGAGAATTTAGCGTCTAATAGGATCAAAAACACTGAATGGCTACTTACACAGCTGTGGAAAAGCCATTGATGAAACACAATGGACAGTAAATCGGCACACAGGCTCCAGGACCTGTTTTGCACGCTAGTAAGCTGGCTCTGTGCAGCCCACTCTCTTTTGCTCAGTCTGTAAGTGGTTTGGAGGGCGCCATCTCTGGCTCCTTTCCCCTCTGGTGGTCCATGGCTGCAGTTACCGCTTCTGGTCACACTAACATCCAGTATCTCCCATCTCAGGCCTCCAAAGACGTTCAGTGAACGTCTCCCACCATTACCAGGGAGTGAGGCTTGACCACAGCAAGTGCGGTGAGAGCAAACCACGTCAGAGAACCTTGCCATTCTCATCCATAACAAATTTCATGGAGAAGCTAAATGACAAATTAGAAGAATTGATGCCTCTAGCCTACTCCTAATTCCTAAGTCTGTTCTTATTCTAACAACAGCAACAAAAAAAGGAAAATCCTAAGATGCTAACATACTTTTGATTTTTATCTGTGGGACCCTTTCAAGCACAGCTGTTACTTGTTAGACTCCAGTGGCTGAAAGCATTTGGTTGCTACAAGAAAAAAAAAAAAGAAAAGAAAAAGAAAACCAGTAAAGTTTTATTTATAATCTACTCTCACTGTAAAATGGTAGACATTCTGAATCAATAAAAAGATGTGCTTGGTACTAACAGCATAAATATGTCTCCTTAAAACAGCAGTAAAGGCTGTGGGCCTGCTTCCCAGGTTTAAGCGCTATCTTACTTCAGTCTTATTTTCCCCAGATGGATGGCTGTGTTTCTCAGCCCTGGGACCAGGCTTTGAGTAAGAAAGCACAGCTTTGCAGAACTATGTCTTTCCTAGCTGGACACACGGTTTACGCGCGTGCATACCCAGAATTCTCAAGTTTTCCAACAAGAGCTTGCCCCCTCCGAAGGAAACAAGTGCTCCGTAAGCTAGACAACCCCGTGAAAATCTTTACGTGAAGACTAGATTGTGTCTGCCAGGAACGTGAGCGAAGGAATTCCAGCTTCCAGAATAGCTTTTGGTTGGTTACTTACAAGGTTCAGTTTTGACGTTAACAGCTCTGTAAGTCACAAGGGTTTCCTAATTTCATTTTAAGGACGGATCCCGCCTTTCTCCCGCTTTCCCTGTGGTGGCAGGCACTACAGAAAATGCAAGTGAGAAAATGAAAACTTATGGTGTTGAAATTCCGATATCCTTGCACCTGGGGTCTGCTCCCACTTGCACCTGGAAACCAGAGTGCGTGGTAATAAAGTCCCTCTGGGCATCAGCTTTCCTCCAGGAACTACAAAGGCTTCCAAAAATTAAAATTCTATTTGTTCCTTGGCATCTCCGTGTGGTGGAAAATAATGTGCTCACTTCCCGCGGGCAGGTAGCATGAAAAGTAGGACTCAGATGGGTATAAATAGGACGAAAGTATTGTCCCAGACCATTGTTGCTTTGTGAACTCAAACACACCTGAATGTCACAGGCTGCAGCTGCTTTGTAGCTCACTGCATCTTCCCGCTCCCCCTCGGATCAGATTTCTCAGAAAATATATTTCCTTTATCTTTCATCCCATCTTGTAAACCTTGGCTGATTCAAGGCCTAACTAAGCCTTTCATCTTTTTTTATTTAAATTTCTGAAGAAACCATAAGTAATAAAGTACCATACTAAATGGATTACCCACTGCCCATAACACTATCTGCACTAGGAAATATGTATTGCTAAATGTTTTCTTTTAGGAGGCTGGGTGAGCGGATTTTACTTAGCACACATATTTTGACATTTTTGCATGATGGTTTTAGTAGCAAGAAAGCAAAGTGTTGTTCTTCTTCTCTCGACCCCTCCGAAAGCATGGCAGTACTGCCACGTCGAATAGCCTGCTTCCCGAAGCCTACTTCCAAGATTGGTATGTGCAAGAATTACATCACAGTGGAATTCAGTCACCCTGACCCTAAGCGCACCATATTCCAGCACTCGTCTTATGACCCCGTCTCCCTAATCACATTTGCACGCTGTCTCCGCTCTTTATAGTAGATTTAAAACCTATATACAGCATATTCTATTTTGCAAGTCATTTATCAACACTTACTCATCTCTTCTTGCCTTCATTCCTTTAAGGTAGGACCCTGTGATTAGTTATGATGACAAAGTCATGTTGTGTAGCTTTTCTGGAGCTTCTGTCCCCTGAGAACTCTACAAATATTACAGCACACACCGAGGTCTCCTGAAATGGCTTAGGTCACAGACAGAGTGGGGAAAATGCTATGACTAGCCTAAATGGAATAAATTGAAGGTTGGGTTGGAACTGTATCAAGACGCGAGTGTTAACATGCCTGACTATTTAGGAAAAGTTCCAGGATCACTTAATGATGAAAAGCAATAAGCCTGTCAAAATTTGCCTGGAATATATATAGGATTAGGCCAGCTCCTAAAATTTCCCAAGGTACCTCTGGGTCAAGGACTTTCTGCAGAAGGTATGCATTCTTGATGTTATAAAAATTCCAAAAGTCTTAGTTACAGAAAAAATGTAGTAGTGGCAGTGGGGGTTGGGGGAAAGGAGAGAGAGCGAGAGAATGAATGGGAACAAAGGGTTTCTTTCTCTTGTTTCCATGAATGTTATTCAGGGAACCTGTATTAATTCCCAATACTTGTCATAGATTATCACTTCTAGGGAAAAAAATAAGATTCTGCAGCTAGGATCAATCCAACTGTTAAATAGTAAGAGAACTCCAGTGGTCTGAAATAAAATACAGCTTCTGCTGGTCTTCAAATACACCTGGTGATTTAATAATAATGTAAGATGATCCTTTCCAAGGGAAAGTTAGGTACATTCTAAAATAAAATACAAGAATGAATTTAGGAAAGTTATCCCTATTTATTGAGAAAGGAAGGCAAGGAGAGAAAGAAAGGGTAGAAGACCTTTTTCTCAATGATGTCAAAAATCATGTAAGGGGCAAGTCTATAAAAGCAAGTTCATTTCCACTATTTATGCTTCTCTATCAGTGGTCCCTAAAAGTCAATACTTTATATTTGACCCCTAGGTTCCTAGTAAATTCTTTTCGTCCAATTCATGTTGGCTTCTTGGCCACTAACAAATCTCCTATATGTCATACATTCATTCAAGGCAAATAAATACTTTGTGAGCAACAGTTTCCGGTCCTGTGAACAGCACGAGAGGAGCAGGAGTGAGGGAAGGATGGGCTTTGCTTGAAAGCTTCACCCTGCTCTCTCTACTGTATCTAAACTCTGATTGGAAATACTTTACACACCTGAATTTTACTAAGTAGCTTTTCCCTGGAACCAAACTGTTCTGAATGGACTACTGACAAACAGGTCCCCATGTCCTTGTCCTGATCCCCGGCACTGCCTAAATCAAACTCTCTCCCTGTTTTCTCTTTAACTTCTTACTTTATGAAATGTCCATCTCTCCAAGTAGCTTCCAATTTTCATTTTATATTCTTCCCATACTCACAATTGCAACACCTTTCTGGCACATTGTCCAGACTCCCAAATTTTATCTCTCTGACCCAGTAAGATATTTGAATATTAAAGCTCAATTTACATCATAATTGGAGCTGTCACACGAACTCTCAAGTATGAAGATAAATGAGGAAATTAAGTTTCATCAAATCTGTGTTTGTTCAAGTTCTCACATGCAGACCCTACACTGCTGCTAGACATGGTGACGTAAGTCTGTAATTCTAGCATTTGGGGGACTGTGGAGGGAGTTTGAGATCTGCCTGAGCTACATAGTAAATTCAAGGCTAGCCTGGGATACTATAATGAGAGTTTGTTTCAAACAAAACAAAACAAAAACAAACAAACAAAAAGCTTGTAAGCAAACAAACAAATAACTATACTATTAATGTTAACTCCCAATTGTCCTTACAAGATTGACTATATGTAAATGCTTAGACCCAACCAGCTTTTCTTCTACATACTACACATGCTTGAACAGCTCTTGGACACAAAATCATGTATTAAAATAATTTCCTTAATGCACATTTTCCAGTGTTCAGCTTCACATTCATGTCTACCCTGGTATTTGTTTCTTTACGCATTAGATTGACAGCTCCCTTTTGTAAGCCTTGCCTTGACTTTAGCTTCATTTTTGATTCCATAAAATAGGGCCAATTCAAGGCTTATACATCTAATTGCCAGGTAGCAGGGACCAGAGAGTGAGCATCTGCAATGGTATTGCTAGAGCTTACTTCACTGTGTGGGCCACTGTAAGTGGGAGGGGAGGAGTTGAGGCCTTCTATACAACAAAATGCTAGTCCAAATGGCTATCACGATATGCAAGTACAGTAGTATCTATATCTTACAAATATGTGTGTGTATACATACATAGATACATATACATATATAGTATGGAATCTGCTAAGAAAACTATTTCATTCAGATAGGTGATGCTAACCTAGTGTTTCTTAGTCAAAATATAATCAAACCAATCAAACCTTTGCAAGGTTTCCCTTTTTGATTTGTCTCTCAAACTCACATGCATGCATGTGCGCGCGTGCGCGCACACACACACACACATTTGTTCTCCAAATCTCAGGGGTCTTCCTTTTTAATTTAGGCCATAACCTAAACTGCCAACCCCCACGCATCTCACAGCTCACCTCACATCGCCACCTGGTGCCCAAAAGCAAGAAAAATACCTAAAAAATGAAACATAAAAATAATTTTTATTTCTTTTTTTGAGATCATTTTTTATTTGGTCTATGCTGGCCTCAGCCTTGCTAAGTAACCAAGGATGGCTTTGAACCCCCGAACCCCCTGTCTCTATCCCCCAAAACACAGGGGTTGCAGGTGTGGGCTACCATGCATGACTGAAAATGACTTTTCAAGGTGATAGGTATCTGGACCACGGAGCCATGTGCTGACAGTGCTTCTGAAAAGTCCTGTTTTCTGATATAGGCATTCGGTCACAAACAAGACCCGAATATAAACCTGCTTCAGAAGCCAGCCTCATTTCCATGTTATGTCTTTACATAACATGAACACTCTCCATCCCTGTGCTTCCTTCCCCAACACACCCCAGGTCTCAAAGCCTTGCTTATCAAGTAAACTGTACCAGTGGTTTATATTTCCTAACCTCAGGCCATGTAGCCTGTGATTTAAAAAAATATTTATTTTATTTTGAAATTAAATTTACTATTATTTTGGTGTTCTAGAGACATTTGTTTTATAAAATAGCAGATTGTAGATTTATTTAAACAGTCTCACAAATCTACATAAGCAGTACCCTGTTTGGAAACAATAAAATTTTACTGGTACATAGATTTCTAAATTCTTAGTAAACTTAAGTGTGAATCTAAAACAAATTTTCAAGGAAAATCAGAAGTTGGAAAGCATTGAAAACATCTGACTTAAAGCAATCTTTAGAAGCAAGTATAAAACATCCAATTGCTTTTTTCAAAAGGATTGGTGAAATAAAAGCATTTTTAAAAGAAAAGTCGGGGTAGGGGGAGAGAATCACCAAGTTTAATTTTCAGTCCAGTGTGGTCCAGAAAAGAATAATAACATTATATAAATCACAGTTTTCAACCCCAAATTCTACTTTGAGTGGTAAGTTCCTCTTTTACTTTGTGGTTTCAAAGTCCTTAGGAAGGTCTAGAATTTATTTTCCTTCCAAAGATCTCTAGGTTAATGAAAAAATAATAATTATGGCAACAACTGTTGGGAAATTTAACAATGAATTCAAAGGTCACACAGTGAATGGGTGTGGTGTGGACATGCCTGGACTTCTGTTTACCGGAGAGCAGCAAGTTCTCATCAAACTGTGGGGATTAACTTTGTACAAAATCAGTGTCCAAAGTCCCTTCCTTTCTCCTTTCTTTTTGTCTTTTCTCTCACCGCAAAGCTTCTTGGATTGAGTAGAAGTATTTGGTCACTTGCTCTTTGACCTCAGAGTCTTCTGAGACTATATATTTATCTGAGAATGAGTCCCTTTAGTTACCTAAAGTGTCCTCACACTAAATTGATTCCAGATGTTTACAAATATTTCAAGGAACTATCCACATAGCTTTTATGGCTGAGTGATAAAGGACTCCACAGTGTCTGTCCCATTGTAAAATGAGCTCCAAGCACTTATTATTAAAAAAAAAAAAAATCTTTGATTTGACAAGGACTCACGACATGGCAGGCACTGCAGCCACCATACTAAAACATTATCTTAGTCAGTGTTCACCAAACAAAACACTGTATGGGTGGGGTTATAATAATCTCCCTTTTAGAGAAAAGGAAAGGAGGCTCAGGGAGTATCTCAGAACAAACAAGACAGAAAAAAAAAAAAAGGTGCTTTCCAGGTCCTCAGTCTGCATCTGTGGGCTGCAACTTTCTGAGAGAACTCTCGACTGTTGGTTTAATACGAGACAGACTTAAGAGTACTTACAAGAGTCCTAAGGCATCCCTAAGTGTCCAAAGAGTCTGTCACAGAGAGCAGAGAAGACAAAATTCCTACAGTTTCAACTAGTGACATCAATAGATATGTTCACCAAATACGCATTCGAAGGCTGTGAAGGCCTGAGATTAGTGTGCTTTTATTGTTTGAAAAACAGCTGTTACATTTGAGGTCCTGAAATTTTCCTGTCAAATGTTTATATTGTTCTTCAGTCATAATATTCTGACTTATTCTGAAAAAACAAAGGATATCAAATGGCCAAGATGAACTTTTACTTTATTAAACTCTTTTCATAGAAACTATGCTTTTTACTTAACATTTTAACAATAAAAAAGCAATTATTAGTAAGAAAGCTCCAATGATTTGCATTTGAGATGAGGCAGGATACTACCCAGTGGATATTTCATTACTCTACTTAAGCAAAGACGCAAAGCACGGTGATTTCTGAGGAACTCAGTGAGTGCTGGCTCCATTACCCAACATAAGCAATAGTCCAAAACGTTCTGTATTTGTACTTGAAAAGCATTCTAGTTTCTTCACTTTAATTCATTGTATTTTTCTGGTTAGTCTTGCCTTGGTGTATTTATGTGAGATTTTGAATTATCAAAACGTAGACTGATGGTGAGATAAAGAAATTATGAAATGTGCACATGAGCGAGAGGTGTCTACTACTGTAGATTAGCCAAACAGTTCATGAGGTGGGCAATCCATATGCAGGCGATTAAGAGGTGACTGTGCTGGAATGTCTCCCAAGGAAGCCACTGCACATGCTACCACAGCTTGCTCTCTTCCACCCATGGTAAATGTCATCCATTCCTGCCACCTCATCCCCTGACCTCATCAAATAGCTCCCCCAACCCCACAAGGCTAAAATTTAAATAAGTGTCAAGAATGCCTAACCACCTTTGCTACCCCACTCCCCAAGGCACTGCAGGACTCTCCGACTCTTGGCCTTGCTGCAACCACAGGATTATCTGAAGGAGGTTTTTTTCCCTCGTGGTTCATTCTGCCTTCCTGTTCCTTCTTCTCCTCAAACTGCCATGGCTCCTTTTAAAGAAAAGGTGAATTATAAAACAGCAGCTTGCTTTTCCTTTCTTGGGTTCTTGGTCTCTTAGGCTAAAAGTTTTCCAAGCTTTCTTTAAAACGCAAAAACAAAAAGAAAAACCCAGAACATTAAAAAAAAAGGTTGTGATTTTTTGCGTGTGTGTTTTTAA
Organism: Ondatra zibethicus; assembly: GCA_004026605.1. Taxonomy (NCBI): domain Eukaryota; kingdom Metazoa; phylum Chordata; class Mammalia; order Rodentia; family Cricetidae; genus Ondatra; species Ondatra zibethicus. Next base: position 103,369 of record PVIU01002069.1, on the reverse strand, counting down.
GTAAAAATGTGCTTTTTTTTGGTTTTTCAAGACAGAGTTTCTCTGTGTAACAGTTCAGGCTGTTCTAAAACTCACTTTGTAGACCAGGCTGTCCTCAAACTCCCTAAGATCCACCTACCTCTGCCTCCCAAATGCTGGGATTAAGAGCGTGAACCACCATTGCCCAACATCAATATTTATTAATTAGTTTTTCAATCTTTTAAAAAGATTTTTTATTTATACATGTGTGTGCATGTGTGTGTGCATGTGTGTGCATGAGTGTGTGTGCATATGCATGTATGTGTGTGTGTACATGTGAGTGCAGATACCCAGAGACCAGAAACATCAGATCTCCTTGAAGCTAGAGGTACAGATGGTTGTAGGCTGCCCCCTGTAGTTGCTGGGAACTGAATTTAGTCATAACTGTTAAGTCATCTCTTCAGACTTACTTCAAATCATTTTTAAGTGAGTTAACACTGGTGAAAAGAGTCAGACTCAAAGCCTCCTAGGCAAAAGGTCTACAGTTTTGTTCGACAAAATAGCATGTCAACTACTAAGGAGATCCATGAGAAAACGCTCATGCTCAGAAGAGTTCTCATGGGATTGAACAAACATCTGATCAACTAAATTCGCTTGTTTGGTGTTTTTGATATTCTTAACTCACTATGTTTAGACTTGTAAAAGGAAACACTATTTTACTACACTGAAGCCCCATTCAAATGCCACCTCCTCCCAAAAGCCTTCCTTCTGGGAGATGTCAAAGAGTTCCCCTCTTGGTCTATGAGGGTTTATTATTTATACAGAAATTTCCATCAGACCTCATACCGTACATAGGCCTCTTGGTTTACACAAACTCAAGCAAGCATTATCATTTTCCATTTTCTCAATATGCAGGAGAGACCAGCAGTGGTATACTTAGGCAGAAATGCAAGTGGAACTGAGATCTCAATTTCTGACTCCAAATCCTAAACTCTTTAGTCTCTATCTATCAAAATGAATGCTTTTCAAATTACCAAGAGTGGGTGAAGAGGCTTTTATTCCTAACTCGTACTCTCTAAGTTTGTCCTGCAGAATGCCTGGCTTCTAGTCAGCCTTCTGCCCCAGCCAGCTGCTGGTCCAGACTGGAGTTGCCCTTTGATGGTACATCCCAAGCTCAGGCTACAGGCTTGACTCCCCCGCCACATCACCCCATGTCCAGTGTCAGGATATGAGCAGGGTTAGTTGGGTCAGCCACAGTAGGTGTAAACTAGCTTACCTGACCCAATTTCCCCTTTTGTTTTTCATTAATGAAGCCATCTGTGAAGGTTCAAGAGTTTGAAGACATGAACCTCAAATAAACAACACCTGATGAAGAAGCTGATCTTTTAGCCTTAGGCAAAATACAGATTAAATTTCCTGTGCTGAGCAGTGAATACATTTTAAAAGTCATGGAGTATGTTAGAAGATTCAGAATCTGAGACAGAGAGGGTAGTGTGACTTTCTTTTCTATTGAGATACTCTAAGAGGCACAGTGCTAAAGAAACCTGGGGTAGAAAATATTCTACAAAAGCTACACAGTTTCTTCTGATGATTCCAAACTAATGGCTTCTTACAGATTTGAAATCAACATAGTCTGGAACTATATGAGGCTCACAGAAAGCACTACAGTAAAATTTGAGCAAGCTGTCTGTGAGACAATGTCTGCCCTGGAAGAAGGAGGCTACACCAGCATTCAGAATAAAGGTAGCATGAAGATGGAGTGGAGTGGAGCCTTGGAGCTGTGTCTAGGTGGAGTCCTGAGGTATCATTGAGTGGTAGGGAAAAGAAGAGCAGGTTAGAGCATCAGGGTTGGACGTGTTAATGTCAGGCTAAATGTGAGCTACCCAAGGTACTAGATTTTCCTCTTGGGCAAGAGGACAGGCCAGATAGTTCTCCAGAGTTGTCCAAAGTGTTTTATGTGATACTTACCACAATAAATACTTGATGATGGAATGACCACTGGTAGCGAACTCTGCTGGTTTCCACCCACCTGAGCTATGATTTCAGTTTTGTTGTTGGGAGAAAATATCAACTGACTTATGGTCTTTGTTTCCATTAATGCATACCCCTTAAAGAGGAGGTGCTCAGACCCAGGAAATAAGTAACTTATTGGGAAATTTCAGTGACAAAATTCTGCATGTACCTGAATTATAGTATTTGACAATGTTATCTGCTAACGTTTCAATAGATTTCAAAGGGGTTGATTTTGCAGAATTTAAAACAAGCTCTAATTATTCAAATAATGAACTCTAGAAAGAAACGGGTCCTATTGTATAATGTCACTTTCTCCTACTTCAACTGCTCACAGGAAACTTGGAAGTTGAAAAGAGTATCCAGGTACAGCAATGGAGAGAAGATGGGGTAAGAAAATGCCAGGCTACAAAACAGCCTCATTGGTAATGCCCCTCTATTTCTTTCATCTACTGATCTTAATCAGCCCCACTCTAACTACTGAGCCGCTGCAGTACTCACACCCTGGCTGCCCACATGACTTTCCAAGGCAACATCCTCATGGCTGCTTCACATCACCATCATCTCTTTCTTCACCTTTGCCATAACTTTCTGATTTTTGGTCCTTTTCTAACGTCTTTTCTTAGAGAATGGTCAAGTTGTTCTTGTAAAGATAAAGATCTTCATTATAAATTTCCACAACTTCTATCTGCCCAATGGCCTACCATTGCCACCATCCTTAGTAAATAAACCCAACCTCCCTAGCATACAGGTCCCTGACATCTTGCTGTCATATGCGTCTCACCTTGTCTCCTCTAAAGTTCCTACCACTCACTGTCTTCTGGACACATTGACCTTCCTTCTGGGTCCTGGATGCTCATGTTTGGTTCAACTTCAGAGCCTTTCTACCTGTCCCTTCCCTTCTCTCATGGTTATTTCCTTTTTTCATTCATATTCTCCCTCAAATAAGCCTGTTTCATTTTTTTAATAGAACTCACCAGTAACTAAATTATTTACCTGGGTGTTTGCTCCTTTACTTATCACTTTCCTTCCCAGGAGCATGTCAAGTTTCTGAGAAAAGGCAGTTTTTCTGTTTGTTGTTGAGGTCCCAACACCTTGGATAATGACTGGGATGGATGGTACTCAGTGCATATGTGCCAACGGTGTGAAAACATGAGTGAAAGGAAGAAAGATTGGAGCAGGAGTCTGCAGTTACTACTGAGTTGATTCCACCTCCAACTTGGTTGTGTCAGCAAATGTTACAAACCTGGATGCCCACAGTTATGGGCATTTGTCTAAACGTTGATGGTTCAATACATTGTTTGTCACTTAGTTGCTCTTCTGTGCTCTTATTTTCCTCCCAGAAGCCTCTGAATCAGAAGGGAGACCAAGGTACTGAACTCTACCGCATACTTCAAGAGACCACTTGTTGTGGCAATTCTGGAAAGGATGCTGTGAGCATGCATAGGAGATTTGGAAGACAGACCGTTGAATACTTGAATCCCAGTATACTAAATTCACTACATTCTAAATTAGGCCTAGCATGGGCCCTACACCAAAGAGGAGGAAAAACTTACCCACTTCTTCCTTATTATAGAGTCACAAAATCACTTCCGTCCAAGATGGCAGCATTCTGGCTGCCACCACCAACTCTACAGTTCAACTACCTCATAAATTTACTAATCGTTTTAAGTTTCCTGGGAAACTCATCCCTACTTAGAACATCGCATTTGAACAAATGAATTTCCAAATCTAAAGAGCCAAGTTAGAGGTACCTATGAGAATCTTGCAGGTAAAATCCAGTCTACAACTTTAAAAACCTCATTGCTACCTCAAAAGAGGACATACCTAGAAATTTTGAATGTCTTTTTTTTTTTCTAATTCAACATTAGACCTGACACAAATGAAGAGCTTGTTTCCATATATCTGTGATATGTAGGTCCACGGGCATCTTGTTTAGCTTCCAATAGACTTGCGAAGAAGATATTCTGTCACTCCTCTTTCACAGACCTAGAGATGGTCCAAAGGGGCTTGATGGCACATGTAAAATCGTGCAGATGGCAAGATTCATGGTTAAAGTCTCATCTCTTGGGCTCTCTCAGCTTCTCCAAAACTCACCTCCAGCTCAACACCTTCATTTAAGTTACTGAGCCCTGTAATTAACCTCAGCTTATCTATTTAACTAACGAAAGCCTCTGTCATCATTAGGGGATTTTCTTGGCAAAGTCATTAGTTTTCAAAGGATTCTTCAAATTTTTAAATGTATAACCCCAGGACATAACCTACTCTCACAGTGTCCAGCTCAATAGTCTACTGAATAAATGCCACAAAGAACATGGGTCCTGCTCTAGGAGAAGATACTAGAGAGAGTATTGAAGAATAATGGAATATAATGTACCTGAGGGGTGAAGACTAGTTCTAGTCCTTGTCAATAACTAGCTTCAAGGCTCCAGGCACGAAGATCAGCCTCTACTGGGTATGGGACAACATATTATATATATACATACATATATTATAAATATATATTATATGTATTATATATTAAGTATAACAATAGCTACCATTTAGCCTTGCTATGAAAATGTAATCAACCTAGTTAGTAAAAATCACCCAGAAAACTGTCTGTTTCATGATGAGTGCTCAATAAATCTCAGTTTCTTTCCTTTAGTTCTCCAATGAGAACTAAATGAGTTCTCCAAATGAGAAATCCAAAGACACTAGATAAGTAGAATCATTTCTGAACTTCAGGGACAAACACAAAAACATATGCAGGCAAGTCCAGCGTTCCTTTGCTTACCCAGAAGCCCTCTTTGCTGTCTCACTGATATCACTTATGCACCCGTGAATAAACAGTAATAGAATCTTGTTTCTCAGTTGTATTGTAGAAGTTAGGATCCCATTGTTTGTCTACTGGAACATACTTGTTACTCGGCAAACTGCCTTCAAGCCAGGAGTCATCTTTCATAACTACCCACCCCAAATAGGAAGATTCATTGAGAAGGTGAGTCAGCCAAGATAACTTCAGGACAGTCGTAAATAAGATCAGTATCTGCAAGGCCTGAGACTTGGGATGTCATGACACTTGCTGAATGCCTTCTGATGTACTCGATTATGTAACAAGGAGATTTGCAGAAGCATAACCACATAGCTCCCCTGGGTAAGCAGCCAGTGTGCTCACAAATTATTAAATGTAAAATAAACAAGAGTAAGCTGTGAATTATGGAGTTGTAATTCCACCAACAGGGTTCCAGTGATGTCATAGACCACCAGAGCAAAGTTTGTGTCGCCAAAGGATCCCAGATGGGCTTAGAGGCCTATAACTCTGTAGTGTAGTCTGCTACAGACCCGGATCCAGGAAGGCTTCTGTCCTTGGTTTTAACTCATCTCACATCTGCAAGGGTCTACCTTTCTTGTTCCTTTTCTCTGAGTTTACTGAAGTCAAACTCACTCTGCTTTTCTAAAAGTATTTCCTTCTAATCAGTTCAATATTCTATCAGTTGTCATAGGCCAACAAAAAGACCATTTGGAGACCAGTCTACTCTGACATACACTTAATCAGAAAGCACATCTTGGTATTAATAAAACATCCATTCGGGGAAAGATCCTTAAAGCATACTTAAAGGGGGACGTTGAAGATGTATGTAGCCCCAATACATGCCAAGTCCAAGAATGTCACTAATGTGATAAATTCAGTTGCTACTAAACAAGCCACATTTGGGAAAGTTACAGTGAAATCTCATCTACAGCCTTCTCATAAATACACATCCAAAAGGGGATAATTTACCAAACCAAATAAGAGTAGCTAAATTTCAAAGCACTGCAAAATTTGTGCTTTATCAACTACCTGAAAGTGAGGAAATACTTTATTTTTTAAAGAGGAAGAAGAGGAAGAGGATGAATGCCAGCTTCCTAAGGGCAGGATGCTTTCATGTGAGAATTACTTAGACTTGAAACTAAATTGCAAATGCAACTGTTTGTGTGACAGGGTGCCACTTTTCCAACATATACTTAACAGCTAAATGCTGAGACAACAGTCACCTGGGCTTGAGCTCAGGGCTTGTGTATTTCTCCATAATGTATTTCCTGTCCTTCTAGAATAGTGCTATGTGTCCATAAACATTGTATGCATGCTTTTTATTTCTTGTTAGTTTGCATGGGCATTCATATATTCAATAGCTGCTTTAAAGCAACCTGTACTAGGAAAAGTACCGTGACGGCTACTCTGAGGTCTAAACCATCTGCCTCTCTTTCTTTGTTTTCCAAACTGGATGAACCTAGATAAATACGTAAGATTGGTGCTTAGAGTTTAAGTGACAATGGAACACAAAATATTCAGCCTCTGTCACAAGGAAATACTTTAGTCTGTAACTCATTACCAATTGCTGTGGACCAAAGTGGTTTAAGTTAGGGCTTTCAAACTTGGTGCCACATAAAACTTCATCATCTGTGCATGGGGACCTTGGGAGAGGGTTGAAGGGGAGGGAAGAGGCAGGGATGGGAGCAGAGAAAAATGTAGAGCTCAATAAAAATCTTTTTTAAAAAAAGTTCATCAGTGATATTTAAAACACTGCTTTTTGGAAAGCCTCAGTCACTGAGTACAATGGAATAATAAATGTATCCCTTGGATCATTTTGATGCCAGTGAACCAGGTTTGCACAGGAAGAGTGGGAGAGTGTTGGAGAAAGAAACAGATGATCTGGTGTGTCTCTATTTCTTTCTCTGAAAATCAATAGAAATGAGCAGCTTTGCAATAGCGTAAATAGCACATCGATTATGAAAACAAGGGACAAGAGAAGGTCTTTCTAGACTCCATGCCCTCTGAAAGAGAATGGTAACCCCAAATTATCTGTATACCCTACCACAGACTGTACAGATCATAAAATAAAGACTATCTTTTAGCAAACATGTACAAATGCTTCTCAGCACATAAGATTGCCATTTATTTTCAGCAGATCTATCTAACCTTTGCCTCATATTCACTGAGACTGTTTAGGGGAACAATCCGCCTCACTCCCAAAAAGAGCAAATGCAAGCTGCTTCCTTGGACCACACTGGGGAAGGCACACCAGTCTGGCAATATGCTATTCTCAGAGTGCCTCACCCGTAGAGACTGGTTGCCCCACATGTGCCACAGCTGTGAGCAACACAGATCCACTGCTTGCAAATGCCAGGGAGATCTGATTGTTAGTCGCTTGGCAAAGAAAAAAAAAACGAAGTCTTAGATACTTCGTGATAAATGCAGTCTGTGCATATTCTAGCCTTATTAGATTTCAAAGAGGAATGTGAGAAAATAGGGTCACATATCAGAGGGAGGGTATAATGTTTATATTATGCAACTCATTAGGAAATTGAAGTTGGAGACTAGAAGGGCAAACTTCTGTGTAGTCATAGTTAACATGGTTTTATGTCTGTACAAAACCTTAATAAGCCCCAGAGAAATCTCAATGGAGTAGCCAGTGCTGCCGCTGCAGTAGAAACATGGCATCCCAGGAGAATGCTTCATGGGGGGTCCCTGGGAACTCACTAAGTCAGGTCTGGGTTTAACAGTCTTAATACTTTGTATCCTAAATGTGTATCATAATCTATGTAACATTCAGAAGCTCAATAGACCCAGTCTGGAAAGCCCACGGTGATGGCCAAAGCAGGTGGGGATTAAGAATGCTCCTGCCCCCTTCTGAAGCACTTCTGGTTCAGCAGGGCTATTTGTCATGGAGAGAGGAAGAGGCATGGCCTGAACGGGGGACTCTTACCCAGAAAGTTCTAAGACAGACACACGCCTAGCATCCATGGTGGCATCTGTGGTGGAGCCTTGTGAGCGTCACAGAAAACCATGAGGCATCAGTTTCTAACTGTGAATTAAAAACGGATGTCTGCTTAGTCACTCAGCAAATGACATGCAGGAAGAGTTTGACTCTCAGAGTATGGGAATGTTCTAATTTCAGTAGTACGAAATGGCCTCCAGCATTGACTGGGAAACCACACTGAATATATAAGCAAGCTGGGGAGAAACGATACTTGTCAGGGGTGTTTGGGGAAGTGCAGAAAAAGAAAAAGGCAAGCATTTATTTATGCCTATGACAGGAAGTGTGCTGGAGGACTGATCACTTTGCGTTCATTACCTCTCTCTAAGCAGTGAACCTCAGTCATCCATATTAATACATATAGACAAAGATTGAGACCTAGAGATTTCTACAAAATCAAATTATAAATGGGATCATAATTTGAATAGAGAATTCTCTGAAATCACAATAAATACATAGAAATACATAAAAATTGCTAATATCCCTAAAACCCAGATAAAATATTTCTCACTTTTGTGTGTATAGTTCCTAGGTTTAGGGACTGAGTTCAAATTCTGACACATATTAATAAGCACATGCTCTCCTAATCACCTATATTGCTAGTCCCAAAGATTCATCACATTTTGAGAGCTTGCCATAAATCTAATGAACTGCATGTTTAATTTTTTTATCTTTTCTTGATAATTTTGAAAGTTCTGTATTCTATCTCTTATGGTTCATCAATGCACATATGCTTAGCCCTTTTATTTTATTTTATTTTATTTTATTTTATTATTGTTGTTTGTTGAGGCAGGGCCTCACTATGTAGCTCTGACTGTTCTGGAACTCATTATGTAGACAAGGCTGGCATCGAACTCACAGAGAACTTCTTGCCTCTGCCTCCTGAGTGCTGAGATTAAAGGCATTAGCCACCATGCCCAGTTGATTTTTCATTTATTTTTAGAAGTACATTTTTCCCTTAGACTTACTGCAGTCCCATGAAAGAGATAGGCAGAGCAATGGCTTTATCTTAAAGAATGGGATTACTTTTAAAATATTTATACAGCTTGGTGACATTGTTGTAAAGTAGCTTGCTTGATGCCTCCATTCCTAATTTACCTTGTTTTCTAAGGGAGTGATGCAAGTAAACTAATTTGGTTGATATCAAATGTGATGGAGTAGAATTTAAAAATATGAAAATGGGATCAGGAGAGTGAGTGCAACTGAGATCCTGTACACAGCAGAACTCCTATCTATAAACTGAAAACAATTACCTTAGTTCCATCTGCTTCTCGGAATTAGCTTAAGAGAATTACTAGAATAGCAAGAATGTGTTTTTAATGTTTGTGAAGTGGGTTTATACTTTATATGGCTTTATCTTCCATATATTAATGCTTTCAATACTTCATGACAAAGCAAGTAAGCCATGCAAGTAATTAAGGACACGAATGAAATAAGCCAGCAGTGTAAGTAAATTAGGTCAGTTGAAATAATGCCACCTAAACCAACACAGGCTATTTCCTCTCTGCTCGAAGTAGAACTGAACCTTCAAAACAAACAAACAAACAAACCTCAAACAGGGCAGAAAACACAAATTTGCACCATCTCAAGAAAGCAGAAAAATGGAGGCAAAGGAAGTGGGGAAGAGGGAGATAAACATTTAAACAAAGAGCCTAAAAAGAATCACACTCAGGAAAATTGCTCCTTCCCTGAGGGTGGTGGAGAACAGAATGCAAGAGTCGAGTGTGCAGAGATATTATTTTCTGTTTCTCTTGTCAGAAGGGATTCAGTCTTTGAAATATGGCTAGCTGAACTGCAGAATTCAGCTCCATGATTAATGAACAAAATTACGTTTTATTTCTTAAATGTGTTGGGGATTCATCCTGTGGTCTTCCCCCGGTCTTGAGGATTAGAGCGGCTAGAAGGCACATCTGGTTGCAGGCAGCCAGCTCTCTGGGTGTTCTTTCTTCCCTCCTTAGAAGAAGAAGGCAATGTGGGGAACTGCAGAAACTTTTATTGGGTAAGTGTGGTTTTTTAATTCTCAAAAATGGTGCTTACTCTATTCCCTCTAATGAGAAAGAGAAAAAGTAATTATTAAGATCTATAAAATATATCTAATTCATAAACAAAAAAGCTTTTATTTAGCATAGCATTATACCCCTTGTTAATTTTCCCCCTCAATACAATGTTTGTATTCATAGGGCAAGTATTTTAATGGCAATCTGCCTTGGAATGATTTTTAAATAGACTTCATAATAACAATTTCATATCTTCCTTATAATTATCACTTTAAACAAAAACTCATGTCTGGATAAAATTCAATATCTTTGTTTTGTTTTTGTTTTTTTAATGCTTCTTACTTTGTCAAAATGTTTCACTGGGTCCTGAATCTGCCACTGTGTCTATCATTCTACAAAGCAGAAAAGAATGTCTGACTCTTCCAATATTTAATAAAAGGAAATGCAAGATCCAAGAACCTACAAAAACAAAAAACAAAAAAACAAGAAACCATGTTGGACTCCACTTTGTGCCCACTTGGTGAGCATGCTTTACTACTTATGTCAAAAAATAATCCTACAGAAAATCCCCTTTCAGTGTGGTCTAGGAGCATCCTTCAGATAGATATGGGGCAGTCTTTTCCCACTTCAGAATATGTGTGCTCCTATCTAGAGAAGGTTCTCAACTAGAACAGGCAAAAAGAAAAAGAAACTATTTCTTCTGAAAGCCTTCGGGCTGGAGATGCCTCCAGTGGAAGATGAGAAGGCTGAGAATTGACTGCGATGGATGGCCAAGGTTTGCATAATCCTCGGGAGACATTTGTTTGCATGTTTATTTGTTTAACTTTCCTGATGAGAATAAGTGGGATAAATGTTTACGTGTTTTCTTGTTTAAAGGAAACCGGATATTTGAAAATGGGCTTAAAAACTCCTCTACTGATTAAAGAACCATCAGTCATCAAGGATGCTAATACCACATAATCAAAAATTGTTTAAACAAAACTAAAAAGAAAACACTTCCATGTCAAAATATTAACCGTATTCTCCTCAGGGTAGTGAAATAATGGCAACTTCACTTTTTCATTTGAAATTTTAATGTAAATAAATATAGTTATCTAAAATACATATGCACCACTCTTGGTTTTTACCTTATAACAGAACAAATGAACAAAAACCTTGCAGGTAGAAAGCAGTCAGTAGAATGCCTCCAGGCAGATGTGTCTACATAGTATTTGAGGAAATATGCCCCACCCCACAGTCTCTAGTCTTAAGAAAATGCTTAAGGCACATTCACAATCCTAAAATATTTTGAAAATAAGTAAACAATACATGTGGAAGCACTGAGTGTTTCTAGCGTGTGTGCTGAGGAAAGGAATTTACAGGAAGGGGTTTGCAGGGACCAAGATTAAGCAGTGGCGTCCCAAAGCGTTGTGGAAATAGAACCTTGGAAGGTAACATGCGTGGTGTGAGCCCTTCCACATAAGAAGCCAAGAGACAGAAATGAGGCTTGCGCTCCACTTGCCTACCTAGCATCCGAGGGCAGAGCTGCAAGACAGCTTCCATCAGGATTTAGGCTTATAAACAGGGCAAGTTGCTGGAGCAGGATGGAAAGAAAGATTGTAGAGAATGGGTTTAGGAGAAAATAAAAATCAGGATAAGTCATCCATCCTTGATGCTGAAAAGGTTGAAAAGCAATTGTGCATTCTAATGAAGGGTGGGAGCTGGGATTTTTAAACGATGTATTTGGGGGAGAAGCCATCACTAGAACTCTCTAGTTGTGTGCTAAGGATTTGATCCACACTGTTCTCATTTCAACTCTTGCACATAGGGAAAGACAAAGATACATTGTGGGGGAAACTGACAGGAAAGGAGGAGGAGGTGGCGGTGCAGGTAGACCTGCTAGCGTTTTAAAGGAGAGGGGTTTGGGTAGATTTTAAAGGTAAACTCGCAGGGAATTAGAGATGGAGTCGGCAAAGGCCTCAGGGATGACTGGGACAACCTTCAGGTTTGCCATGTGTTGCCACCTAGGAAAACAGGAAAATCTGAGTATCAAAAGAAGGGAGTCCCACGTTTTGTTATTCTGAGGCCAAAACACTTTTTGTGACACTGGAACAGCAACATCAAGTAGGTGAGCACATACCTAGCTCTGCAACTTCCATAGAATCCTAAAGCTGCGAGAGAGGGACTAATAATCTACAAATGGCTGCTGTCATGAAGATGGGCCCAGGCAAAAAGCAGGAAGTGGGAAGGAGAAACTAGCACGCAGGGTACTTTCACGCCATAAGGATGCTTTTATTTGGAAGTGCTTACTTAGCACTAGCGAGCACAGACAACTAGTTGACAGCTGTCTACATGTCATGGCTGCTGTGAGCTATGGCAGTCTTTGTTGAAGAAACACTGCCAGGAAGTGAAAAGGAGAGTAAGCATGCAAATAATTATTTAATGCTGCTCCCTGGTCTGGATTAATTGTGACGCATGAAAACGGCAAGGTGCAAAGATTTAGAATCAGTATGTTTCCCATTAGAACCTTCAGTTCTGTGGAACTAATCAATGACCCCGAAAAGAAACCGAATGCAATAAACAATCTCCCAAACTCCAATCACCAACAAGTTCCTAACTGAGGAGAGGCCGGGTATGGTAGTGTGTGCCTATGATTCTAATTTACAGGAGTCAGAGGCACGAGAATTACTGTAAGTTCAAAACTAGTCTAGTCTGTGTAAGAGTTCCCAGATACCCAGGGCTGCATGGTGAGACCCTGTCTTAAGAACTCCTAAATTAAAAATGAAATAATAAACTGGGTTAGCAGAGAGGAAGAATACAGGTAGCTATCTGGTATAGTATATCTACTTGAGCTCGACACCCCTCTCTTTCAGAAGATGCCAGAACATAATATTTAAGGGATGTTTTGAGTTCCAGCACCGAAATTGTTGAGGCAGAGGATAAACAAAGAAAAAGAAGTAAAAGGGACAGAGTGCTGGAACATGACGCGCTCACCACCCACCGGGCCCAAGACAATCCTACTGACCTCTTGGCAGCCGGGCACTGGATCTGTATAAAGATTGCAAGGAAACATAAGAAAATGTGTTTCTCTGCATGTGCCCACTTCTGGCCAGGCCCTCAACTTCGCCCATAGTGAAGCGGACTGACCTTAGCACATTCTGGCACAGGGTTCTGATTAAGTTGTGCCCTTTGGCCTTGAAGTTGTATTTCTGAGTCTCTTTTGAAAAGATTTGGCCTCCTTGTATGTACTCAGCATATAATTGAGAGAGCACCCATCTGTTTTTATGTTTATTTATAACTGCACCTCCTTCCAGCACTGTGAGGTCCTTTAAAATATAATGACATGAGTAATCAGAATAAAATAGCTGAATGGGATGAATGTCCTCACTCTCTGACACAAGATTGTGGGAAAGTAATCTCCCTCACAATTCTGGCATCCTGCTTCTACTTCTACTGAATATCTTGGGTCAGATGATCTGGAAAAGTTTGTATTAGACATCATTTATGCTAAGATAACAGTATCTTCATGGAGTCATTGTGCTGCCCCCAGAGTTGCCTCACCTTGCTCTAGCCATCCTTAGGTAAGAGGAGAATTAAAAGAACTGCGAAATTTACCAGGGTGGGGATATAAGAATTTATCCTAAAGTTCTTGAAGTTTGACCATAACGGGTCAGATTTAGGGATTGGAAGTGGTTTCAAGTGTTCAGATTTCAGTGTCAAGCAAGTGTTGGGGCAGTTTTCGCCTTCCTCTCAAAGAAAAGGGTTACCCTCACTCCAGGGGGCCAGATTTCCTGACCTATTTGAAGACTCTAAGGGTTTCCATTGCAGTCTGAAACATCTTGCTTATACCAGCCAAGATCCTACCTCTTCCTTTAAAACCTCCAGCACATTTGGACACACACACACACACACACACACACACAGAGAGTTACATTCACATCTGCAAGGCCAATCCCCGCCCCCTCCCTAGAATCCACACACCAGTTTTAGAAGCTATAACTGAAGGGTCAGTCTTCCGGCTCCACCACCTGCTACCTCTTCCTTCTTACCCTGGAATCTTGATCAGAAGTCATTTCAAAGGAGCTGAGGAAAGTAGCCCCCTTCCCTAGCAGCTATGTCCATGTTTCTGTCAAGCTACATGTGCACGGAATATATTCATGCAGTCCCTGAAGTGTCTTCATGCTATCAAGATTTGCTGTGTTTTGCCATTCATGTAGAATACTCTTAGAGCTAGTATCTCCAGGCCTAGGACTGTTTTTTTTTTTAAGGCAAAATAACCTCAGCCCTGGAGAACTGCACCCCCTATTGGAAAGAAAAGGCAAGGAGGAGCCAGTCAGACTAAGTTGGTGGTCCTACCCTGCAAAATGCAGGGACTATTGGACCAGCAAGAAGGGGATGTAGGTGGAGTAGGCAGGTTTGCATCTTCACTTGGGCAGAAACAAAAGCAGTTCAAATCAAAGGCACAGAAGACTGTGCTTTAAAATTAAAAATCTTTGTTCAATTAGTTCCTCTTTACCTGATACACACATATACACACACACACAAACACACACACACACACACACACACACACACCAGAATACTGCTACTTCTCACAAACATTCGAAATTTATTTCTTATTTGAAGTTGAGCCTAATGAAACCAAGAATTCTCAGGAACTGAAACTCTCTCACTCTGCAGAGTAGCAAAGGGTTTTGTGCACTCAGGACCCAAGAATGTATGTGGTCACAACTCAGTCCTTGTCCCTGTATTTGAGAACCCCATAGATGACAGAATTCTAAGATTTTGACTGTCCTTGGACTCTTCTAAAAGGTCACTGTGAGTTTCATTTGACATGATTTTTATTTCTTTCACAAGATGTCCATAAGTGGTTACCAAGAGAGGAGTGACATCATTCCTCTAAACTACCAAGGCTGTCACCCTCTGCAATCAGCTTCTCAGATTTTTTTTAATTAAGAAATTTCAATGCCAATGAAATACTGTAATTTTTAAAAATCCTACTGCAAAATTGATATGTCATAGAGGTCTGCATGAACAACTATTTGAGACTTGTATCTACTGATATCAAAAACTACTAATAGTCAGTCTCCAGTAGAGACATCTTTCTGTCAAAATAAATTTGCTAACTTACTTAGAAACACCCATGACTGTCCTCTCCTTTCTCTGGTGCCTTTGTCTATACCGGCCCAACCAAGAAGCCACATTTAGAAAAAGGAGGGCATGGTACTTTGCTAATATTTTCATTACCGCTTGAGAATATTGATTTTTTTTCACTTGAGCTTTATTAGCCTGTCCACCAAGATCTTTGATTTTTTTCCAAGAACCCAAATTCATGTGGATCAATACCATTATCAAAGACATCTACATCTTCCTTCTCTTGATAAAGAGGGAGTTACAGTATAGGAAACCCATGGGAGGTGTTACCTCAGAGCATTAGAGAAAATCGGAGAAAGGAACTAGAAATGACCAGTCACATAGTAATGCTCTGCATGCAGGTAGTTCTTGAATTGTTGGGACACAAAATGGCCATAGAGAGTTGAGCACTTAACAACAATAAAATTAATCATTTTTATATATGTGCCTAGCCCTTAAGGTCCCTATTATTAAATTTACCAAGACTTAGAGCATGCTGAGACCCATATTTCACTTTTCTTTGGGAAGAAGACTACTGTCCAACTAAAAATCTCTTCTTGTTCACCCCCAACCCAAAGCAAAACCTATCTCCTTTCCTATAAATACCCCATTCCAGGTTCAAAGTGCTTCCTCGTGTGGCTCTTCTAAGGGGTTAATAAAAAGAACATTCCACAGCATGCAAAAAGGATGGAGCCTTAAGCTAGAGGCTCCCTGGGGTCACAGTGCAAGCAAGACCCGAAGGCACCAAAGTTTGCAACAACTGGGTAGCAGCAGCTCTAGCGTCTTCCCCACGGAGGGGTTGAGGTCTGCTTTGGCAGGAGGCTCCCCCACCGCTGCAGTGGGCCGGTAAACACCACAGAAGAAGACAATTGTAAACTCTTCAAAATAAAACAGTTGGTCTAGGAACCCTCCTAGCTGAAAATCTACAGCTGTCAGTGAGTGCACGGGACTCCATGCCGCCGCCGGCCTAGAGCAGCGGACAAAACTCTTCAAAACTCGGTTCTGGGTAAAAGTAATACAAAATCTGGGACTTGGAGTCCGTGCTATCGAAAAGTACCCCCTGCTTTGGAATAGATGCTTCGCCTAGGGCACGAGCTGGCATTAGTGGTTTAGGGGTGACTTATTCACTCCTATTGTAAAATCTAAAATGGTTGTCCTGGGAAGACAAAGGAACTACTGACCAGGGTGCTATTCACTGCGGGGTCTGCCTTTCTACCCAGCGCCCTGCCTCGAGGGCCTCTTAAGAAAGGTCACCTATGCGGAGCAAAGGCTATGGCTAGTATAAGATGCTACAGGATATTGGAAAAGGTTTTACAGAGAATGAGATCCGGGCAGTGATGCCTAGAGTTGATTATCTGTAGCCTCAAAGAGTCTGCTCAGGCTGAGCCCTTGACTCCTATGTGGCCCAATTCCCTAACAACTTCAAACCCCAAGTTGTCCTTGGTCCCCAAACTTCTAAGTTACTGGATTGTCTTTTTCTCTGAAAAATTAAATGGAGGCCACCAGGCTCTAAGCCCCTGTGCGTAAAATAAGCAATTCACCAGCCTTTGCATTAGGCTTAATGCTTTGGGGACTCCCTTGCTCCGGAATTTCATCCCCTATTCCCATAAAGAGAGAATTTTCCAGGCCACCCTTAAAATGACTTGCTTTATTATCTCCATCTTGAATTAAGATCTTTGAGGCCTGAATTCAAATTCAGAGTACCAGCGCGGGGCATAAATCCCAGGGTGGTGCTGCGAAAGATACTTCTGGCGCCGTAACTATTGCGAAATGAGACGCTGCGGGGAGAGAGGGAATTGATATTATTTTGATGCAGATTCCAACTGGGGAGCGCCCTAGAGAAAGTTCCCGCTCTCCTGGGCGTTTCTCTGGCGTAGAGGAATTGGGGAGCTGGGCCAGCGAGAGTGGGTTGGTGGATCTGGAGGGTGACCGGCTGCCTGCGTTTACACCTCTCCCTTTGAGACAAATCGATTTCCCGCGCTGCTGTTCCGCATTTGCATCTACCACGGCCCGGGACCCAGCTGTGCCCGGGTGCACACTTAGCGCTGGCTGGTTAATGTGTGCGTGCGCGCGCGCGCGTGTCTAATTGACTTTCCGTCTACCTTTTTATGACTACATGTGTTTCCAACAAAAGGTCTTATTAGGACAATCTGGTTTCACTAATTTAGAGGTTGGGAATGTGGAAGGCAGGCGTATTTTTTTTTTAAGAGTTTGCAGAAGTTGAAATTAAGAAGTTGACAGCGGGATGAACTGTCCTCCCAAGAGTAGGTCTGCTTGTTTTTATGAGTCTTTACTCTTCCTTCTTCCTTATCCCTGCTCTGCCATCACCAGCACTCATACACCAAATGTCCCTCCACTAGTTTAGCCGTAGAGTAGATTTTCAACAATGTTAAAGGATCCAAAAAGATTGAGAAAAATACACTGGGAAAATAAAAAATAAAAGCAGTCCTTCCACTGAAGGGAAACCAGAGTGAGAATGAGC
This sequence comes from Ondatra zibethicus, assembly GCA_004026605.1. NCBI lineage: Eukaryota > Metazoa > Chordata > Mammalia > Rodentia > Cricetidae > Ondatra > Ondatra zibethicus. The sequence goes on along the minus strand of PVIU01002069.1, from coordinate 86,030 downwards.
CCCCACCCAGAGGAGGAGCGGGAGAATAAGATAGCTGGCTTACTCTAGGAAAGGCCAATATGGACTCCTTACTTTTTCCAATAGTTGACTAAGTTGAAATGCAATTGTTTACACAATTAAGAAGATAATGTTGAAGATAATGTAGAGCCTACATGCTAATTTCTCCAGATAGGTGATTAGAGAGGCCGGGTTTCCACAGAGCTGGCAAGCAGAAGCATCTGTTGGGCGTTCCCATCTCTTTTTTCCTTTCCCACTCTGAGCACCTGATGCCCTGTGAACTTCCCCATCCTTTGTGACCCCAAGTGTGACCCCTAAATCCCTTACAGCCAGATCTCTGCAGTAGCTCCCTTCTATCCCAGACTCCCCTCTTCTCTGTCTATAATCTGAGCTTTACTGTCCGCCTACAAGCTAAAGAACCGGTGATCTTGACTTCCACGTACTTTCTTCTGCTTTCTACCTGACGTCTAAGAATAAGGATGGGGTTGCATGGGGCTGCTTGTTTTACCAGACATGAGCCTCCTGTTATCACCCCCCATGGAGAAAAGGAAGTTTGAGAAAATGCCACTTCCAAAAGCAACAGTTTCTTAGTACAGCTCTGTGGGTCATCTCCCAGCAAAGACAAAGTCAGCCTGTACCTATGTGTTGTTTCCCTGAATTCTTTCTCAGTTTTAGGTGCTTGTCACTTATACCCCTCACCTCAGCCAGCATCCTGTTGAGTAGTGACTGTCCTGTTCAGCGCATCCTTTCCCTAGGCTAACCTGAAGAGGCTCCTGTTTCCTCTCTGGGTCCTCTCTTCATCCGCCTCTCTATTCATTACAAGTATGAATGAGATAAGGCTGAGTTTGATGCAGGCAGATTCACGGAGTCCTGTCCCTCTCTCTGCGGGCAAAAGATTCCCCTACCCAGCTGGAAACCTTAAGCTTGTCCAGGAGATTCCTAAGCGTGATGTGACCTTGGTGGTTCTAGGCCCAAGTCTCATAAAAACTATTCTCCAGTTTCAACCAGCCTCAGGGCAGCCCCTTCAAATCAGCTCCACAGTGGCCTCCTTGGACTAGGTTTTCTGTATCCCACTGTAAGACCATGACACTCCTCAAGCTCCCTTCTCCTGTGGTCTCCTTAAAGGAGAAAAACAAAGCAAAGCAAACAAAACCGTTACTTTCTGTCTGCTTCCAGCGCCCAACAGTTTCTGATACTGACTGCCTCTCCGTGACTTTTGCTGGCTAAGGCCAGCGTTGGTCCCACTTTTCCTACGCTCCAGGCTTCTCTTGGAGCAAAGCAATATTGCCTCCTCTCTCCTGCCCACGTTGGTCCTCTCCACAGCAGTTTCCTTAAAGCCTGTTTTCTGCTGGGGTAGTGTGTGTGTGCGTGGTGGTGTGAGGTTCCAACATCCAGTTCTTCAAACAGTGATAACCGCTGGGATAGGTCATAAGTCATAGAGAAACTGTCCTGACTGTCACAGAGCAGCTACAACTGGGGTTCCGGGTACTAGTGTCCTTGTCTTTGTTTTACATTTTCCTTAATGAAAGGGTTTTTTTTAATAACCGTAGAATTTCATAGCCCATTTCATTGGTGCTTCAGATACCCCATCCAGGAAATATCAGCTTCCCCAAAATACTGCACAGAATGACTATAGTTCCAAACCTAGTCCATACCCAGGGTTTGGGGACTCTGATTCTTCCTGGGTGTGGTTTGGACTCATTTCTGTAATTCAAATGGCTACTTCAAATCTCTTCACCCAGTTTTGGGGGCACTCAGTGGGCCCAATCCAGGGCTGATTGTCCCCCAGGTTACTGCCATCTGAAGTAGTTCAATCCTAGCAGACTGCAGAATTTAAGGCAGAACTAGGAACCAGTGACCTGACCTGATTAGGGCTCTCCAGTGGCCTGCTACAGGGAGCCTGGCCCCCACCACTGTGCTTGGGTACCATTCCCAGCTGTTTCCGACGCCAACTTGCTTCGAATGTCTTTTTTAAATTATTATTTGGAAGTCTAAGAAGGCCAGTGTCTTGAGAGAATCATAGACTGTCCAGGGGGCCTTCGAGTTCATGAAAGAGCGATCAGCATAAAAAGATAAGAGTCATTTTTGAACTTTCTACCGAAGGGAAGTAGTATCTATCTGTGTGAATCTGACTAGAAGCCACTTGGGATGAACCAGGTGGCAAGTGTGTTATATACTCAGGGACCACCGTGACACATGCTTGTGGCCAGTCTTTTTGTAAGAGCAAAGTTAATAATTCTGAGATGAACATTTCGTGGACAGGAGGTGGACAGTGAGTGAGGGTGGGTAAGGTAGCTTGTACATTGACGTTTTCTGGAAATCTTGGGGCCAAAAGGCCGCGCTACACAAGGACTTAGGCCTGCAACCCGCGATTCCCGGTGCACCTTTGGTGCTAGATAAAGTTGGGCAGAGTTTTGGATTTTGCTACTAAAGAACATTCTTCTAGTTTCACCAGGGTTTGCCTTAACAGATGGGCTTTTGGCTTGCTCAAAACTGATTCGTGGGTAGAAGTGACAGCAGGGGGCAGAGAGCAAGGCTAGGCTACTAGGGTTGGGCATTCCCGTGCTGCCCTTGGCCTTTTCCAGGCCTGGGTCACAGGCACTGGGGTATGCAACCTGAGTGGCTTCTGCCAGGTTCCCTTGAACACAGTGCTTTTCCTTCAGCCCCACAGAAGAAGCGCTCCCAAGGCCCACCCAACATCTTTGCCGGCTGTTTTCTATAACAAGGTGGCTGTGCAGTCTGCGCTCTGGCCAGACCGCTCCTACCCTGGCGCGGACGCCTGCGAGATTTCTGGCCGCCGCTGCTGCCCGAAACCGTGATGCAGCCGAGCGGCTGGAGACAGTCGTGGCCGCAGAGTCCCAGCCTGGGATCGCCTGGCCTCCCAGGGTCCCTGGGCCTCCGAGTCTCTCTCCAGCGTCCGCTTGGCTTACACCCTTGGCGGAGCCCTCTTTTTCTCAGCCGTCTTTCTGCGATCAGCCACTTTTCCCAGGACTCTTAACTTCCTCATCTTCACCTCTTCCAGAAACCTAAGTCTAGAACACGCTCCCGCCGCCTTTCCCGGGCCTCCACCCGCTGTCCCCCGTACACACTTCCCGGAGCACGCGCCCCTCACTCACTGTCCTGCTGAGGGGTGTCGCTGCCACTGGTCAGTCCTGGTGACTCCAGCAGGCTCCGGCCCGCCTCTCCCACACTTTCGTCCGCCTGTGCCGCCACCATGTCCCCGGCCTCCTCCAGGTCTAGCAGGTGACTGACGGAGAAGTTCTTTTTCGCCTGCAGGGTGTCGAGGTTGCCCGGGCTGTCCAAGCGGCCGCCCAGCGCCGGTTGCCGCTCCAGAACGTGCCCGTAGCTGGAGGTCATGGTCTCCCCTCCAATCCCACCCACCCCCCTCTTCCCGCTCGAATCAACACCAAACGCTGTGGGCGCGAGGGGGGAGAGGAGCCGAGTGGGGAAGAAAGAAGGGGGAGTGGAGGGAGAGAGAGAGAGAGAGAGAGAGAGAGAGAGAGAGAGAGAGAGAGAACCCCTTCTGAAAAGCAGAACTTTTCCGCAGCCTCGGTTGGTTCCCTGAAGCCAAGTCCGGCGCGGTCCAAAGAGACAATCCACACCAAAAAGTTTAAAAAAAAAAAAAAAAAGTTACCCTGTGCTTAAATCAGGAAGAAAAAAGTACCCCTTCGAACTCTCAAAAAGCGTCCACACACAGCCACTAAAAATAATAATAAGGGGGAGAGAGGAAAGGGGAGGCCAGCAGGGCGGGGGAGTTAGGCAAACAGAAGAGAGAAGAAGGGGTGGAGAGAAGAATCAAAGTGGGTTAAAAAAAAAAAAGGTTAAAAAAGTTATTCCCCGGCAAGAGTTCAAGCACCAACAGAAGGAGGCTTGTTCCAGCTTTAAAATGTCTTCAAGAAAGCGCGTTCCCCTCTCTGCACTCCTGTGGATTCTCGGGAGTGACTAGGATTTCAGGAGAGTGATGTCTTGCAGATGTATTAGAGGGCAGGATTCTCACTTTACTTTTCGTAAGGAGAAAAAAATAAGAAATAAAGAAGTAGGGCTTCAAGAGTCAGCAGAGGGCAGCGGGTCCCCCCTTCCCTTCTCTCTCTCCCCTCTCTGTTGAGTTCCTCTCCCCTTCTCAGTCGGATCAAGAAGCTCTCTGGCACTTCAAAAGGCACAGACTGGCATGGAGAGGAGGCTTTGTAGGGAATACAAGAAAATTGGAGACCCCTGGGAGGGCAGATCTCCACTTAATGGGAGCCTGTAATTACGTGGCAAAGCCTTTGTGCGGCGCCTGACGTTTTACAGACCCCCTTTCTCCATCTCCATCTCCTTCCTCCTTTCCCTCGGACCGAAAAAAAAAAGTCTGATTAAGAAAACCCCCTTTGCGAGAAAGAGAGAGGGAGGGAGCAAGAGAGAGGGCGAGAGGGAGGGAGGAGGGCGAGAGAGGGAGGGAAGCAGAGAGAGCCCCTTTGGATTTTTAAAATAAAGGTCTAATTATCATTCCCTTGCAGTAGTATCACGGAGAGAAAGGAGCCGAAACCCACAGTCACTTTAAACGGGCTGATTATTTTGTTTGGGCATTAACTCCTCCGGATTTGTTTGAGATTCTGTTGGAAAATCTCATTTGCATGCTTTGATAACAGCTGAGGGCAAACTTGTTAGGAAAAAAAAAGAATGCACATCTATAACAATCAAATCTTCTGCTGCCCCGCCCCCGGCAACTTTTCCTGTAGATTTGTTTTGGCGAAGAGCGCAGGGAGAGTCTGAGACAGAAAAGCAAAAGGCAAGCCTATTAACGCTCGTTTGGCTCTGTAGAGACAGCCTATTAAATAATGTAATAAAATAACAAGAGCGATAATAACTGGAGGCTCTCTACGTTCTAAAGGCGGCTTGGAGAGATCCAGAAGTCATCAAGTTTGAATGGATTCGAGACTTTCGCTGCCACCAGAAACCTCGAGGCTTCAGAGTGTAGAAAATTTACATACTTATTAAACAGGAGGAAAGTCCATCGGTCCCCTACCCTTCCAGCGGGTGTAATTTCTTAGGTGTGGCCATAGTCGCTTTCCCAGGCGACGATGGTTAGCACAGAGGCTGCCCAAATTGGACCAGACAAGAACACCCTGACTGAGGGAGCCGAGAGAGCTGGGGGAACTGGGGAGCTGGGGGTAGGCTCTGTGCTAATCTGTGTCCAGAGGGGTGCAGTACTGGCAGACACCGAGTCAGAGGACGCCAGGGTCGAAGTCTATGGACCAGGCTTGATAGAGGACAGAGAGGTGCTGGCGGTGTTTCCATGACCTGTTGGAATCTGGTAACAGCTTTAATAGTCTCATTAGGAATGAGTTACTATATGGCCAGTAAGTAAAATAGTAAGTGCTTATTTGTGGGGTTTTATGTTCTTTAAACACACACATACATACGTTTTCCCTCACTCCCTTGATTGCTAGATTTCCCCCCTCCTGTAGCTATGAGGTTGAATTGAAAAGGAGGAAGGGTCCGAGTGTGTGTAAATGGTTTCTGGGCTCCAAACGGCCATAGTTAGCCCAGAACTTCCAGCCCTGATCTGGGAAAAGAACATTTGATGCCATCAAAGGGTTGCAATTGAAACCAGATGTGCGCGCCTCGGTTCTTTCCATGCATTTAATTAAGGAGCCAGGATGGAGGAGACTTTTTCATCATTAGTCCACCCGCTGCCCCTCCTTTTTCCACCCCTCTCCTCCCTCCAGCCACTCGTGCCCCCGACCGGCAGCCCCCCAGCCCCGCCAGAGCCTGCTGGCCACTCAGGCTCCCAGGCTCTGAGCTACGAGTATTTGTCTGCCAGCGCCTGAACCAGGAAAGCTAGTTAGTTCTTGCGCTGGGAACTTGCGCGTGGGTGGGCTAGGCAGAGTGGGAGCGTGGGTATCCCGGCGTGTCTTCGGAGATGCTAAGGATGAGGCCTCCAGAGCCTAACACATCTGCGCCATTCCTTGGCGTGGTAGCAACTTAACAGACAGGTTAAAGTGGAAAGTTCTCACCGCCATCTCCGGGGCTCTCTCAACTCTCTAAGGCGGGCTTAGGCCCCCAGAGCATCAGTCTCCCTATGCCATTCCAGAACTGGAGTCTCCAACTTTACTTATATAGTTGGATTTCTTTTTCTTTCAGATTCGAGAATTGTCATTTGTGACCACACCCTGAGTAAAAGTTCAGGACTTCTGGCACCCCAAGACAGTTCTTCCAAACGGAAAGACATCGTACCATAGAAGTAGTTTTGTTTCCGTGTGCAGCCAGTATGGTTGAAGACCCCGGAATATTGACAAGGAAGAGAGATCGTAGCCCATCCCCAGAAATATCAGCAGATGCTTTCCCTTGCTCACAGTTGCCCTTTTTTTCTCTAGGGGTAGGAGACAGGTTTTGAAAATCACCTTAGGGTTACCCATGCATATATCAGCCACTTGCAACACTATCAGCTAGGGCGCTAATAGTTTCTACAGGAGCTTTGGAGATATACCTAAACATTTGTGCACCAAATTTGTTTATCTAGTAACAAACAACAGCCCCGAGCATATAGCAAATTCAAACGTGATATTTTTCTAAGGTTCAAATGCAAACCAACTATGGTGCTTGCAGGTCTCCCCCATAGCTTCCATCTGTTCCTTAGAAACCAGAAACAAGGAAAGGCACGCTAGAAGGATGTCCTTTGAAATCGGTGGGCACAGAGTGTACTCAGGTCCTCTAAGCTGGAAGTCAGGAGCAGAGTCCCAGAGAAACTTGTATCCTTTAGTACCTGGGAAGGGCAATGCAGGCAGCTGGGCTACCTCCCAATAGGGGTTAGAATCCTTAGAAGCTGTGCTAGCTCAAAAGGCTCCTGGGACCTTGTACTCTTCCTAGAAAGCCTTGTAGGCTTCAGTTGCGTGCATTTACGTCCTTTTGTCTGATCAGGAAATTTAGGCTATGACCCCTGCAGTCAGGGGGAAGGCTTGGCTGCCCTGGGAGAATTCTCTCTGAAGCAAGTCCTCTGGGAAACTTGCACCCTGCTGAACTGTCTCCCATTCCATCCCAGGCTTTTTCAAGAGCCTGTGAGTCCTCCCCCACCCCATCTCCTTTTCTATTAGCAATTACAACCGGATTGGATCTACATCCTGATTGTGTTTACATATGGCATTTGTGATTTGTTGAGATTCTGGATTGCAATTAAAACCTGTGGAATAGCCCTAGGAGGAAATTCAAGACTTGGCAAACAGCACTGACATCAGAGCCCATGCTTGGGCAGGAGAAGGTGTTCCCAAATCCCATGGAATCAGCCCTGTTGCTGCTCTACCAAGACACTCAGCTCAGGGCTGGGGAGAGGTTTTTGTCTCCTATCTCTTTTCTGTCCAGGCTCTGGGATGGCTTTTTGGGTGGAGCAAGGAGAAAAATGTTGAACCAAGTTCTCTGGGCTCAAGTTGCAATTACCAGAAGAGCCAAGAACTTTCAGAATTCTGGAAGAGAATGGCCATCTGGCATAAATACAGCAGGAGAGGCTGGCTGTTCAGGGAAGCTGTGGCTACCAGCATGCAGTCATCTTTCAGGCAGGATTTTGGACTAGCCTGAGCATTAGAGGAAAGTGGCCCGGCTCTGCCTTTGCCATTCTTTAATTTCTATTCTATTTTCCAAAGTGACTTCCTTGGAGGAAGGTTTGAACACCTGTAGGTTCTTCCTTGCCTTTAGCTTTGACTCCTACCGATCAATCATTATTTATTATTAAAGTCTGTAACTTTGGATGATGTAACTTACTGAGCTTTCTTCCTAATAATCCACCCAGCCCCTGACAGTGGCTTCTCACCCATTCTTTTAGGTCTAGCCCCTTTAAAGAATTCCTGTTTTCAGATTCCTCCTCCTCCACCTCAGTGGGTGCAAAGCTAGAACCAGGGAGGAGAGTGGCCAAGATACTAGACCAAGGTAAGGACTTTTGGTTGACAGCCCGGTAGTCTTGGGTGGTCCTGCATAGGCTTGATAGTGGTTGTTGTCCAGGGTTTTCCTGCCACAAGAAGCTGGCAAAACATTGGCCCCATCTGGCTAGCAGGATGTCCCCCCCCCCAAGCGAACCCCCTCTGAACTAGAAGTCAGGAGCTGTGCTCTCTGGCATCTTAATTTGCTGACATGCTAATCACACATGACAAGTCACTGGTTCCATGACACATAAAGAACACAGTATTACCCTCATGCAAACAGCGTGTTGGGGTGGAGCTACTTTCCTGATCACGACTGGCAATGAAGTACATCTTCATTAATAGAAAATGTGGGGATGCTAGCTGGAATCTGCAGGGGGTCCATGTTTTAATATTTCTATGGAGCTTTTGTCCGACCCTAGTGTGCCTTTCTGGTTTTAGTTCCTGTGACCCTAAGTGCTGTATTAGAAAAATCCCTCCTATCTTGAGTGGATGTTTCCAAATTACCCCCAACGCTGCCCAATATTCCTATTGAAAGATTTCGAAACTTTGCAACACTAAAAGGAAATGAGACTGAAAGGACACTTACTGGCAGTGAGTTGATAGGGTCCGTCCTACTATAGAATGTGAGGTCAGTACTTTGAGAGAGAGATCTAGTGTAGTTTAACTGTATCTGTCTGCTTCTCACACTATCAACTTGTTGTGTATACCACAGGGGTAGTTTTAGTCAAAGGCCCTCAGGTGCAGGCAATACAAGTGAGCACTTCTCGGGCCTTATGCTACTAGAAGCCTTTGCTGTGCCTCACAATGCAGAATACTGCACTTGGGAGTTCTTCCTAGTTCTCTGTCCATGTCTCTGGCTGATTCCCTTGGTCTTCATGGAGAACTTCTCTCCCTCTTAAATACTGATATTTTCCTAAGCTATGTCTGTCGTTTTTTACTGTCCTTTATAATAAACAGGCTTTTCTTAGATTTCACATATACTCATAGGTTAATTTCTACTTGTTTGCCCAAACTACCCTTGGTCTCCTGAATCTCCTGTCTATCCAGTATAATTTGCTACTGAGCTATCTCACAACAACCAGCCTTGTTTACCAATGAGTCTAAAAGCCACAATTTTCTTGTTTTTGTTTTGGTTTTGTTTGTTTATTTGTTTTTAAGCAGAGTTTCATGGGATACCTGGGCTGGCCTCATACTTGGAGTCTTTCTCCCTCAGCCTCCTGAGTGCTTTGATTACAAAGGTGTGCCACCCGGATGGAGCTTCAAAGGGGTTAAAATAAGGTTAAGTAGGCTAATAAGGCCTCTACTACACTTTTATAAATGTCAAATGACCATGCATACAACCTATCGGGTGCAGTGCTTGGCATATAGTAAGCCTTGAAAATAAAAAGGCAGCAATCTCCCTAATGATCACACGTGTTCATTGAGGAAGGTGAAGTTTAACATGCGCAAGATTCCTTCCACCCCTATGAATCTTCTTCTCCCAGAAGAAAATGAGTTATTTCAGCTTCCTCCCTCTCAGATAGCACCCCCACCTTCTCCAGGTAATTAGTTGTATTTACCAATTTTAGGGCTGGGGAGGCGATGGCTCAATGAAATGGTTATGAGCACTTGCTGTTCTTCCACAAGACCTGGGTTCCTTTCCCAGCACCTACATGATGGTTCACAACTCTCTATAACACCGTTTTCAGGGATCTGATGCTGTCTTCTGGCCTCCATAGGCACAGACATACAATGGTGCACAGACATACATGCAGACAAAATACCCATACACATAAATTAAAATAAAAACATTGTTAAAGTGTCTACCAGTTTTATATAACAATCTACGATATCAACAAAAAATAATCACCATATTCTGATGGAATTGAAATGAAGGAAGATAGAGCAATAATAGAGGGGGGGAGAGTGATAAAAAGCTACATGAAAATATGTAGGTGTGATATTTGGATGTGTTTATATTGTATAAACATGATACAGTCTGTAGTTAAGGTTCCTGGCCAAATATCCTCTGAAAAATATGTGTGTAGATGCCTCCTTGAAGGCATCCAAGCCTTAATCATCAGGTCATTTCAGACGGACCACATGTGGCTCTTGGGAGGATTAAGAAAAAAATCAAAGAGGAATTGTCTTACTGTGATCACATCCAACAGGTATTAATCCTCTTTTTGTCTCTTCCCTCATATCTGAATGGCCCAGGCTACATGTTCTTTGGGGCTGCACTGAATAGTAAGTGGCTCAATTCTTGTTACCTCTGCAGTTTTTTAAAAAATCCTTTCAAGATGGCAAATGCATGCAATTACGACGTTAGCATTAAGACTAATAGGCAGGTCACAGCACATAGAGCTACTGAGAAAGTAGCTACTAATACTTCAATCCCTAGTGGGAAGAGAACTAACCCTTGGTGGGGAGGGGAGGGAGACCCATTATGAGGCTCCAAGAATCTGCATGCTCTCTGGATTCTTGGCCTTATACAAGGCATGTGTACCGAGACTTGGGGCCTCTATAAGATCCCTAACTTTTGGGCCACAAGTTTGTTTATGGCCCAGGCCCAGATGACACAGACCTTTATTGGAGAATACAAAATGCTTTGTTCCTGGGTGAATTTGGGATGGTCAGAAACCAGTAAATCTCTTCAAGTGACTTCAGGGTTGATTGACACAATCTTCACGGGTATACTGTGGATAACTTCCCTTGTTTTGTTGTCCCAGAAATCTGGAGCCAACCCCAGGCCCTCTCTTTAACTGCTTTCTTCTCCCTGAGGGTTTGCACAAATTCCTAATTATTTTAGCTCCCCTTTCCTCCTTTTCCCTGGCTTTCCACTTTTCCTGTAATGCTGGATGGTTGAGATTTCTCCTCTAATTTCATATGCTAGATTAAGTACATATTTTTACCATCACTTTTTTTATGTCTTTCTTCTGTTAAACATACTTGGATCTGTCTTACTTCAAGCTCTGCCACAGATTAAATAGTGGCAACAAAAATTCGCGACTTTTTTTTCCTTACCTGGTTCCAACAGATGCTGTGGCCAATGTGTGTGTAACTTGGGATAGAAATCACAGCTGTGTCTAAGACCAGTTGGGTTACCATCACTATCAGTTATCTTTTCCCAGCATTCCACTTTACCTTTTCCCCCACAAATAAGCAGGAAGCTTTAAAGGGTGAAACCGAGGCACCTGACTTTTAAAAATCTGAATAATGTGTTATCTTAATACTTAGAGCTCCCGGAAAAACCATTGCTTTTCCAAAGTCCCATGTCCACACACTGTTGCACTGAGGGTCAAGCTTTCCTCATAAGAATGTTTGGTGACATTCCAGATCTTAACTGTGACACCAGGTATGATGGTGGATACCTGCCACCTAAAAACTCAAACAAAGCAGGCCAGAACATCCTGAATTTCTGGCCAGCTTGTGCTATGCAGAGATTTTTTTCTTAAATAACAAAAACAAAATACAAAACAAAAGAAAAATACCAAACATAAAATTTGAAGGTGAGATTTAGTGATGTCTCTAATATTTGTTATTATTTGGTTGTCTTATTCTCTATCAAATTATTGTCTAAGGCTTTAGATGTTCAAATTTTTATCTGTTTTATACCAAATGATATAAAGTGCAAGCTAACCATTCATTTTTATAATCACTACTAGACATCTTGCTCTGGTCATGTGGAGCCCAGGTTGGAGGAGAGAAAATAGCTTTAGATACAAAAGCAACTTTAAATAAGTTAGTCCCTCTCAATCTCCAATTCTGAGCTTCAGCATTCAAGCTACTACAGAAATGGTAAAGTAACAGGTGAAGCATCTAAAACGGTGCCTGGAAAATGGATAAATAGTCAATAAAGGTTAGTTCAGACTCTACATTTGGCTATGATGTAGTTGTTTGGACCAGACCAGCAATGTACTCTCAAAGAGCAAACAGAATGCCCGAAATATTTGTGTCCTTGTCATCTCCTCAAATATCAAGGGGAAGCCAAGACTTGAGCAACAGTATTCCAGAAAAAGACACTCTAAGGTTAACTAAATTCCCTTCCTTCTCTTTTGAAGGAGAATAACTCTCCCACCAGTTTCCCCTACAGGTATTTCCCAATATAGAAGCACAGGTCAGAGGTACAGATTATTAAGTAGATAAAAATTAGAGCAGAGATTTTTGACAGCTTGATAGATCCAGGAAGATCATTGATATTTATGATTTGCTTAAGAAGAAAATTCGCAAAACATACTCTAGCATATGTCAAGATTTCTAGAAAGCTGAGCTTTTAATCAAGCCTCAAAATTATTGAAAACATTGAAACAAGCCAATTAAATCTTCCAGCTAGATAGAGTTCAAATGAGATTAACCTATTCATCAAGAAAAAAGATAACCAGAAGATCTCTGAATGCTTAGAAATTAAGCTGTTCAATTCTTCAGACTGTTCATCAAGGAAAAAATTAAAATGCAAATTACAAACAATTTGGATCATACATCACATATATATCCAGCTATAGAAGGAGTTTGAGGCATGATTAATGGGGATTTTTATACCCTTAAGACATATTTTTTTTAAAAAGGTACTAAAATCTATGAGTCACATAACTATCAGTGAAGACATTTGTCTTCAGTTTAGTGACTAACTGTAGCATGATTTCTAATTGGCCTTAATAATAAAAACCCAGAGTCGGATATTAGGGGGTGAAAGCTGAAAGATCAGAGAAGCAGAGCAGCCAGACACTAGTTCTTACCTCTATGAAATCCTCAGATGGAAAGGGATAGCCTGTCTCTACAAGTTCTCAGACTGAATGCACAAGATCCTGTCTCCTCCCACCCTATATTCCTCTCTCCATTCAGCCATATCCTTTCCTGTCTCCACCTCCCTATTGCTGGAATTAAAGGCACGAGACTTCCAAGTACTGAGATGTAGTGGCATTTCATTTGTATTTTAAAAAATAATGTTTGCCCGAAGATCAGAGAGTAAAGCAGCCCCACTGGTCAGCCTTACAGACCAGGCAGTGGTAGCACACACCTCTAATCCCAGTAGCCACACTAGTTGCCAGAGAAACTGCACGGTGCATGCCTTTAATCCCAATGGTGCACACCTTTAATCCCAGCCCTAGCCAGGATTATAAAACGGGAGGAGACAGCTCTCAGACACAATCTCATTCTGAGCTTCTTGGAGACAGGATCGCCATTTCGGACTGAGGTCGAGGTAAGAGCCGGTGGCTGGCTGGCTACTTTGTTTTTCAGATCTTCAGGTTGAACTCCAGTTTCTCTCTCTGAGTTTTTATTAATTGTGCTTCACTGGAATTAAAGGTGTGAGCCACCAGCACCTGACTCTGTTTCTCTTTGAGAGTCCATCAAGCTAGCGTAGCCTAGGGTGGCCTTGAACTCACAGAGATCCATCTGTCTCTAACTCTCAAGTGCTGGAATTAAAGGTATGTGCCACCACTGTCTGGCCTCTACAGCTAACTAGTGGCTTGCTCCACACTGTGATCCTCAGGCAAGCTTTATTTTGTTACAACACAAACAAAATATAACCACAACTAACGAACAAAACAATAGAGGTAAAAGTTGGAATTTTAATAAAGTCAGTCTGGGAGTGGGAGAACACACTTATAATCCCAGTGCTCTGAAGGCAGTGGCAGGTGGATCTTCGTGAGCTTGAGGCCTGCCTCGCCTACATACTGAGTTTTAGGACAAGAAGTGCTATGTAGAAAGATCGTTTTTCCAAAAAATACACAAAGACAAAAGCAGATACTCTGAATAGACTAAGAAAAAGCCATGAACTCATAGCAAGGCCAAGAAAGAGTGGCAAAGAAGGAGAAATTGCTGATGCTGGGAACGGTGTTATGAATCCTTATGGTAAATGATGTTATGAATTCTTATGGTAAACATTTAAAGAATGCAGTGATGATTAAAGTCACAACCTTGGCTCATATATGACAGGCAAGCATTGCACCATTGAACTGAATCTCTGCTGTCCAAATGGAACATTATAAAAGTTTTATTACGATGAAACTGAAAACTCAGAGGACATAAAATCCCATAAATAAACATAATTCACCAAAATTGATGTAAATATAATTAGAAAGTATGAATAATTTTGTACCTTTTAAAGAAAATGAGTGTGGAATTCTCTCTAGAAAGAGATCTTCAGGCTCAGCTGTCATTAAAAGTGAAGTCTTCCAACAATGTGTAAAACAAACAATAGAACAACACAAAACTTAATGAAGAATTAAGAGGAGAAACCACTTAACATTGTATAGAACAGTGTAATCATATCAACATCACCAAAATAGGAGAAGAAAAAAATCACAAATAGGAAAAAATACAGGCTCATCTTTATAAGTAAACAAATAAAATTTCTGCACAAAATTTTAGAAAAGTCAAGCGAGTGAGATACAAAAAGTCAAACACTTCCAATCAAGTTGGTTTATTGCAGGAATGCAAGTTTGGTTTAATATTATAAAATGAATCAATATGAGTTTGATTTAGTGAAAGAGAAACATGTTTATCACCTGATGAAGAAAAAGCATTTGATAAAATTCACTAAGCATAATTCTATTTATATTTGTGGTTAAATTTAATTATAATTTTTAAAATTCCTGGAGTTGGTCAGTGGGTAAAGTACTTGCTATACAGCATGAGGACCTAAGTTTGGATCCCAGCTCCCACACAAAGAGCTGGAAATGGCAGTGCATGCCTATCATCTCGGCACTGCTAGGTAGACGTAAGAGGATCCCTGGGGCTTACTGGTCAACCAGTCTACCTGAATTGGTGAGCTACAGGTTCAGTGGGAGGCCAGTCTCAAAATTAATAATAATATTAATAATAATAATTAATAAAAACTGCAGTGAGCAATGAGCAATAGAAGCACCTATCATAAACCAACCTACATGTGTGCACACACACACACACACACTTTCTTAACAAACTTGGAATAGGAAGTAATTTCTTTGGTCTGATCAACAGGAGTTATGAAAAGTCTATTGAAACATAGGCACTTGCTGGTAAACTGTTAAAGTATTTCTCTTAATTCTCTAATAAGGAATCTACAACTAACACTTATGTATAAGCCTTGTCTGAAGGCAGATAATGTGCAGTAGATGGAAAATATATTGGACAGGAAAATAGTTCTCTTTGTGTGAAAAGAGCAGACTAATGTACCTATTCTACAGTAACATTAAGATAGTGTAGCACATTCACCAAAATGGTTAGGTAAACTGATATATTCAGGGATGCAGAACAATAGTAATGCCACTCTCATACCCTAAAGCTCTCATTCCCTCATGGTAAATTAGTACACCTGTTACTCTCATATACTGTTGTGAAGAATACAGACAGGTACAACGTTGGAAAGCTGCTACAACCGAAATATTCTATTCCTAAGTAAATATACAACAGAAATGTGTGGACTTAAAAACAACAGTATATGCCTGTAATATAAGCAGTAGGAAGATCAAGACAGGAGGATTATGAGTTCAAGGCAAGCCAGCAAGCAGCATTCCTCCATGGCTTTTGCTTTAGTTCCTGCCTTCAGGTTCCTGCTTTGAATTTCTGTCCTGACTTCTCTCAGGGATGAGCTAAGACCCGAAATTTTTCATTTCCTTTCCTCCCTGAGTTGCTTTTGGCCATGTAGTTTTATCATAGCAATAGAGACCTTAACTAGGACACATGTCAAGAAGATAGCTGTAGATGATTACAATAAAGTAGTCCCACACTAGCTCAGAATGGAGTATAATAAAGGGTTCTTTATTTAGGGATAGACGCACAGATCCTCAGTCCTCTGCACAAGCAGGGAACGGGAACCGAATCCAGCAGCCAAGAGGGGCTGCATAGATTTCTACATCTGTTTATATAGTACATGTGGCCACTCCCAGAGTGAGCCAGGATCTCAAAGGCTATTGGCTGAAGGAGTTGCCCCTGCAGATAGCATTGTATACAGTTGTCTAAAATCCATGTTCTCAGAATAATTTTCTACCAGCTGTGCATTCGTGCACACTGCTCTCAATTTTATAACCGAATAACTGCACTTTGTCATCTTTAGATGAGTGTGAACAGTGTGTCAAGCACCACAGTAGGTGCCTTTTATCTACTCTTTTACATGCTGTTCACAACAGCCGCATAATGGAAGCTTATCCCCTTCTACATATTTTCAAAAAAAAAATCAAGCAGATTCCCCAGGGGAGTCATCAAGCCATGATTAAAATCTGTGCCTCACTGATGGTCAATCCCCAGGTCTGGAACACCAGTTGAAGTGTTAGCCGGAGTGAATGCATTTACAATGTAAAAAAAGTACTAATCCAGGGACATGAAACTGTTAGTGTAAGATCTGAATACATTTATCCTTGAAAGATACGGTTTTCCTTCCTTAGCCTACGCCTATTGAGTCCCACTGCTCTAGGAAACACACACACACATACGAAAAAAAAAACAGAAATACCAAGAGCAAAAGAACACTGATACCTGCATTTATTTTGCCAAAGGATCCAGATCTCAGGATAACTTGAGAACTTGTCTAGTCTGGTTCCTTCTCTTGCAGTCAGAGTAGAAGAGGAGACGCCAGCATTCAGATTTGCTGGGAAGTTTTGGGTACAACATAGGTTTAATGGATTGCGAAATGTACACTGAGCTATAAGTCAGAGGTCACCTGACTGTGCTCCCCCTCACCTTTTCCTTACCTTCTGTTTGAAAGCCATTGGTCGTCAGGTTGTTACACGGGGTGCACATCTCAGGCAGGAGCCTCAGCATCCAGGAGGCAGCTGCCTCTTCTTGCTCAGATGGGAGACCTGTTAACACGACTGCCTCTGCCCTGGCCTGGTGAAATGTGTTCTTTTGGAGACAATACTTACAACTGAGAAATAAATCTGTTCTTCCACGAGTTGAAGAAGAATTTGAGCTACTGTTCCCTGCTTGCAGCACAGGAGCTAATAAAAACCTTGAACCCATTATTCATGCCTCAGAACAAAGAGGGCTCTATTGAAGATCAAATAGAAAGTATAACGACCGAGTCAGGCAGCACTTGAAGTGAGGAATCCAGAATCCTTTATTGCCCATACTGCTTTTAATGATTTTTGAGGTTAAAGCTCAGAAAGAATCAGCTTGCACAGAAATGACAGGCTTGATTTCTGTGCGTTTGCTGTGCGTTTGCTGAGTAGCCAAAGCTTCAGTCTGAACAAGATACCTGCCCTCTCCTCAGTGAACTTCCCATGCCCGTCTTTCTGTAACCATCAAAAGGTGTGCTTTGAAAACAACTCCTCGGACCTTTTGACATGCAGTACGCATGCCCACTATCCCTAGGAATTCAGGAAATCTGACTTGCCCACTGTGTGCTCACTGCTAAGAGAGAAAAACAAACTTGTATTCGTAAAATGATTTGTGTTGATAAGTGAATACTTAATTTAATTCTCAAGTATTAAAAAAAGAGAAGCAATTTCTATAACTGACTTATCTCTCCTAACTCTTCTGTGTGCAGGACCAAAAGAAAGTTTAAGTTGATATTTCATGGTACCTCAAATGCCTAGACACTGAAGTCTTTTGAGGTAACTTGATGTCAAGTCTGTTGTCTTCTGGCAGTTTCTTCCTTGCTTACTTCCTTCTGACTTCCTCTAGGATGGCATTTTAGAATATTGTGGAGGGTGTCTCAAGTCTCACAGGGACTGGGAGAATAAACTTAAGATTCATGTATGAAAGTTCTGCATTGACTTTTGGATCCTCTGTGACAAGATACTTTTGGGGGGGCTCAATTCCTGAAACTCCTCTCTGACAATGTTATTGGTGAAGGTGCATTTCTATGCTCTCTTAAGGTTCAAGCTAGTTGATGAAGCTTATCCAGCACTGCTCAGTCAGCCAGCTGGGCTCTGCTTCCCCACACCCAGACCTTTGCAGGTCTCCTAACTCTTCCCACAAACATGCTATGCAGGTCTAACGGCTCAGCCCAGTTGTCTTCCATATCCCTAACCTCATTCTGAACCACAGAGGTTGCAAACTTCTGGATGTTTCTCGTACTCCAGAGGAGATGAGGAAACCATTCAGGGGTAACCCAGGACTCATAAACAAGCCAACTCTTTTTACCACTTTATTTTTGATTCAGGATAGAATTCCATGAGCCCACTGCTTTCCAAAGATCTGAATGGAAAGTGGGTTTTTGAAAAGACCTTGGAATTGGCAGGACACCCTGTAAAGAGAAAGTCTGAGGCGCTGAAGCTAACCATTCACTTGTTCTCTCTCTTCTTTTCTTCAACCTGGTTGGCCAACAGGATAGTCTCATCCTTGTCTATACAGATATGACTTAAGTCTTATGAAGTTTCTCTACCATTGGAAATCCGATACTGAAGTAGTATGCCCTAATTCTTAATGATTTATAGGAGTTTAAAAATTAGAAACGTGTTTTGTCTTTCCCAATACTTGTCTTCTAATAATGTTATCATAAACATGATTAAACGTCCATCCCACATTTGATCAATTGTTGAGTTATCAGCTGCTTTCTTTTCTGGCTCCACCCTCCACCTTCATGCAGATGTCCGTTTCTGAATAGCTAGAGTTACATGAACATAAGCTTTTATAAAGTGTGCATTTTAAGATTTACTGTATTTTGACCTATTTATCAAATCTTGTACTTAAAATTTTCATGTGTAGATTTATATTTTATTCACCATTGCTTTTGCATGTTCATGTATGTGTATGTGCACATTGTACATATGCAGGTACATGTGTACGTGGAATCCAGAAGACAAATTTAACTGTCTCCCTTAGGAATGTCATTCACTTCCTTTGAGACAGAGTCTATTATTAACTCAGTGCTCACCAATTTAGCTAAACTGGCTGGTCAGCTATTCCCAGGAATTCTCTGGTCTCTGATCTCTGCCACCCCAAGATGCCATTATGCCCAATATCTTCATACGAGTTCTGGTGGATCATTCTCAGGTTCTCATGCTTGAAAGATGAGCACTTTGCACACTGAGCCATTCTCCCTGCTTCTATAACATTTTAAAAATACATCATCTCATTGTAAGTTTATAAACTACAATGGAAACAGCAAAAAAGAAGCATACACCACAGCATAGACAACCAGAAGTAGAGCTAATTGAATTGCTGGGATTGTTTTCTTTTTGATAATCTGGTGCAAGACACACAAATAAGTCCCTTCCTGTTGGGATTTCTTAGAGCTTTCAGTGACAGAACACAGGTTTTCCACGCGAATGCCTGAGATGTGCGCTGTATTTTAAGAAGTCATGAAGATGTAAGCCAGGCATAGTGACGCACCTACCTGGTGACCGAGAGAGAAGGCTCACAAATTCAAAGACTGTCTAGATTACAGAGTGAATCATAGGCCAGACTGGGCAACTTAGTAAGACTCTGTCTCAAATAAAATGTTAGAGATAGCTATACAGCTTAGTGATGGAATGTTTACCTAACATTCATGAGGTCCTGGGTTCAATCCTTAGCAACACACACACACACACACACAGAGAGAGAGAGAGAGGGAGAGAGAGAGAGACAGAGACAGAGACAGACAGAGAGAGACAGAGAGAGAAATGAGGTGATAAATGACAGTAAAATCTGTCAACTGTTGAAGAGCCCTTAAACATTGCAGGAAAATAAAAATAAAAATAAAAAACAAAAAAGCAGTTGCTCTATCATCCTAAAATAAATAGAAATGAAATAATGTTACCATCATTGAATATTTTAGAGCATATTTGGGAGAACAACAATAACAAATAAACAGCCTAGGAACAAAGGGCTATTTGCTGACATTCCAGGTAATGTGTCTCGGTGATTCATTACTGATACGTACATGCCCAGATAACACTATTTTGCCTTTTTCTCATGGGAGCATCAAGTCAACTCAATTCACCTATAGGCTTCTGAAAGAAGTGACTCACAAAATTGAACAGTAAAATATTGTTGAATTAGTAAAGGTTACAGCCCTAATTTCTCTTTAACACTAGTGGTAATGTCTAGGTATAGAAAAGAGAATCAATATTGCTAAAGCTTACAGAATATATACAGACAACAAGCACCATAGTGTTATTTGTTTTGAGTTTGCCTGCTGTTGCTTTTCAGGCAAGTGTGGACTGCCTTATTAAAGAAAGGGTAGCATTGTATTAGTGAAAGATAGATAGTTCACACACTATACAAAAGTATTCTATATGCTTCTGTGATTGGTTAATTACTGTATGACCATCCTTCATATCTCCTAAATGTCCATTATATGCTCTATTTATATACCTCTCTTTGTGGTGTTTTGGATGACTCTCTCAGATCTGTTTTCCAACTCAATTATCTCTTTAGCAGGAGCTAATCTTTTGCTTAATCCACCTAGCCAATTATTTTCTGCCAATGATCATCTATATTGATTCTTTTTAGACCCTACTTTTACATAATTTACAATGCACATTTTATTTTTAATATTTTGAATGTATTTATTTAATATCCTTAAAACGGACATTATCATTTCTTAAGGTAAAAGTTTTACTATTTGCGTATATAGATACTTTCTCTAAAGATTATTTAATTGTGACATTTGTGGTTTTTAATGATTAACTGTAAAAATAATCATGAAAATTAAAAGAATAAAGGCTAAAACTTTAGAGTTTATTGATACAGAAAATGGAGCATGGATTTAAATGATTTTAAGACCTTTGTGTTAGTTTCTTTAGTAAAATGTTTAATCTTTAAGTTTTTAATTAAGTTAAATTAAATTCATGTATTATAAATTTGAGGTTAACCACTAAAAAGTATAAATTGAATATACAACCTTAAAACCACTAGAAGAAAATAAAACATTAAGAAAAAACAACAAAATTGGTAGAGTTATGGAAATAAAGCCATAGAGAGATGCGTGATAAATATAAAACATGAAACCAAATATGTCAGTACTCACAGCACTTACTACACACAGATTGAGACCATCATTAAACATCAAAGTTAGTTAGAAAAGGTTTGAAAGAAAAAATGCAGTATGGTAAAATCAACAAATGATACATTTAAAGCAAAACAACACCAACAGACTGAAAAATAAGAGGGCAAACTATTAATAATGGAAGGTATTAAACTGCTTTAGTCAGCTACTGGATGTAAGTCAGTTGGGAGAATGCTTGCCTTGTATGTACAAAGCTCTGGTTTCAGTCTACAGTAGCATGTACACTAAACCTTCTGGACCAATCCCAGGACTAGTGATAAGAAGGAGAAGAAATGCTCAAACTCATCTTCAGCTGCAAAGTGAGTTCAAGGCCAGCCTGTTACACATGAGACTTTCTTGACAAACAAACTAACCAGCTTAAGTCATATGATAGACTAGACTATAATAGACTAAGAGGCTAGGGACAAATGATCTTTCCCAACTATCTTTCCCACCAGTCAACATATCTTTTGAAAATAATACTAAATATAAAAGATACAGAGGAATCTATCAGTATGGAAGTATCTGCAGGGTTCTTAAAATACATGTAAACCATTACTAAGTGTTGTTCATGGGTATAGACTTCAAAAAAACTTGTAATACAAAAAATTGGCACTCATAGATAGTATATTGTAATGATAGACTTGTTTTATTCTGCCAAAAAAGAATGAAAGAGTGAAGAACACAACAACAAATACATTAGTTAATAATTAATAACAATAGGTACATTTAAATAACACATTCTGTGTACCAAACAGATATATATATACATCATATGTATATGTATTATATATGTGTATATATAATAGATGACATATGTATATATAATGACAAAACTTTCTGGCTTTTTTTTTTGAGACAAGGTTTCTCTGTATAACCTTGGGTATTCTGAAACTTGTACTTTAGGCCAGGCTGGCCTAGAACTCACAGAGATCTGCCTGCTTCTGCCTTCTGAGTGCTAGGGTTAAAGGAGTTCATCACCACTGCCTGACTAATTTCTATTCTTTTTTAAAAAATTATATCTTCTATTTTTACATATAAGTATATGATGTGTGTCTGTGTTTCTATGTGCACATACAAGTCCAAGAGCCAGTGGAGGCCAGAAGAGACTATCAGGACTTCTGGAGACAGAGTTATAGGAGGCTGTGAGCTGTGGTATGTGCTGGAAACTGAACTGAACTTGGGCCATCTTCAAGAGAAGTACGTGAGCTACTAACAGCTGAGCCATTTCTCCATCCTCAGGATTTTTCTTATTTAAAATACCATTCTGTTATCAATAGCAGATAATTCCTAGTGTTTTAATAAGTTCAATTTATTTGTTCAACAAATAAGTATTAATCATAGCTACTAAATATCAAACCTAAGTATTATAAAGAAAAGGTGATAAAATTACCATTTTCCCCAAGTTTCCCCACATAGTTTAATTAATATAAAGAAACACTACTTTAAAATCGACAGTAGAGTAAGGTAAGAAGAGGCATGTGTATAGTTAAGTGGTGCTTTCAAGGAAGCACATGGATTTATCTAGTTATGCCAAGAAAGACTCACTGAAGGGCACAGCAGTAGACACACGAAGGAGCGGAAGAGCTCACAAAGAGATTTCATCAGTATCTTCAAATGTGTAGGGAGGCGTTACTGAGGATGTTTGGTATCACTAGAACTCAGTGTGAAGAGGAGTGGCAGTGGGGCCCACACAGCAGTATCAAGAGGGAAGGTCTTGGATGCTTGGCAGAGTGATTGTTCTGGGTTGGTTTGCTTTTGTTTTTCTATAGGTAAAAGAGGTTCATTGAATAATATTTAGACATAATGAAAACTTAGACAATATTTATTGACTGCCACTGCACCTCAGGGTCTTTTCTAAATGATTCTCATGTAGTAGCTCATTTAAACAACCAAAATCACAGTAAGACACTGTATGGTTAAGATTCTTGCTCAGGTCGCACAGCTCAGTGATGAAACTGGGCAAAATATGGCATAGTAGAACTCGTAGGTAGAATTATTTCTCTGTTATCCATGTAGAAAATAAAGTGCCCCATGATAAACTAAGTCAATGGTCATGGTGTTGGAAGAACAGAGTATACACTTAGAAGGTAGAATTGACAAAATTGATGACTGATTGGCTATGGTAAGGCTAGGAAAGGAAAATCTAGAATGATTGTGAGATCATTCATGAGATTTCATGAGAAAATGAAAGAATATAATGATGGTACCAAAAACATCGCACACTGGGAGGGAAATTGTTTTAAGATGTCTTTATCCATTCATTTCTTCTTTCACTTATTCATTCAGTCAGTACTGACTACTTGCCACGATTTAATCTGTTAAGTGTTGGACAGCCAGTGCTCAACCAATCGTACTAAACTCCCAATTCAAAATCTAAAAGCAAATTCAGTTTTGAAAATGTTAAGGACTCTATTACTCATCAAGAGAGACATTTCTTTTTATGTTTTAATTAGCATGTATGTATGTTTTATTTGTACATGGCATTGGGATTCATTATGACATTTTCATTAGTGGTCATAATGAATCTTGATCATATTCATGCCAATTATTCCCTGGCAGATCTCTGTCCGTTTCCCAGTAATTCTTCCTTCTTTTATGCCTTTTGTGCATATGCACTAGGATTGGCTGAAAGGCATGAGTGAGAGTTTATATATGGAATCATGGGTCCCTCACCAGTGGCTATCCCATTGCAGAAAATGTCTCTCCTTCCTTTAGCACCCACTAAAGCACCCTAGATCCCCAGGGAGAAGTGAAGCCTTGCAAGCTCTTCCCCTCTCACTAACATTAATTGTCTATTGAGACATTTCTAATAGAAGTTTAAACAAGAAATTAAAGGTCAAAGAAATTTAAACCTCCCCAAGCCCAACAATTACTGGATACTGACCCTTTCTCTAGATCTTCACGTTGTCCAGTCCAGAATCAGAAATAGGCCTTGGACTTGATTCACCTTCTAGGTAGGTTAACTTTCATGGAAAATGACAGGATTACCCCCAAACTCTGATCAGCAAGCCTCCCTTGTACAGAAAGGAAATTCTATTCTCCACACAAAGACTATGTATCTAGTTTCAAAAGAAATAGAAATTAGAGGTAGATACAGGAAAGGCAACAGCGCATGGGAGACAGAATAACCCACTTACATGAAGGATACTGAGAAGACCAGAAGGCTGGGGATGACACTTAAGGTACCATGAATAAGAAACATCCTATAGGAGACAGAAAGGAAATCTGACAGTTGTCATGCAAAGTTCCAAAGGATAATATCACAGGTTTCCAAGAAGAGAATCATATGTACAAAAAATTAATACTAATTTTAAAACTGAATAAAGCTGGGCTAATAATGTCACACTAGTTTTAGAGGCTGACTTAACGATGAACAAAAAATGTCATTAATACTGGCTCATTTGTGTTGACTCTCCATTGATTTATAGATTAAGGATCTTTGCTGGGGATTCTGATGTTGATAGACAATAGGTCCTATGATTATAATAATGAATTTGTTATACAGTGCTTTGGGGCTAATGGGTATCATTACGTTGGTCAATTTGATAAAGTGTTCTTTGGGGGTAAACTGTTAAAATTTGAAGTCTTAGAAACACACCCACTGAAGTCTTCTGCTTGTGGATTTTTCTTCTATCTCTCTTGAGCTGTGTGAACAGCTGAAAAGGTAAGGAAGTTCTCCTTCTTTAGATACTCCAAACATTGGGGTGGAGTTTAACGCGTGGTAGATCCACCTAAACATCAACTTGCTACTAATCCTAAAGGTGTGATTTAATCAGTCTTTGAATTGTCATACCCATTGTCCAAGCATCTTTTGACATTTAGCAGAGCTGTCTCTGCTTTACTATGTGTGGGGCTCCGGATGAAAGATCCTAGAGTGAAATGAACTGCAGAAGGACACAATCATTTACAGGCTTGCTACATGTCTGCCAATTAACCAGGCATGAAAGGAAGGCAGGAACCGGGGGATCTATCTGCAAGAACTACACTTGACTATGTGACCTGCATGCAGCCATGGGGCCTTCCCATATGACTTATCTTAGATCATGTTGGTCTCCGGGTAGCTGAGCCTTCACATCTGATGATTCAGGACACCACCAATAAATGCTCACAGGAAATAAAATGAACTTAGCCTTGGCAATAACTCAGCATCATAAATTAGTAGTCTCAGTTAGAGTTTCTAATGCTCTGACAGAAATCATGACCAAAAACAATTTGGGGAGGACAAGGTTTATTTCACTTTACAGCTGGCAAGTCCATCCCTTAAGGAAGTCAAGGCAAGGACTGGGTAGGAACCTGGAGGCAGAAACTGGAGCAGCCATGGGAGGATGCTGCTTATTGGACTGCTAAACGTACCTTCTTCTACCATCCAGTAAAACCTTGCCCAGAGGTAGGACCACCTAGAGTGGGTTGGGCTCTCCAATATCAATCCTGAACCTTGCCCACAAGCCAGCCTAGTGGGGTCATTTCCTCAATTGAGGTTACCTCTTTTCAAATGACTCTGGCTAGGATCAAGTTCAAATACAATTAGTCACCATGCTACCTGAACCAAGGAACAGAGACCTGACCTATTGATGAGAGGATCATGTTTTAAAAAAGAACTACATGTAGTAGCGGTATGGTAAAAAGCAAAATCAATAAAAGTTCACTAAGATTGGTTTGCTGTATATTGCCATTTAAAAAGGGAATAGAAATGCACTGGAAACAAATTGTGCTAGATTCAGATTTCTGAAGACTGGAGGTTTTGCAGAGAGCATTATCTGGGCCTATTCATGCATTAAAAACATATCAACAATGAGGCTTTTAAAAGGCTTTTTATAAAGTTTGAATTCTGGCAGGATGATAGAGGAGAGAGAAAAGTGATGGAGAAGCAATGGAAAACACGGATGAAATGATTAAGGACAGAGATAGACACACAGAGAAAGGAGCTCAGATTGGTGAGATTTTGCACTTGATGGGAACTGCAGTAGCAGAACAAACGATACAGCTTTCCAGAAGTGTGAAAGCCCGGGAAGCAGGCCACATGCTGTCCAGGAAGAAGAAGATAGAAAGGGTGACAAAACTTACTGCTGGACAACGTCTTTGGGAGTCACAGGATATCAAAACTGTAAAATCCAAATTGAAATATTATATAAATGCTTGGAATTGAGGGCAAAAGGAAAAAAATAGAGCCAAATGTCACAAGCAATGTATAATTGGCATTAAGCAAGAATGGAGTTTGAAGGCTGGAGAGATAATTCAGTTGGTTGAAGCACTAGCTGGTTTTTCCAGAGGTCCCTGGTTCAATTCTCAGCACCCACATGACTGCTCACAATTGTCTGTACATCTGGTTCCAGGGGATAGGGCATCCTCTTCTGGCCTCTGCAAGAATATGCATTTGTGTGTGTGTGTGTGTGTGTGTGTGTGTGTGTGTGTGTGTGTGTGTGTGTGTGTATTGAAAAAAGAATGCAGTTGAAAAAAAAGTAAATTTCTTCTTGATGCTGTGTGGTGGGTAAGACTGATGTGTGTGTGTGTGTGTGTGTATATATACTCAAAATACAAAGAAAAATTTACTTGCAGCTCCTTCCTTCTCTCATCTGAGTTTTCATCTTACCCTCTTCTATATTGTGTTGGCATATGGCTTATTACTATGATTATTTTGTTTGATGGAGAAACAATAGTCTGGGTGAGATCAGAGAAAATGGTTCAGTTGTTATACAGATCTCAGAAATTAGGAACTTTGTGATGTTTCACCTCTAAAAGTATTTAATGTGTAATTCATACTGCTCATAAGTGTCCTAGAATATAAGTTATTAGTTCATCACATAGCCATGCAGACAACACAAGGGCGCTGGAACAAAGCTCTCTGGAGACTCTGAAGAAAGAGTTACCATTTTTACCTGGGTTACTATAACACCTTGGCAAAGAATATGCTGTCAGCTAAGAATAGATTGTGTGGCTACTTAAATGCTGAGTCAGCTCCCACCATGTGAACAAACAATTCATCCTTTCCCTGTCATATTTCTCAAGCTTCATCACAAGACTAGCGATAATTGGGGCATATCTTCTGAGAAGATTTTGTTCAAGATATTACTACCAAAGTTTGTTTTCTTCTTGGCAACAGCATAGACCAAGCGTGACTCTGAATAAGCCCCATGCTTTGGCTGGGCACCCTGAGCCCTGTTTCTGCCATGCACCCTGGAATCTACAACTGGCAATGGTTTCCAGATTATATATATCCCCTTCCTGTCTTGGACATTGCATTGCCACATGACCTTTGCCAAGTCACTCCCTTCTGTTCCACTATAACATAAGGTTGTAATTACAATGATTTTCCCCTCAGAAATGCGATGAGAAGCTATTCATAACAAAGATTGTCAAAATTGCAAACATCATGAGAAGCAGATATTAAATGTTTAAAAAAAGTTCCAAATTGAATATTCATTTCCTCTTTGGCTCCATGAATTCTTAAAATTTATATGTAAAGACAAGAGTAGAAAGAATGTCTGATTAGGCCCTTCTGTTAATGCTATTCATGAATTAAACATGTATTTGACCCCAAATATGACCTTGATTTTCATATAAATAAATTTTGCACAGGGGAACATTATCTTTTCACTGTTCTCTCACTAGGCACATGTCTTTCTTCTGTCCCGAGAAAACTGAGGTCACTTATTTGATTTTAAATTGGCAATGCAATCTTGCTCAGTGCCAGATACATGACATGTCCTAGTAGCTGTCTGGACTTGGATCTGGGATCATATTCCTTTCAACTCCCAATCTATGTTCCGAACACTTGAGTGCAGGAGGGCAGAATTCTTGAAGAGGTGAACTCAGGCCAGCCTGGCATCTACTCTGTAGGATTCAGGGAGAGAGTCATACTTCAAAGTGGTACAAGGGAGTGATTGACAGTCCACTAGGATTGCTCATGGTAGGTGGAAGGATAACAGGAGAGAAAGAAATTGGTACATTTTTTCAAGTCTCTGTTTCTCTTCCATCTGTAGACTCTTTAAATTGCCTTCATATTTGGATGTGGACATTGAAGTATTGCTGACCAATGCCAGAGTCACAGGAATACCCTGCTGTGCTTTTGATCTTCCCATATGATTGAATTTCCTGGATCATCATGTTACTCTCCGTGTGTGCACATATGCACACGTGAATCTTCTGGCACATCTCCCAGAAGTGCTAGTTCTAGGACAAAGGGTCCATTGGTGCTTTCAGAATGTAATATTGATCACTTTGGCTTTCCTTGGCTCAGGGCCAGACACTTCGTCTTTCAGTGCACAAGATGGCTGCCAAGTCCCTTGGTTTGTCTCATTGTGACAGCCTTCGACACTACTTCCTGAAGAACCTTGTTTAAAAATGGAACTGCATGTTTTACCAACTATGGGCAGGAATTTGCTTCTTTAACCCTTACAAGCTGTGGTACATTCTATAGTCATTTACACAGTACTCCTCATTGTTCAGAGAGCAGGAAGTTAATGACAGAGAATAATTCATGGAGTTCTCCCTTCCTTTTGTACAGTATCTGTCTAGTACCAGTCTTAGCTATATTCTTAATTTATACTTCAAACTTCATGCTAATTCAAAGGATAAATATAAGAAGAAGAAACCTCCAAAGTGCATTTTTCATACATTGTATTATCAAAATGAAAGTATCTAATTCAGAATGGACCCTGGTACCAAAACTTGATCTTTAAAACGATAAAAAAATAACCATTGCCAACTTCATAGGGCAAAAATATCATGGTTATCTTCAGGCAGACATCAAAAACAGGGCTATGAACTTCAGACCCATTACAAGTGTCTAGACTCCAAGGCGAGGGAGGTCAGCCAAGTTTTCCTTTCTCCTTATCCCTCAAATGCTATGTCTAGGGTCTGAACTAAGCAGCATGTAAAGTAGAGGATTCTTTTGCTTTCTTGCTGGAGCTCCTTTCTGCTTCTAAGCATCATCACCTGCTGCACACAGCTGCCTTTCTTCTCAGAAGAAAGAATATTCGAGTAGTCATAAAACACTTGAGTGTTCATTTATACCATATGCGACTTTCTCATCTTCCAGACAGTAGTTTTTGTTATTGTTTTTAAAGAATGGCCTAAGGATAAACACATAGACTGACTTGGGGATCCTGTGATCTAAAAGAAGGATTGGCAGAGGACAGGACTTTCGATACTGCCAAGGTGGGTACCCCAATAGTAGAGACCTGGTTCCTCGTTTTGTTAGGAGATAAACCAACTGCTTTCATTATCTTCTATTTTATTTGGCTTCTGAGAGATCCCCAGAGCAGATCTTTAATGTGGGACTAAAAGAAACTTAATCTGAATTCCAGGCATTCCAGATGTAACAGGAAGAACACATGCTTCTGAACCAGAGAGTCCTAGGTGAGCCTCCTTCTGCCCTTGCCAGTCAGGTGATCTTGGGGAAGGCATTGAACCTTTCTAAGTCTCATTGAAAATTTACAGAATAAAGGAAATATTAGTTGGGGGAGGTGGGATAATAATCAAAACATATTGTATGAAAGATATTTTAAAGAAAGAGAAAATATTACTTCCGTCTTATGAGACTGAGGTAATGGATGTTGGAGCCTAAGCACACACAGTGTGTGACAGGGGACCCTGCACATCACTTCCCTCCGTTGTGTGCCCTTATGTGTGAGCAGTCTAAGGCGGACCCTGTGGAGTGCCTTTCCCAAGGGCAGCTTACACAATCTAAAAACTCAGCTGTGATATTTTTAAAAAGTTATATTCCATGGTTATGATATCACTAGTGTCAAGTTTAAACTTGTGGTGGCAGAACAGCTGTGAGCTCTATGGGTGCCAGATCCTTTGGAAGCAGAATGCTGGACAGTCCTGGAGAAAATTGCCATGTTTGGCATTCTGTGAGCATGCTTGCTAGAGCCTTGAATTTTCAGACAAAAAGAGCTGATTCAATCTTGTTCACTCACTCTGAGTGGTGCACTTCCGATCCTTTCTTTGAAAGCACATAGATTGCAAACAAACACGTAGTGTTACTATATTCTCATATGGCTATCCTTGGTAAATAGCCCCAATAATATTCATGGGGGTTCATAACAATCTGTTTTGGAACCCATCTTTCAAATTAAACATCTAAATTAATACGAATTTTAATTAGGGAGTAAAATAGTTTGCGTTCAATGTTAGGCACATGGTGTCATAGAATAACGAGTTTCTTTTCAGAATAATAATAGCAGCCTTGAAAATCTAGACACTAATATTTTGACCCAGGAAATCCTCTTCTCCTACTCTTGAGGAAACAGTGTTTGCCATAATTGTTACACAGTGTGCCTGGCACTGTCTGCTTAATCCCACACATCTTGATGTCATCTAGGAAAACTAAAAGCAGGTTGTAATTAGGAGCCCTATTGAGACAGCAGTAGGGAGAGGAACCATCAGAGTCTAGTTAACCACTAAGTAGGTTTGCAATTCAAAACCTGATT
The DNA here is from genome assembly GCA_004026605.1 of Ondatra zibethicus. Classification (NCBI taxonomy): domain Eukaryota; kingdom Metazoa; phylum Chordata; class Mammalia; order Rodentia; family Cricetidae; genus Ondatra; species Ondatra zibethicus. Next base: position 55,830 of record PVIU01002069.1, on the reverse strand, counting down.
TGGACCCTTGTTGCTCTGACTTTGAAATCACATTTTAGTTCTCAATGTAGGCAATTATTTCTTCAGCATTATAATATTCAGACTGTTTGTAAAGAACAGGACAATGAATTCATTGTTTTCCCTTCTCTGCAAGATTCTCTTAGAGAAGCATTGAAAATAAGGGGGAAATGAAAAAAATCAATGTTTTCAATTCATCCTCAGACTTTAGTAGACAATGCTTTGCATTTATGAAATCCTCACATTTACATCCTTGGTACAAAACTTCCTGCGTTCACATTAAACAAGATCCACAATTTGGCTAATCATTGCCCATAGAAAAGTTGTACAGCTGAGATCTCAGAAAGTGAGCAAATGCACATTTTTTCAATTTTAAGGGTCTATTTTTTTAAAGACACCATGCCTTATCTCTCACACCTTTTAAATACTGAAAATAGACTTTTTCTCACATAACATATACTGATTACTGTTTCCCCTTCCTCTACTCCTCCCAGTTCCTCCTTCCCTCCCCTCCCATCATGATCCACTCATTTTCAATTGCTACATCATCTGCGTCCTTTATTGAAGTACTGTAAATATTCATAAGGTCTGTCTTTCTTCATTTCATAAAATATACATTAAATGTCTTGTGTCTACTATCTGGAATATATGGAACTTTGGATGTCACAAAACTAAGTGAAGGACATGCTTGCACCTTCATGGAGCTTGTCCAACAGGAAAGATGAAGGTCGCCTACTGCGGTACAGTATGTCCTAGTGAGCGATGGTCATTCATCAATCATCCAAAGTATTACACACTCTAGAAATTCCAAACCTAGGAACCCACTAGCTACATTCTTTCCTAGGACATATTTCGTTTAGTTCATACAGTACTGTCAAACATAATTTGGAAAATCATCAGTATTCTGAAGTAGAAATATATTTCTTATAGGTGTAGATTTAAGATTTTCTTTTTGAAAAATGGAGAAAAGTGGGCAACATTTGAATAGAGAGTCCTGATTCTTCACAATTATTACCACTCTCCTACTCTATTCTCCCAGATACAAAGGAGTTTTCCTTAAAAAAAGATGTTAACTTAAATATAGCTTGTCTTCTCTCCTTTTAATTTACCTCTCTTCTGCTTACCAAAGCTCACAGACTCACACTCGCGTGTGAAGCTTTAAGCTCACTGATGTGCATGCGTGCACGAGGTTTTACTAAAGCTCACAGGTGTACATGTATGTGTGAAGCATTCCATAAGCTCACGGACACACACGCACATGTGAGGCTTTACTTAAGCTCATGGACACACACTTAATGTGTGAGGCTTTGCTGAAGCTCACTGGTGCACACTTGTGTGAGAGCAATGTTCAATTCCATGCCACCCAGAGAAGAAACTGTGTGGAGCTGTGTTCTGTGTGGTCTGGGAGAGCCTGAGATCAGAAGATCTTCTAAATGAAGACTGAAAAGCAGGATACTTGCAGGAAAGTTCCCTGTTCCAAAACGGCATGGATCCTTGGAAGAAATTCAGGCTTAGTACCAATGTAGACACCGATGCGCTACACTTTAATGCTTAAGGAGGAGCAACGCAGGCTGGATTCTCACTAGCCCAGGAGGGAAGAGACATGGATTTCAGAGACTGAGAGGACTTCACCTTCTTCCTCAGAAGCAAAAGTCCATTGTTATCCCTTCTAGTTATTTCAATACCTACACTGCTACTAGTTATTCCAATACCTACAATGCTACCTCATGATAGCAATATGCTCATAAGAATAAAACATAGAACAATTTGCAATGCTGCTGGAGACAGAGAAAAACTTATAAGGGTCAAGAATTCAGCCCCAAAGTACTTACTATCTCTAAAATTGTAATTTTCAAAGTGAATAGTTCACTACATGAATAGATGGATTATATGGTTACCACTGAGGGTCAAACCAATGGTCTAGAATATCAAGGAAAGGGAATATCCCCAATCACATCATAATATCTCACACATGAAAACCACATACGGGGCATTACATAACATACACACGCTCTCTCACATCCTAACACACCCATACACCCATGCACACATACATACATAAATGCACTCACATGCACAAATACATAACACACGGAACTTGGAAGATAAAGCAGGAGACATTTAAGTGAGTGATGGGACTTCTAGAAGGTGCCAACGAAGATGAAGAGATAAAAAAGAAAATTGTAGGTTTTTGTGGGGTTTAAATAAAGGTCTAACTTTAAAGTCAAAAGGACTGAGGGGGAAGAAAGCCAAAGAGGGATTGTTTTTTAAGTAAAAGATATGGTCAAATTCTTTCAAAAACCTTTTTTGTCAAAGAAGTAGTGTGAACATTATAATGATCAGGAGCCATCAGACATGTTAAGAAACAATGCTAAAAACTGGTTTATCTAACCATACAGAATACATAGTTGTGTTTGTCCTTTTACTATTTTAAGCCATGGGAAAAAATGAAGGGCTTGTGTATGAAAGGCTTCTCCAACTGTTGACACTACTGAGAAGTGATTGAATCCTGGGGACACTAACCTGCTGCCTGATGAGTTCCTAGCAGAATAGGCTACTAGAAGAAAGTGGGACCTTGTTGCCAGGATACAGACCAATGCTTCCTGCCTTTGTCTCTTGTCTCTTCTTCCTTCTGCCTTCCTCCTGCCATAATAGCCAAGATGCTTCCATTTTCCGTATTCTGCTGTTTTGTTTTTTTAAAAGCTTCTAGTTTGATAGAATCCCATTTGCTTTGTTTGGGCTTTGTTATCTGTCTTGGGTTGTCTGGTGTGGACTGGAGTGGTGATGGGGCAATGGATACAGTCTATGTGTTGTGTGCTTCTTTACTTGACTCTGCTGTGAGCGTTCCAGCGTCTGTTTCCTTCCCATCTACTCAGTGATTGTCTTCAAATGTTCCAGAGAAGTGGTAGTGTTTATTCTTTTCTCTTTCTCCTCTGCAGGAATGGGGTCACACCAGGCACTTGTAGTCAGCTCCCTCTTGCACAAAGTGACCCTTTCATGCTATTGATAATTTGTATCTTTTATTAGTTTCTCTATAGAGCTTTTATTAGCTCTATTGATCTTAGTGAATTAGCCTTTGGCTTCACTAATTGTTTTCTGCTTCATAGATCACTGCTCTAATTTTCATTGTTTCTTTCTTCTGCAATTTTAGGTCTCTTTGGTTCTTCCTGACCTAGCATCTTAAGGGAGGGAGGGATCAATGTGTTGAGAACTTTTTCTCCTGCTTTGATATGGGACTATAAACTTGTACATTTCCTCCTCAGGTACTGTTTTAGCCATACTTCATGTATATTATAATTTGTCAGCTGTTTTAGCCTCCAGAATGGTTGCAGGGATTAAAGCATGTGCCTCCACACATATAATGAATTGTCTTTTTATAAAATGAGAAAAAATTAAATTCTTATAGAAAATATAAACTTACTAGTAATTACTTGTGTTTGGTGATATTAACTATATTCATATTCTTATACAACCCTCTCCACTATCCTTCTCCATAATTCTTCTATGTTGTTGCTGCTGCTGCTTTGCTGTTGTTGAGGCCATCTCTAAACCAGGATGGTCTCAAACTCCCTAAGTAGCTGAGGTAGACCTTTAAACTTCCCATCCCCCTGCCTCTACCTCCCAGGTGCTAAGTGCTGGGATTATAGGCACATGCCACTGTGCTGGGGAATGCATTGTAGGCAAGCAATCCTGCCAGCTCCTGAACTCTTTGTCTTATAACTCTTCATCCATTAAACTGAAAATCTTAATTCTTTCCCTCAGATTCTACCCACTACTAGTTTCTGTCTCGTCATTTTATTCATCATAAATGCTTCATATAGGAGGAACCATACACCATTTTTATGGCTGACTTATTTTACCTAGCAAAATGTTCTTCTCACACATTTTTCTCCTTCATGAATTTATTCATAATACTACTTGGGCTATGTTCATGGTTTTTTGTTTGTTTATTTGTTTTGTTTTGTTTATACCGAATGTTTCTATGAGACTCTGGTTTTGGGTTCTAAAATTATTTGAGACTTTGTTTTCTTAGACAAGTTCTCACTGTCTTGTCCAGGCTGGACTAGAATTTGAGTCTCCTCATCAGTCTCCCAAATACCAGGATTACAGGCCTGTGATACTCCACCTGGAAAGACCCTGATCTTAATTCTTTGAGGACATGCCATGTAATTATTTGTAGACACATTCTTGCTATGATGTTTAAGCTGAACTAGAACTTGGAAGCATTATTGTTCATCCTCCCAAATGCTGTAATTACAGGCATGTGCTACCATACTTGGAAAGATACTGATCTTAATTCTTTGGGGACATACCCAAGAAATAGAATTGTTGGATCATGTGGTAATTGTAATTTTTTTGTATTTTTTGAAGTACCATACTGTTTTCCTTAGTGCTATACCATTTTACTTTTTCATGAGTAGTGAACCAAGTTTCCAATTTCTCTACATACTCTAAAACAGTGCTTCTCAGCCTTCCTAATGACACTGGGACCCTTTAATACAGTTTTTCATGTTGTGATATCCAACCTTAAAATTGTTTGGTTTTTTTTTGTATTTTGTTTTGATTTTTTATGAGACAGGGTTTCTCTGAAGCTTGGAGCCTGTCCTGGAACTAGCTCTGTATATCAGGCTGGCCTTAAACTCACAGAGATCTGCCTGCCTCTGCCTCCTGAGTGCTGCGATTAAAGGCATGTGCCACCACCACCTGACTTAAAGTTAATTTTGTTGCTACTTTATTACTATAATTGTACCGTTATGAATAGTAATGCAAATATTTTGGGAGATAGAGGTTTGCCAAAGGGGTCGTGACCCACAGGTTGAGAATTACTACTCAAACATTTGTTATTTTTCCATTTTTCTTCTTGTTGTTCTGTTTAGTATGTTATTCACTCAGATGAGCGAGGTGGTATCTCCTTGCAGTTTCAATTTTCTTTGGGATTAGATGTTGGCATCTAATGTTCTCACTTGACATTTGCATATATATAAATTAATGTCCCTACAAAGTTTTCTGCATGGTTTTGAAATGACCTGTCAGTTTTGCTGTTGAGTTTTAGAAGTTCACTGTAGACTCTGTTATTAATTTTCTGTCACATATGATTTATAAATATCTCCTCTTATTAGGTAGTTTGCCTCTTTGCTATCAATTGTTTCTTTAGATACATACAATTTAATGAAGTCCAATTTGACTACCTAAGTCGTTGTCTGTGCTTTGGTATCATATGTAAGAAATCATTACCAAATTAAACATTAGGGAAGCCCCCATCCTGTGGTTTCTTCTAAAAGTTTGTTTTACATTTTAGATTTAGGTTACAGAACTGGTTTGGATTAATTTTACCATATGGAATTATGTTAGAGTCCAATTCTATTATTTTGTATGTGGATATCTAGCTATCCAAGCACTCTTTGCTGAGAAGATTTTCTTTTGCTTATTGAATGATCCCAGTAAGTCACTTGAAAAATCAGGTGTGTAAGGAGTTTATTTCTAAACTCTACTTTATTTCAATATGTCTGCCTCATGCTAATTTTGAAGTTTGGGACTTTGACTACATATCTGAATTTTAATTTATTTCTGCAAAGAGTAACATTGGGACTTTGATAAAGATTTTGTTAAAGTTGCAGATCATTTGGGTAGAATTGTCACTCTTGATGGTACTGAATCATCTGATCCAGGAGCATGGGTGTCTCTACTCTCTTCTTTACTGGTTAGTTTATCCCTACATCTTTTCTTCTTTTTTGCAGAACTGCAGGTGGAATTACTGTTTTGATGCTGTACTTGGATTGCTCCTGTCACTGTGTTAAGGGACATCTGATTTCGGGTTATTTCATGTACGTCTTTCATGTCTTAACACTTGGCTGAACTTGTCAGTTCTATTAGCTTTATTTTTGTGCAGTGTTTAGGATTCTTAGCATACATAATCATGCCACTTACAAGCAGAGATAATCTTACTTATTCTGTTCTAATTGGAGTTTTTTTTTCATTGCTCTGACTAGGACTTCCAATGATTTGCTGAACAGAAGTAACAAAAGTGAGTTTTCCTGCTTCATGTTAAAAAAAAATTAGTCTTTTGTTCACTGTGGGTTTTTAATATACATGATTTTTGTTTGTTTGGTTTGGTTTGGGGGTGTTTTCCTGAGTATCATTTGCTGGTTTATTTGGCCCTGGAGACAGGGCTTCACTATGCAGCCAAGGTTGGCCTCAAACTCTGAGCCTCAGACTCTAGAGGTGGATGTTTCCCTACCCAAACTTTGTTGACTTTTTGGTATATAAAACTTCATTTTTATGAAACCTCAGCAATATAGCTAACTAAACAAGACCTGAATGATGACAGCACCAGTTGACATGCCAGTGTAGATGTGGGAAGTCTCACGAGGCCCCACTCCTTGATGAGGAGCTAGAGGAAGTTACTCTCTAACTGGTTATTCAGTACCAAGTAATCAGCTCTAAGAGCATATGTGAAAGCAACAGTAAATAAAATCAGCAGGCTATATATACATATATGTACTACTATTATATATATTATAATTATATATAAACCAGCAATAACTACATAAAAAGAAGTCATGACTTTGAAAGGGAATGGGGCAAGGGGTATAGCAGCCATTAGGAAGTGGAGCAGGAGTGGGAAATGATGTTGGTACAATACTCATGAAATTCCAAAAAACATGTATAAATAAAAATTTTACAAATCCCAAAGTCTCACACATGTTAAAGAAACTTAGAAAGTTTCTAGGCATTACTTTTCAGGTTAATTTACTTGACTACATATTTCGCCTAACTTGAAGGTAAAGACATTGTTATAATTTATTTACTTGACATTTTGCTAAAAGTTAAATGCCTTTGATGGGAAATGCTTGGAACCAGAAGTTTTTGCAATTTTGGCGATGTTTTAATTGTGGTATATCTATATAGATTTTTACTAATTGACCATCCCAAACCTGAAAATTCAAGATCCAAAATTTAAAATTTTTCAAATATTTAAGCATTGTGTTAGATTTTAGATCTTTGGATTAAGGCTACTCAAACCACATCATATGAACGTTTTGCAGTATGTAAAAGTCACCATTTATGCATTAATTTTCCTAATTTTGGACATATCGAATGTTTCCAAATATTTGTTGTCATGAATATCTTCCTGCATATAACTGTCTACTTACTACTTTTCCAGACTATATAAAAATGTTTATTGGCTTGGTTTATGCTTTAATGATCCTAGCTCTCTCATATCAGCTTACCTAGTCATTATTTTATTTAACAAAATCCATGAAACCTCCCTTTTTAAATTTTAGCCCATGCACCTCCTCTGTTTCCCTGCTTCAAATGGAATCCCAGGACATCCAATGGACCAGGCACTCACTCCTAGCTTATAGACTGCCTGAAGACAGGAGACAAGTTTAAATGCTTAGCAGGGCAGAACTCAGAATATCCTAAGGTCTAGAACAAGATTCTAGTGCTGTCAACACTTTAATTCATCATGACACAAAAAGTTCTGTCCAGAGCAATCAGGCAAGAGTAAGAAATAAGTGGCATATTAACTGACAGAGGGAAGTCAGATTGGCACTGTGTATAGGTATGATCTTATAGGACGAGACACTTGAACCTAGAGGTGGCAGCATACACCTTTAATCCCAGCATTCAGACGGCAGAGGCAAGTGGATCTCTGTGAGTTTGAAGTCAGCCTGGTCTACAGAGTTCCAGGACAGCCAGGCTACACAGAGAAACCCTGTCTCAAAAAGCAAACAAATAGACAACAAACAAACAAAAGACCCAAGAACTTCTGTATAAGTAAAGGAAATGTTTCAAGCATACATCAGATAAAACAATATTCAGAGTACTTAGAAACTCAATAAATCCAATAGCAATAATAATAATATAATTTTAAACAACTGGCAATGGACCTAAATAGATTCTTCTCTGAAGAAGACATACTAAAGGCCACTAGACAGATGAGAAACATATTCAGTATCCCTAGTCACCAGGGAACCGCAAACCAGAGCTACAGTGGGGAGGCTGTCATCCTCGGAAGTTTAAATGACTATTATAAAAAAAGACAAAGGATGGAAGTGCTGGGTGAGAAGGAAAGAGAATCCTTGCATCCTGTTGGTGGAGATGTAAACTATGTGTAGTCATTACAGAAAACCATAATAGAGAGTCTTCAAAAATTAAAGCTCAAACTGCCCTATGAGCTAGCCATCCCACTCCTGGGAATTTATCCAAAGGAAATAAAACCAGTATGTTAAAGAGATATCTGCCCTTTGATGTTTATTATAGTACTACTCCCAACAGCCAAGAATTGAAAACAACCAAAATATCTCTCAGCTGATGAGAGAATTAAAAAAGTGATGTATTTATATGTAATGGAATGTTACTGGGTTATAAAAAGAAAGAAAGGTTTTAATTTGTGACATCATTGATCGAACCGAGACAATGATGTTAAATGAAATAAGCCAGCCACTAAAGGATGAGTAATGCATGATTTGGCTTGTAGGAAGAGTGCATTTCAAAAGTAACCCCACGGAGGTCTAGAGTAGGGTGTAGTTTTGGACCCTAGGAAGAACAAGTAGATGCAAAAATAGGAAGGTAGATAGAGGAATACAAAGCCGAAAGAGCAGACACAGTTTCTGTTCTTTCATAGCATAGTAACACAACTGTGAAAGATGGCAGAGAATTGTGTGTTTCAAAAAGCTAGAAGAAAGGATTTCAACTTTTTTAACCATAAAGAAATATTAAATATTTAAGGACATAGATATCTCTATCTTGATTTAAACATTACTATATACATATGTGGGCATCAAGCCAGTATGTGTGTATTACTTCATGAAAATGTATAAATATGTGTATAGATTTAAAAAATCAGCTCAGACTTACAAATTGTGTCAAGATACATTGCATGTTATTGAGTAAATGTATGTATGTATATATAACCTATAAAATTTCAAAATCAGAAGTACAGCAAATCAAAGAAAATCGGAGTAGAATCAGTTAGCAACATCAAAAATCGCTGGGATTTTGAATGGTCCTTGAGGGTCATTGTGTTGAAGGGTTGTTCCCTAGTCCATGGTACTATTGTAAGAAGGTGGAGCATTTGGGACCAGGTCCAGAAGAAAGTTTTGGAAGAATGAGCCTCCTACTCTCTGATTTCTGTATTCTTTAAGATGATCAGGACTTGTCTGCCATATGCTCCTCACATGATGGACTGTGTTGTCATAGATCTAAAGTAACATGGCCAACTGACCAGGGTCTAAAAACAAGAGCCTAAATAAACATTTTACTAAGTTTCTGTTGTTGTTTTGGTTTGGTTTGGTTTTGGTTTGGTTTGTTGTTGTTGTTATAGTAATGGAAAGCTGACTAGCTGACATATCCAGAAACTCTTCAGGGAAGGAATTACCATGTGCTGTAGCTTAACAACCATTCTGGGCTCAACAGCCAAAACTCCAAGTATGCACTTGTTTGTTTTGCCTGTGATTTTTTCCCTGAGTATTCTCAATGGGATGTCACAAGGATGAGTAAGATATGTAGACTCAGGAGGATTTTAGACTCAAAGTTCTGCATTGGATCAAATTGTCCAGGATGACACTCTCAACTTGACTACTTGGAAGTCGTGTGAACGTATGAATGTGAGTTCATACTTAACTTCTCTAAGCGCTTGTCTCTTTATCATAAAAACAGAATAGCCGTGTATGGCTAAAGGAAGAAATGACATGTTTCCACCATAAACTACCTAGCTCAGGAACTATTCCAACAGCAGCAGCAAGTGTCAAAGTCCCGATGTGAATGAGATGTATCTTCTTCAGCCCTCAGGTATTGCATGGCCTTTCCTGCATTTCCATCTGAAAATATGCCCTGTCTATAGTCAATAGAGATGAATGTTTAAAAGAGCCATTACATATCATTGTTATCAAATTTCATCTACTATCAAAGAGTCGCTAAATGAATTAAATTGCTAAGACTGAAATAAATGAAACCTAAGTTGACAGTTCACTTTAGGGATGCACAAAGAAGACAGCTTTATGAAGTGAAAAAAATGAAAAAAGAAAACCATGGAGAGGCTTTTTTTAAGACAATCGTTCAAAAAGACAAGATCTCCTGAGTAAAATGGGAGCATGGAGATCATGGGAGAGGGTAGAAGGGAAGGGGAGAGGCAGGGAGGGAAGCAAGAAAAATGTAGAGTTCAATAAAATTAATTTGCAAAAGACTAATTGTTCAAATCATGTATCACTTTTAAAGACTTTCAAAAGCAAACTTAAAAGTAATTACTCCAAGAATAACTACCACAATTGTTTTAATCTAATGTCATGGTTCATTTGATGACCTGAAATCCTTTATTCAGAATTCCAGCATGTAAGAATGATCAAGGCTATGGATTAAAGTAGTAAGAAAAAATTGCTGAACTCTCTAGGACTCTGTTATTGTAGAGATGAGAGATACCAAAGGTTCTGGAATGGTATGAATTGCTCTAACTTTACAGTCATGGAAATAGGGGCCAGACCACAGGAAAGTACTGAAGTTGAACCCTTCTCATTTCTGTGGATCTGAGCTGGGGATGTTCAGACACATTCCAGGGGATGTTTCTGTGTCCACCATCATTTCCTGTGGCCTGTGAGGCAATGGGCCATGCCTTGTTATCAGAACCTAACAGCTGGGCACCGCTCAGCAAGCATGCACCCTATGTTCTAGTCTAGCTCAGGATCAAAATCTACCCTGTTGAATTCTTTTCATACTTTGCAAATAAAAATGAAATTTTAAATACCTTTTCTTCCAAGTGTTAAACTAGATTTAATACGCATACATACAATTGGTCTTTGTCCCCAGGACAACCAAGGATTGGATACTTTTTGATCACCAATAGCATCCGTTTCCTTTTAAACACTGCCTCCTTTGGTCCTCCCTCTGAGCATTACCATCCTTTATGCTACCTGAGAAAGTTCATTCACAAAGTACTGAGAATATAATAGATTTTGTCTCCTTCAGCAAATGGCAGACCAGGAAAATAAACAGCAAAACTGAGGCTAACTGTACATTGGTTTCATCTTCTAAGTCTTGTAAATAAATTGGCATTTTCGGTGTGTGTGTGTGTGTGTGTGTGTGTGTGTGTGTGTGTGTGTGTAGTAACTTCTTATTGCCTTGGAGGCCAAGTAAATAACATAAAGACCTCCCCCCAGAACCTACCTTCCAATATCACCATCCTGAGGATGCAGCCTTCGTTTAGCATCAAGCCTTCCAGAAATGGTCTAGATTCAAATCACAGTACCTTGTAACTTATTTCAATATTGTTTTCCTTGGGTTTATCTTGGGAGCATGTTGTTTTCAGAGATATCCTGTACTAACTATAGCTGACTATCCCTTACTTTTACCTTGTATTTTAGTTTTGTCAGCTGTCTATCACTATTAATAAAACACCCAAGAAGATCAAAGGAAAATGTCCACTGGTCTCAGAGTTTTGTAAATTTTAGCCATCATCAGTTGGTCCAGTTGCTTTAGGCAAGTGGTGCTACCACACATCATGGCAGGAACACAGGACAGAGCAAAGCAATTCACCATGACTAGGAAACAAAAACGGTAGTGGAATCCAGTGACAGACTCCATAGGTAAAGATACTTTACTTTCTGTACTGTCTGGAGACCTGAGTTCAACCCCTGGAACCTCTGAAAAGGTGGAGAGAACCAACTTCACAAAGTTGTCCTCTGACCTCTGGACAGTGTGATATATACACCCACACATATGCATCATGTACACACAGTAATAACTAATTTTTAATTTTTTAAAATAGGTGATAGTGAGTAAGGTGAACATTCAATAGCATAAAGACCTCCCCCCCAGAACCCACCTTCCAATATCACCACCCTGAGGATGCAGCCTTCATTTAGTATCAAGCCTTCGGAAGATATTCTAGGTTCAAATCACAGTACCTTGTAACTTATTTCAATATTGTAACTTCTTTTGGGGAAACTTGAAACACAACAAAGAGTATCAGTTCTCTTGTTTCTCCTGTTTCCTCTCACCTAGGCTGTTTAAAAACTGTCTCTTCAACACTTGCAAGTGTCTGCCTTCATTCAGCATTATCATTCCGCCCATGTGCTGGGAAGCTCTCTGGTGTTGGCAAAGACTTTTCAGACTTCTCGGCCCTTCTTTGGTTTGCTTGTTTGTATTTTCCTGTCTGAGGTTAGACTGACGATGGGCTTTGCACAAGAGAAGCAGGAGTTTGGATAAGCTAGCAGTTTAAGCAGGTTTTATGAGCAACCATGTAATAAAATGCATTTGGGGTCACACTAGAAACTTTAATCAGCACCAGGGGTCATTGGATAGCACTTCTAGCCAGGAGAGGAAGAAATGGGGAACAGAGGTTCAAAGGGAAGGAAGGAGAATTGGGGGAGGGGGACAGGTTGTTTTTTTTTTTTAAGGTTCTCAAGTTATCAGAAATAACTTTTTTTAAAAAAAAAGTGTTTTGCAATCAGAAATGGTAAAAAGAGCCTTAATTGCCCAGCGGAAACAGGTAGAGATCCGCTGTAAATTAGATGAGAATTTTACCCAAAATTTAACTTTTTTCCCCCTTGCACAGTTTTGCTTGAAAGTATGGCCTTATGACGGGTCTCAGGATGGATATCAGGTAACTCACCCTAAAGGGAGAAACATTCCCACCAAATCCTTCTCTGGGAAAAAAAAAAATCTTCATCCAAAAATCAGAGTCTGGGCAGACAAATTGGCACCAGTGTTTTTCTCTCTCCCTAGCCTTCCTTTTATATTCTGTGAGAGAGAAGACTTCAGACTTGAGTCACAATACACAAATATTTAGTAGTATTATGTTGGAAAAAAAGTTGGGAGGGAAAAAACCAGAGGAAGGTAATTCTTAAAAGCTTTGCCTTCACTCGTGCAAACAAATTTTATGCTTCTCAATAAGTCTCCTGTTTTGTAAGTGGCCATTAAAATAACAGATCATTTGATTAAAATTCTGTTTTCTTTTCACAACAGTCATTTGGGGTTTTGGGGACCTCCAAATGTGGCCTTGGCCATGATGTCATTAGCATTTTATTAATGCATTCAAGAGGTTAAAAGCTCGGAGGTTTTATAGGGCTTTTAAAAGCAAATGTGATTGTCTCTTGCATAAACGGAGTCAGAACCCATTAAAGTGTGACAACAGCTTCAATACTGACCCTGTTTAAAGGTTAAAAAAAATTGATCAAGGATTTGCCACATTTTTAATTGCTTTGAATTAAATGAAAACTGAACAGGGTCCAATATTTGGGAATGGAAAGAATTAAATGAAGTCCAACACCTTTCAATACATTATTTTTTTAAAATTGAGTTTCACCCCCACCTCTTTTGCAGTTGAATGATCTTTTATAACCCAAAAATAGTTTATAGTTTGATAGGTTTGTTTTTCCCTCTCTGGTCCAGTCACAATACAGTCAGATGGAAAATATAATATATATAAAATCTTATATATAAACATATATTCAGATGTCTTGGCTTTAAAAAACAATGCCTAGAGCAATAACTGTCATTTCTTCTGTGTTGTTTATTTGGGTGTAAACGGAATCCAAGTACAGCCCCAGGATGATCCCTATCAAACTTTAGGACTCAAACTATTTTCTGAGGATAGCCTGGACTCACTATGTAACGCAGGCTGGTAGCAAATTTAGGTGATCCTCCTGTCTCAACCTCCCAAGTGCTGGGATTACAAACACATGCCACCACACTTGGCTTTAGAAACTCTTACGTGGCTATTTTTGAGAATTACAAAATAAATCCACAATAAAATAAGAAAACCAGAGTGTCTGGGACATACATAGTCATGCATTATTATTCATTTTTTTCTATTTTGTCTTCTCTTCATATACATTTTCAGATTGGTTTGTGCCACCCTCTTAAATGATCTTGTGTACACCTAGAAAACAAAACAAAACTCTCCCCTCCCATTCCCTGATTTTTTTTACACTAAAATGAAACTATTTGAGTTGATTTCGATTTTTCCCTATTCTTAAATTACTGACCATGGGATGTTCTATTTACCCTTCTTGCTTTGTTAGTTAGCTCTCCTTTAACCTCATTTGTCATTCTAGTATATTCTGTGCCCCAGGGCACATTAGCACTTTTTCTTTTCTTTTCTTTTTTAGCCTTCACAAATGAACTCCTTGAGTCTCCTTGTTTAATTGCTTCTGTGGTCTGAGGGAGCCTTAACTAGCAGAAGCCGATGGGCAGATAAGCTTGCACAACATGCGCTTAATTATGCCGTCTTTCTGGAGAAAGTCTTCAGACAATTACCTCCCGAAATAAATAGACCCCAGCGACTGTCAATAGCAATAAAACCCACACAATCATTTCTTAAAGCTTTTATTGTTTGCCTGTAATTAGCATGTTGATGTGATTAAAGCTACTTTTGACTTCTGATAAACCCCAGACTCCTATAGATAACATTTCCAGCGGTTCAAAGCTGCTTTCATTAGAAGCGATATTTATCTGATTTGTAACCAATCAATTGGAAATAAAACTTTGCTGTGGCATGCCGTGAAAACAGCCAGCAGCAGTCCTCGCTTCCCCCAAACCTCTCCAGCAGGCTAGGTCCTTGAGTGAGATGGATTCCATATGGTTAGGAGGAGGAACCAGCAGGGACTGAAAAGGTAGAGAGCTCAGAGCCGCTCAGACCTGCGCCTTCTCTGCACTCCTGCCACGGAAGGCACAACTGCTGCAACCAATTTTCTTGAAAAATATACTTCGTGTGGCAGCAGAAAAGCCTGCAGAAATGGGGTTCGATGAGGCCATCATTTGTAATGTTTACTCTGCTTCCATATTTTAAATTTGTATTTGATTATTTTATCACATTCTTTGAATTTGCTTTTTAACTTTCTATATACTCTGCCTTTCTCCCATTAGTCCTTTCTGTTTTCCCTTTTTCTTTTCCTCCTCTCCTCTCCTCTCCTCTCTTCTCCTCTCCTTTCCTTCTCTTCCCTCTCCCCCATTTTCTCTCTCTCTCTCTCTCTCTCTCTCTCTCTCTCTCTCTCTCTCTCTTTCTCCCTCCCTCCCTCCCTCCCTCCTTCCTTCTTTCCTGACTTTTGGATGTATATGGTTGTTCTTTTTTTCTATAAAAATATTTCATTTGCAATCACTTTAATTTTGCTCATTCAAAATTACAAAGCTCTAAATGTTGGGGTTTTGACAAATAGATTTGTCAAAAGTTTATTTGATCCAGCAAATACGCTGAGAATGCCATGATGGAGGAGGGCCGAGCAAAGAGCATCCTTACAGTGTAGAAACACTGCATCCTACATCTTCTTTTCTATGTAGCTTAACCTCTACACCAATGTATTTATTTTTGTTCTTAATGGGGATATAGAAAAAAGAAGAAAGAAAGCCAGTTACCCTTGATATCTTTAGGCAGTATTCAGAGCACTTCTCTCTCGCCCTCCACCCTCGTCAAATATTTCATATTTTTAGAAATGAAGTGGAGGAAGGAAAATATTTTCTATAGTGGAAGAGTGTTGACATGCAAACCTTTATGTATTTCTAGCCATGCCTCATTAGAATCTGTCTTTAAATATGTGGTAAATATGTACATAAACCTAATGTGTGCCATGTTTTTTAAATTGAGTTTTAAAATGAATGTACATAAACAAAATAGTTTGTTGCTATTAAAACTAAAACATAAAACCTATGTCTGAGAAGCTTTATACTAATCTGGGCATGTTCAAGGTTTTCCATTTTTTATTTGATTGTATGGTTTCTCAGTTCAGGACATTTTTTTCCCTCCAAATGCTGTGGTTTATAACTTGATAAATAGTCCCATATCATCCTAACCCTATTTACACATGCGTAGGTCTTTACACAAACAATTTAAGAGCAGTGTCTTGAAATGCTGATCTAAAAATGGCCATAATTACGGCATGTAATATCTTGGAAATGAATGTCGTCTCCTGTATGTACGACCTACAGGTATTTGCGCCAGGGTGCACACACACACACACATACACACACACACACACACACACACACACACCAAGGAAACAAGAGCAATTGTGCCAGCTAAACAAACTGTTGAAATGAGAAGATTGGGTATGACAAGTCTGTTCCCAAGGGTCTGGGTTTATGAATGTATCTCTTAGAGGGAGCATTTCTGGGGATGTTGGGCTAAGGGAAAGGTCTATCTGGAGTATAGCATGTACTGGTAAAAAAAAAAAAAATCAACTTTCATCAAACAATTTAAACATTTTCTTTTCCACAATTTAGAAACATTTCAGAAGTCATTAAAAAATCCATTTTAAAATGTCAACCATTTGCTGTTCTTCACTGTAAATACATTCCCTCATCCCTCCATTCCCTAATTAATATAAATTAGGATAACTCCATTGCCAAATGGATTATACTATCAAAACACAAAATATTTATCCTCATCACCTTGATTTTAGAGTCATTCATTTAAGATTATTAACATATTTTGGGTAACATTTTCATTTTTGCTAAATGTTAAGTATATGTTAGACCTTACAGCTGGACTGCCTATTCTGTGGCATCCACGTGACTAATGAGACAGCAGAGCAAAGATTCTGGACCAGAGCAATTCCTTTACTCTGCACATATCTAAAGCCACCATGACAGTATCTCTTTTATTTTTTATTTTTTTTTCTGAAGCTGAGGACCGAACCCAGGGCCTTGCGCTTGCTAGGCAAGCGCTCTACCACTGAGCTAAATCCCCAACCCCGACAGTATCTCTAGTAACAGAAGGAAAATGATCTGGAGCCACAAAGAGAAATCATGTATTTTTATAGTTTTATTCTTGAAGGAGCTATTTGCTTTACTGATGAGTAATGCTGAAATAGTATGTTGAATAACTCAAGGCAGAAGGGGAAATCTGGCCTAACTGGGTTTTTAAGTATGTGTGCATACATGTGCACACTGAGGTCACATTACTACAACACAATTTAACTATTCATTTTGTGTAAATTTTTGTTTTAAACTTTCTTATCTAAAAACTTGCAAGCAAATAAAAGTTAAAAAGAACAGGCATTGAGCACAAAAAAGAAAGAAAGAAGAAGAAAAAAATTAAAAAGTCAATGTCCAGCAACAGCTATTATGTATTCAACTTTTTTTGTTTCTTGCTCAGGAGAACAGGAATTATGAAGCCACCACAAAGTAACAAATACTTGAAGGAAAATAGATAAATGCACCAACTCTCTGGACTATTTCCTTTTACAGTCTTTAAATGTCTGAAAATTGAAACATTGGTTTCATATTTTATTTAGGTGTTAGGTGTCTCATAGAAACAGCCATCAGCTCTGCTCATCTTTGCTAAGGTTGCCTGCCTGTTAACCGTGTGATACAAGACATCCAAAAGTCCTCAGTAGGACAACTGCGAGCAATTTAAACTACATTCCCCAGCTTCAAACTCTAGAGAAGGTTTGGACAATTTTTCCTGCAAGCAGTCAAGCCAAGTAATTCCAGTTCCCAGCTCTCATCTTCGACCCCAGAGAAGTTTTTCTCCCCCATCAGTCTCTGCACTTGTGTGCGTTAATTCCTTTGAGTTTCTGTGGAACTTTTGGGTGTTTTGGGAGAGGGTGGGATGGAACGGTGGGAAGGTAGCTAAGAACGGATCACAGGACATCAGGCAAGCTACCCAATCACAGTACTACTGAGCCACACCTCACAAAATTTTTTAGAAAATTTTATACACAGTGGAGATATTGGTTTTGCTTGTAAGTCCAGTCACACCACCAGCATAAGGCGGTTTCCTGGGGTCCAAGAAAACTCCAGCACAACCCACATGAAGAAGTGAAAGAAAGAATCTCTCACTTCAAAAGTTATCTGAAGATAGAGTGGGTTTCCTGCCTCACTGGCAAGTCTTTCAAAAGAGCACAATGTGTCTGAATTAGACAAGAAGAAACAGCTCACTTTCGACTGTACCATTAAACCATGAGGCTGGTTCAAGTTTAACTAACTGTCAATTTATTAGAGGGAGTGGCTTTGCCACACGCACCCCCACCAGTTAATCTGAAGCATGCGCATTCTGAGGCCAACCGTCCCTTCCAAAAGGTGATCACACATTGATGGAAAAATTTCCAACTGAAATCCATAGCGAAAGCCCAGACCACAGAAGATGAGGACAATGGTACGGTGCTCTTTGGAACATATTCCATATATGTACAAAACTTGTTTGTTTAAATTCAGGAGGGAAAACATCTCTTCTTTTTTAAGTCTATCTCTGGCCACGTGTCAGGATGATCTTTCCACAACTTGAAAGTTCCAACAAAAGACAGCAATTCTAAAAATAAATGAATACAATAACTTCAACTCCTTGGATTTCAAATGGCTGATTCTGAAAAGCAGGGGGAAGGATTGTCCTGAAGGAAGCCCTCTGCACAAAATGGCAGTGCAGGACTCGGGTGAGGATGGGGGTCTGTTCCTGAAGGAAGACTGGGGGAGGTCCTACGGATTCTTGCAGAGGAGTGGACCAGAGAGCTGCTCACTTGCGCCCCAGAACCATCTGGGGGCTGTTCCTGGGAGCCTGCTTTTTACACTTTGTGCGAATATCTGATGGAGATGGACAGTGTGGGCGTGGGAGGCTATTTAATCTTATTTTGCTCCCTTTCTACCCCCTCAGAGTCATTATTGGACCCAGGAGAAAGAACACCAGAAGAGAAGTTTTAAAAGGAAAGAAAAGAAAAAAAAGAGGGATGAGAAAGCAGGGGCGGAAGGAGCAGACGCCCTCAGCTCCAGCGGAAGCAATGCCAAGGAGCAGCTAACCAAAACCAGATAGAAGTGAGGAAAGACTAAGATGGCTTAGACTCAGGCCGACAAACGTACAAGAGAAAAATTCACATGGCTTCAGAGAAGGACTTGGCATCTGGCTCAGAAGTTCATGTGGATGTATGCACGTAGTTTTTATTTCTGGAACCATATTTTGCAACTTCTTCCTGAAAAAGATGTGTTATTTTTCTTCATTAAAATAATGGAAAGACCACCCCCAGTCTCCCCAGCCCACCCCTCAAATCCTACCTCCCCTAACTTACTGCAGCTTAAAAGAAAATACTTTCTTCTAGCTCACTTACTTCCTAGGGGTTCTAGCCAAATAAAATACTAAAACTCCGAATGTCTGTGCCTAATGACTTTTTGCTAGTTTCCTAACACTACTTTGAGGAGGCAGGGGACCACTTTGCCTTTTAATTCAGTCTATTGTACGACAACAACAACAGCAACCAAAGAAGCTGGAAAGAAGTCAGAGTGTGACCAGGACCAGGGACAGTGTTGATTCTGAATTACTTTGCATAGTCTAAGCAGCCTGTGGCCTCGTCTGCATTTGGTTGTTAGATTTAATCCACCAATGGCTTGTATGGTAATGAATGTCTGAAATGCTTGTCTATAATTAGGGATTTTTTTTAATGCTGTCCTCATGGACTCTGCTGAAAATTTTTTGTTTGTAAATGAAGGCTTACCACACTCAAGTCATCTGTGGAACTGTGTAAACTGTTAGTACCCGAAGAGAAAACTTACCCCTGAGATGTGATTTTCACTCTCACCTTTGACCAGCAGGAGTAATTATACATGATTTATGGAAGGAGTCCTTCTGGAACGAGAGGACCCAGGAGGCATGGGAGACACAGAGGTACACATAGAGAGCAGTTTGTCTGAGTCCAGAACTCCACACATGCTAGGCAAACGCTCAGATCTACCCTCAGTCCTAGAAACTGTTTAAAGTAAACAGAATACCTTTCAGATAAGGGATATAAATGCAGTTTGGACTGGATTGTTTCCCTGTGCCTTCTTATCAAAGCAGGAGGAGATTTCAACTGCTTGGAAAGCCAGGGCATCAGAGCGGAAATTTGTCTTCGGACCTCTCCCACAAGGTGACAAAGGCCAGACTTGATGACACACAGATCCCCAGCAGCCAAACTTTTGTTTTCTACTACAACAGACATATTCTGAAAGCCCTCATCATGACTAGTCATCAGACTGACAGTAATGATTGCCCAAAGGGTAGCTAGCATTGCACTCATGCGGTTCTCTCTCGCCATTCCGTTCTGGTTCCCTTCTCTTCCCCTGGAAACAACCTTAACTGAATTGTCCCCTGATAGACACAAGAGAAAAGTCACTCGGGATCAGAATGTAGCTAGATGGCTCCCACCTCTAGGGTAGTTGCAGTTCTTGATCTGAGAACATCGTGTTGTTTCTGTCCCCTCTCTTTGAGAGAAGACATGTCAAATGCATATTTCATTGAACACATTTCCATTTTTAGAATGGGAGGGTGCTGGGGGTTTTGTTTGTTTGTTTGTGGTTACAATAGAAGGAAGCCCCTTGGTAGGCTGCAATTTTCTGTGGCATTCTAAGAAGACAAAGCCCAAGCATGTCGCAAGGTAGGCAATAGTGAGGTGTAGGCACGGTACTCATCCTTTGGGCAAGTGTTCAGTGGACGCTAGAGGACACACCTCTAATCACAGTTGAGCAGCCATGATGTTTGTGGTGTTTTTCTTTTTAGTTATTAATTGAGCTACTCTATCAGTCCCAGCTACTGGTTGAAATTTCCAGACTAGTGATAAAGTCAAAAGTGGCTATTCCCATGTAGTAAAAACAGTGTGCCTTAAAGTTGTATAACCCCAGAGTCACTAATATATTATCCATGTGATCCATGACCTTTCTGGATCACAACTTATGCCTAAATGAATGAATATCGAGAGACTTTTATGGATAAGATACAAAAAGTTTCAGGTACATGGAAACAAAAAAAATATTCAATATTCAGTAAAAGTTATTTTCTTTCCCTAATGATCAGCAATAATTACTTTTCAATGGATCATTTTGTTGCAGATAATTTTAGAATTTTAGATATTTTTAGGGAATAATTTTTTAAATAACTGATGACTTTGCTTTGCAATAATGGCATAACCTAGATAATAATGCAATTGTACAAATTCTAGATGCTAAATAGACTCTTAAATTTACCCTTAACAACAAATATCCAGATACTTTTTGGGTGCTTTAACACCAATAATATATTTTTTGCAGTATTTTGTTACAAGCTATACTTAAATTTACTTATTTTTTCTAATGATTTTATGAAACATCTGTTTCAAAATGAAGCAATGAGGACTCAATAGCAAAATAAAAAAAATAGTTACTCCACAAATAAGTATGAAAGTCAAACCCAGGTCTAATTGACTAAGCACTTAAACACTGTGCATATCGTCTTGAGTCTCTGATCACAAAGTACAGAATCCTCTGGGACCTCAGAGTCACTGAAACCCTGGCTAGATACCCTAATGACATAAAACTCACTTTTCTATCTAGGTAATTTGTTTTACATGTTGGTGTGCTGTCCCCCCCCCCACAAACACACACAACTCTTTGAGTCAGATAACCATTATTATGAAGCTAAGATGAACATTTGAACAAAAATGTTGTAGTCATAAGGGGAAAAAACAAAAACAAAAACTTCTGGATTCTCTCCAAGGTCCCTGGCCACTGTCTGATGCTAGTGAGATTCTCCACGGTCTTTAAATGTTATTTTTGTCAGCATATTTTCAAGGTGATGTATTAGAACTACACTGCACTGAGGCGGGAAGATTGAGGGCAGCCAGGACTACACAGTGAAACCCTGTCTCCAAACGCCAAACAAAAACACACACTGACTAAACTTGCTATGCTTGGCTATAGATGTTTCCTATGCTGGGGTGTGCAAAATTGCAATGCAGAAGATTGCAAAACACCGCATTCATGTATTACATAGTAAAATTTCAATATTTTGTTAACGTTTCTGAGATGAAGTAAGTACACTATTAAAATTCTTCTGACCTGTTTAGTTTTACTCATTTAAATGTGGCCATCAAGTTTTTTTTTCATTACCTTTGTGGCTTCCATGTGTAGCCTATGTTATATTTCTATCAGCAAAACTGATCTCAAACCTTGAAATCGGAAGGTAGCAAAGCCACTCCTAGCCTCACACAGGCTCATAGAAGAACAAAAGCAAAGACCTATGGAGCTGGCTCCCTATTCTGTTCTGTAACTTTCACTACATGTTGCATAAATGGACAGAGCTCCTCCTTCTTGATGTATAGCGAGTTCCAAACTGAATGTCCCTCGTTTGAGACTGATGAGAGTTATTTATGTTTTTAAACCTGAAGAATATAGTTTGTACCATAAGCAAATGCATGGTTTTATCCCATGAGAACTATGGGGTCAGGCATCTGCCTACAGTGTTGCTAATTTATATGTGGAAGGGAAGGGAGGATAGGTGTGCAAAACAGAGATGTATTCAATGGAGTCCGGTTTAAGCTCACACCAGTAACATTCTGAGCACTCTCTACGAGCCCAAATCTCCTTACAAATTCAGTGTTCCCCATCTGAACAGAATAGAGAGCACCGTCCAGTGTGGGCATCCACACCGAAGAGTTGGTATCTGTTCCTTGAGAAAACAAATGGCATTGTCCACTACTCGTCCCAGACACAATTGGTTCTGGAGACTACAGCTGATTTCCATCTCAGAGGAAGGAATTGTTTCCGTCAGCCTGCCTGCCTGAGATTGCAGTTGAGTCGTATTTAGCCTCTCATGCTCGATGTTTTAGTGCCTGGCTCTTTTTAACTGGCATATGTTAAGAGCTTTGAATTAACAGGTGCATAAAAACTGTCAAAAAACACTTAAATCTCAAGACAGACTGTCAGTTGTATTAAAAAATATGGTGTTATATAACCATGCACTCTCAACACATCCAGCATGTTACAGCT
This sequence comes from Ondatra zibethicus, assembly GCA_004026605.1. Taxonomy (NCBI): domain Eukaryota; kingdom Metazoa; phylum Chordata; class Mammalia; order Rodentia; family Cricetidae; genus Ondatra; species Ondatra zibethicus. The sequence goes on along the minus strand of PVIU01002069.1, from coordinate 33,132 downwards.
TGGAATGTCCTTTCCACCCCCAGCCACACAATGCAGCGATGCTAACACATACCATGAAACAAAAGGCCATGGTCCTTTAGCTGGCAGTGGAGGACGGTGGTTATGAGCATAGAGAGGTGGGTTGGGACAGTAGATCCCAAGCACCAAGGGAAATTTTTTTCTTTTCCTGCAATTGAATCGCCTTTCATGTTTAGAGGTCCATTTGCAAGGCCAGCTAACTAAAAGGAAGAGGAGCTAGAGCTCTAGAAGGTTCCTAAAAGCCGTTCCTTTTAAGGAACGTCAGTCACATCCCAGGGTTGTGGTGAAATTCAAATGCACATCATCACAGGATAACAGAGAAAACCCATCACCTTTCAGAAAGTTTTAGTTTTATTTTCTATATATGCATGTTTTGTCTACATGTGTATCACATGCATGCCTCTTCCCTGAGGGCCAGAAGAGGGCACTAGGTCCTCTGGATTTAGAGTTACAGACAGTTGGATGCTTCCTCGTGAGTACTGGCACCTGAACCCAAGGTCCTCAGAGGAGCAGCAAATTCTCTTAACCACTGAGCCATCTCTTTAGCCCCACACAGGAAGTACATTGATTAAAGCTGTGTGAATTATCATTCAAGCGAATGGATAAAAGATACAACTTGCCTAAAATAAATGGAATCAAATATGATCCAGTAAAAGCATAGTACAAATCATGTTTGCATCTGTATTAAGCATCTTCTTATCATATTTCAAAGACAATAGTGATGTTTCAGTAACTCTGAAATTGGGCTAGAAATAAGTATTTCTGATAACTGCTCCTTTGCATATAACATACATCATAAAAGCCTTTTTTGTGTGTGAAATTAAAGTTAGACTTGACCTTGGCTGCATTTCAGATTATCTCATGTTCGGCACTGGCCACTGATCTGCCAAATAACTAGGTGGCCAGGGCAAGTCAATTAATTCTTGTAAGCCTTGATTATTATTTTTAAATGTAATATAGAGATGGATGGGTATGGGGTATGTGAAAAAGACTCAGCATTCATTTTAGTTCTAAAAATAGTAAATCATTAGATGGATGAAATTCTAACACCCTTCTAGGCATTCTTCTGTTGAAGGCTAAGCATTGCATTGAAATTATGTTTTTATTTTGCTTTATTGTTTTTCGATGTTCTGACATTGGCATTGCTGGGCTTGGATTATGACTCCTGTCTGCTGGTATTTTAAGTGTGTGCTCTAGACCTAGATGGCTCTCACACACCAGGTTTTCAGAGAGTTAGACTCTGAAATGGAGACATGCATACAGAAGTTTATGAGTGAGGATGTCTGAGTAAAACAACGGAAGACTGGACCAGAAATGAGTGATGGACAGAGTGCAGGAAGGAGCTCCAGCCACCAACAAGGTCTCCTCCAGAGGCTGTGGGGAAGTTCTGGCCTCCAGATTTTCCCAACTTGAAGTAAAGAGACAATCATTTGTACATTCGTATCTGTGATCTGGCTTCTTGCCTACCCCCCCTCCCCCCAAAGACAGCACTTTGGCAAAGCACCCTCGTTAGCCTAGAATAACAGGAGTCAGCACTCCATGTATCTCAGTATCCATCTCAAAGAGGATGCAGGATAGCATCTGCTCTGATGGTTCTCATAGAGATCTATGACAAGATAGCAAACACAACCTTTATAAACCCATACTTTCCTTATTCCTAATTTGGAGAACTGGGTAAAATTACAAAGACAGGAATGGCATTGTAAACTATCTTAGAGTGTGTGGCTGTCCAGCGGGATCTTTAACTGTCAGGCTTCACTGTCCTCTTACTAAATAATAATCTTTCTTCATGAATAAAATAACATAAGAAAATAAAGAAGTAAGAAATATTAAATTATCCTTGAGTTTCATCTACAAAAGGAAATGGTGTCCCACTAGAAGCTGTCTTATTCCCTGAGGAGGGCTGGCACTTCAGACTGTATCATATCATCCGAAAAATGCTTATCTGTAGGCACCAATCTCTGTGCTCCTCCTGTTTCCAATGTGATCTCAGCTTCTCTAACATCATTCACTACTTAACGCCAGTGCACTAGGAACTGAGACTGGAGGGTTCTCCAGAAAGATTAATTCTGCTTTCCTTATCTATTAATGTGAGGGACATCATTAAATGTCCTGCCAGTTTCCTCTGAAGCTGGCTGAAGAAGAGTCCTTGGGCAGGACCAATGGGAGAAGTGCAGAAGTATTTAGTTGTTTTGCCAAATCCCTTTTTAAACACAAACCCAAGCCAAAAATAGTTAACACAAATACCAATGAGCCACTTTCCCACTGGGAAGTCTTACTTTGTCGACCATTTGGTTAAGTATCATTATCGCATATAGTCTATTATACATTAATTATTAAGTTGTTGTGATTACTGGAGACTTATATTTTTGTTATTTTATCCTTAATGAATAGAAACAAGAAGACAGTTTCTATAAAGAGAACCAAGGAGAAAAGATTTTTTTACACATTTTTTTTTATTGTTGTTGTTTTATTTTCCAAGACAGGTCTTCTCTGTACAGCCCCGGCTGACCTGGAAATCACTCTGTAGACCAGGTTGACCTCGAACTCAGAGATCCACCTGCGTCTGCTTCCCAAATGCTGGGATTAAAGGCTTGCATCACCACCACCCAGTTAACAGTTACATTTTAAAACTCAAAGTGTCCAGGTTTCAGATGATACACATATTCTCAGAATACTCAATCTGAAGGTCATGTTTGAAATTCCAAAGTGCATGGCAAATCATCAGCACTGTCTTTATTCTTGCCTACTCCCTCTTTTCCTGCTTCCTTGCTCACAGAGCTTTTCCCATTCCCGACACCAGCTCATCTAACCACCACAGTCCACAGCGGGCCCCAGAAGGAGATGCAAGGTCATAAACCACATACTACTAGGGAATATTCTGAATTAAATGAAACTAAAATAAACCCAACTCAAACCAAACAAAACATCTCATTTCTGAAGTCAAAGGATGACATTGAGAGGAGGAAGAAAAGCACTGGGAAAAAGCACCTAGCTTCCTGATATCAGCAATTCTCTTTTCTTTATACCTCATCCTCTTCTTCGTCCTCTTTCTCTCCCCCTCCTCTGGTTCTCTTCTCCCTGCCCTTCTCTCCTCCCCTCCTCCTATTTATTTATGTGTTTATTTATTCATTCATTTATTTATTTTGGGTTTTGATATGCCGCTCATGCTGGCCTGGAATGCACCTGCCTGTCCTGCATTCCCTCAGTACTATGATGATAGACAATTATGCCACACCCAGCCTTAATCATTTCTTTAGTTGGGAGATAATTTTGCATTTTAAATATGGAACAGGAATGTCCTTATTTCTCCAAACGTTAGACAGAAAATCAAGCCTTTTTCAGTCCCTCAGCAAGTGGCTACAACCATGGTGAGTTTAAAATCATAGCAGTACAATGAGCTAAAAAGGCCCAATAAATAAAACCCACTTTCTAGTTCTTAGTAGGAGCTAAACAGCCACACTTCACAGGGGGGTTGGCTTCACTTCAGCTTCTTTGTATTTAAACATCCATCATCCTCTCTGATGGAGCCTAATGAGTTATAAATATGGAAGGTAGTTTTATATTAGCAGTGTTCATTATGTTATTTTGGTTATTATAAAAGATATCAGGTGCTTATTATTGAAGCATGTAACAGGTCTCTGAGAAACACTATTGAGCCATTTATTTTAGTGTTTTAGATCTCAGGAAAGGACATAAGTGTGGGTTTCATAACTGATTAATACGTGACACTTATGTCAACATTTAGCAGAGTCTGTTCATGTGATTTGTTTTAAAGTAAATTAAGTCTTGCGCTGAGTTACAGAGTTGTGGATGATCACAAGACTCAAGGAAAAGAATGAGATGGGGGTGCTGGAGGTGCTCCTGCCCATTCTGAACATCTCTTGAGAGTCTCTGGGAGCCCTTGGATGTTTAGTCCCTGGCTGTCAGGACAGCCTGGCCTGGAGGCTCAAGGATGGGCCACCCTTTGCTCTGCCCTTCCTCTCAGCTGACTCTCACATATCAGGGAGCATCTGTCCCCTCCCATCAGACTGGGAGCAACAGCACATCGCAGGCATACTGCTCATGCCGCAGTATCTAGTGCTGCAGAACACAGAGACGATGCAATCCAAAAGGCTGCAGAATGAAGGCCCTCTGAGGTAAACGTCCACCAATGACAATAAGTAAAGGTGGCGTGTGTCAGACAAATGTTCTCTTCTCCCTTCCACCCATGGACCAACTGATTCGAAGCATTCTTTCTCTCCCTACAAATGTTCCTACTAGAGACACTTCCTGTCTACCCAGCTAAGTCTCCTTCCTATCATTGCCAAGCAGAGGCCCATGCAACGCTGCCGTCCATTTCTTTATTCTTTACTAAGTCGGTCTCGTAAGTGAAGTCATAGCAGCAACTTCTTTGCCTCAGCATCATTGCCCTGTGGCCCCAGTCAAACAGCGAGGCTGCAGGAAGTCTTCTGAGAACATGATCATTTAGCCAAGCGCATCAAACATTGTTTGAATCCTAGGAAAAGGATGCACGCATGAGAAACTCTGCCGAAGACTAGGTAGGGAATGGTGGACTCTAAGATGCTGGTAACAAAGGATGGTACAGGTGCCCGTGTTTCAGAAAGTCACAGTGTCTCTTTTTTCCTCAAAGCAGGCCTTGAACAAATCAGGTGGACATGTATGGCCCTCAGAGACCACTGGATAACAAATCTAGCCACAAGCCTCAGTAGCTGCACTGAAGAATCATCAAACATCTTCATAACAAAATGGCTGAAAAGCTAGACAGCAACAAAGCAGGAAGAAATACAGCGAGTGGCGCACCTTGGTACAGGAACATGTTGGGAAAAACCTGTGTGATACCTTTTAGAAGGTTTGAAGCTTGTAAATTTGGAAAGGGCCTCTAGTGTTGACAGAAGGGTCTAGAGAGTCTGTAAAACCAATTAGAGCAACTTTTAAAATGTAGTTGCTGGGCTGGGGATGTGGCTCAGTCAGTAAAGTACTTGCCCAGAAAGCATGAGTTGAATCTCCACAAGCCATAGAAGGAAAATAAGACAACAACAACAAACCGGTTGTGCTATTGTGCACTGTTAATCCCAGAACTGGCAATGTGGTGGCTAACAGATCACTAGAGTTCACCAACCAGCCAACCAGTGTTCACACTGATGGTAGAGAAATGTGCTACATATATGCAATAGAATATTATTGAGCTTATAAAAGAGGGAAACTTGTCGTAGTATCGATTAACTTAGAGGGCATTATATCAAGTGAAACAAACTAAGAACAGAAAGAGAAGTCTACCATGGTCTCAGTTATGTTTGGAACATAAAAACACTGAACAAATAGGAGCCAAGAGAAGATGGTGGCTAGAATAACGATAAGGATAATTTACTAAATTTCTGTAAATGAGGAGAGATGACTTCAGAAAACCTATTGTACGACAGAGTCACCGCAGTTAAAAACAATGCATTGTGGGCCAGTAAAATGGCTCCGTAAGTAAAGGCACCAAACCTGAAAACTTACGCTCCGTCCCTAGAACCCACATGGTGAAAGTAGTAAACCAGCTGCCACAAGCAGTCTTCTGACCTCCACATTTGCACCAGGGCATGCACATGGCTGCACACACTACATACGACTTTAGGAACAGTGATTTCTTCAAAATGATTATTAGCAAAGAATGCTTTACATATTCTCAGTCCAAAAATTAGAAGTCTCTGAAGTGATGCATAATAGACACTTAAGTAGATAGATTTAGCCACTCGTCAGCCTCAGGAGACGAGAGTGTGTGGTAGCAAAGAAGAGACAGAAAACCCACCGAGGTAGGAACCTGGAGACTCGTTTCCTCAAAAACACAGTAGAGATAGCAATCACATCGATTAGCCAGTCTAAGCTAGCACCTGAGCGTGCTGGGATTCCATTTGGCTCTCAGGTGTCATCTCACTCATTGGTTAACTATCAGGGAGAGAGATGGGAGCTCCCCACCAAGTTCTCTGCTGCACCATCTCGGGATGGGGACTCCAACTTTCTGAAACATGGTCTTCATTTTAAAACGTGCCTAATCCTATTTGGGAGTTGACGTAACAGGAAAAGAGCATCGTGTTGCCAGATACAGCTCGGGAACACTTTGTTCATGTAAATCTGGTTTTTAAATGTGATCATTTAGGATGAACAGACGCCTGTGGAGGGTTCGGCTCAAGTCTGACAAATGGGAAACTGTCATTCATTTAGTGAACCAAACGGGACCTTTGATGCATTATGCAAAATATGTACTACAAACTAAATCAATCCCTGACGATAGGGCCATCTTCTGTTTCCTGATTATTGATGAGAGTCAGGGGGTCCACCGTTTCCATCAAAGAGCAGGACCCACATCCTGATGCTCCCAGAAAGGAGCAGCTCAGAATTCAGTAACCACCCAGGGATCTGAGCACAGCATGTGGCCGCTGAAAAAGGGAAAGATCAATGCCGAATAACACACGAGAAAAGGTAAGCAAACTTTCTCATCAGATGTTTATGAATGACGGAGGATACCATTTAAATCAAGTTTCAAAAATCGGTAAAAGATGGGAAACAACCGCAAGATGGTTTCCCTCAAGCCCACTGGAGTTCGCCAACAAAAGAATTCAAGTTTCTCTGACCCGTTCCCAAAGTTGGTAAAAGGGCATAAAGACTGGGATGTCTTTATCGTGCTACTGTTCTGTTTCTGATATTCTGTTTCTTTCTGGAAAGAGTGGAATACAAGGCTGAAGACTTTTCCCTAATACAGTAATACAAGATAATAGAATCAGGAAGACACCAGTGTTGGCTTGGTGTGGCGACTCATAACTATGAGTTCCAGGGCAGCTTGGCCTAGACAGTGAATCCTAGACTAGCCAGAGCTATGTAAGGAGAGCCTGTCTCAAAAACTGAGGAAGAAAACAAACAAAGCAGAAAAATAAACACTAATATAAAAAAATGTAAAGTTTAATAAGAAATTGACAAAAGTCACCTTTTCTAGTATACACTGTCTTACAAGGCTCTGGGATGGATAAATTTATAAGGTTAAGTATGTACGTATAACATAGACAAGAGTCCCCAGAAGGATGAAGGAGTAGAATACACTGAACCAAAGAGAGTCACAGGCTGGAGTAAGAGAAAGAAAGGGACGAGAGGTGTCCAGGCATGTAGCTTCCATGTCTAAGCCAAGGTTGGCTGGGGTAGAGGGCTGCAGAGTCAGAAGCCAGGTACCAGCTACTTTGAATTCTTGGACTTTCTGGAAGTGTCTCCCTATCCGCCATCCAGTTCAGTTTCTGATCCACTTCTGAGTACTTTTGCATTCTCTGTGTCCTCTGCTTTGCCCCTGTGTTGTTCTTGACTCTTCCATTCTCTTTTGGGATGATCACAACATTTAAAAGAAAACCCTAATTGCTTTCTGCTCTTCTGGTTGGGAAAAATGCAAATAGGAAATAAAATGAGAATGGGAGGAGAAAAATGAGGTCCATCGGGCCTGCCTGTAATCACAGGTACCTCATTATGGCTGATTTATGTTTGGCCAAGTTAGACAATGTTTTTACCAAAACAGCCCAGTCCTAATTCTTAGAGCCGTGTAGCCTTTCACCCTCAATCTGACTTGAACTACTAATGTGATTTAAGCTCTTCAATGCACACATTGCCCGAGGCAAGAGTTTAAAGTCAGAGTCAAGTTTGCAGTCTTTCACAAAATATACTTTCTCACCCCTTGTCACTTCTCCAGTTACCAAATCTTTTCCAACCTGTCTGGACCTTCGGAGGCCCACGCATAAATCAGGAGAGATGTGGCTGGAAATGGCTTCCTTCTCTTCAAAGCAATGTGTGCCCACCTCAATGGAGTGCTAGCAGTCTGTAATGGGGCATGTGGTTTCCATTACGTCAAGGGAAAGCCCGTCCCCACTGTTCCAAATCGTCTGTGGTTTACCGTGATGAAGCCTCTCCTCTGGACAAACCAACCCCACTTTTAGAAACCTCAAACCCCTAGGTTAAAATCAAAGACATCGGAGACTGGAGAGATGGCTCATTCAATCCATGCAAGCTTGAAGGCTTGAGTTCGGATCCCCCCACACCCTAGTAAAAGCCAAGCCACACACAGTGTCACTTCCATTACCCAGGGCGAGGCAGATGGGCCTGGGTGACAGAGGATCCCTGGAGTCTGCTGGCCAGTCAGTCTAGCGGAAATGGGGAACTACGGGTTCACTGAGAGACCCTCTGCTTCACAAATAAGGAAAGGAATCAAAGAAAAAGTCTGCTGATCTCAGGCTTCCAGATGTGCCTACACAGGCGGGGCATAGACACACGCACACACAAGCAGAAAGCAAGCACGACCTTCCCCATGCACAGGAACTCACAAGTGCACGTGCACACACACACGTACACGGACACACATGAGCACACACACAGGCCAAGGAGAGAAAGGATTATTTAGTTTCCCAGATCCAATCACTTACTTTGAAAAGACACTGATGACACTGATGATTTGGCAGTTTGGCTTGGTCTCTGAAGAGAGATTCTGCTTCAAATACCACTATTCTTGAGGGATTTCTGACACTAAGGCTGTTTGCAGCCTGAGCCAGAATGGTCACGGAAGGCCTGGGAACAAACATAAGACACGAAACCTTGTGGCAACAGTGGCGCGGTCACAGCTTTCCTTGCCTCGTATTCCTGTCCTCTTTCCCTCCTCCTCTCCTATCTGCCCTTTACTTCTCTATCTTCCTTCTGTCTTCTCCCATCTTTCCCTTACTCTTTTCCTTCCTTACTCAACATCTTCCTTATTGTTGCTTTGGCTTTGATTTTTAAATTTTATTGTGCACTCAACCCTCTACACATGTGGAAAGGTTAAATCAACGACCCAGATACACTCCAGTTGCTTGTTTTCCCTGAGATTATTTTAGTTTCCCTGTGCCCTTGCTTCTTTCAATGAGAAGCAGCACTGACATTTGTAGACAATTGGATAAACAAATAGCCAAGATTATTCCAAAAAGAGGCCTATAACAGGGAGACGGGGATAATAGGGAAACGTGCACCAAAGTTCCTTGAGTATGAGATGTGTGCATAAGCTCTCAGAGAGAGAGAGAGAGAGAGAGAGAGAGAGAGAGAGAGAGAGAGAGAGAGAGAGAGAATAATGTTTCCTATGCATCAAATGAACTCATTCAATGAACATTTACTGGTGGCTGTTATTCTAGGAAGGTTTGTAGGTGTGACATAAACGAGTGATCACAAAGAAAAGATATACTCTGACTGTGTTTAAGGGACCAGACATTTTGGATATGTAACTTTGATGCTCTCAAACTAGATAGTATTATTTCTAATTTACACACAAGAAAAATAAAAACCTCAGTGACGTTATTTATATAATGTTATGCAAAATAAAACCAATTACTGAGGTTTATTAGGAAAAGTGCCTGGATTTTTAACCCAGGTCAATCTGATTCCAAAGCTTGTATGTATGCTTTTTATTAGATTGCAGGCATTAAGAGACTAATGATGTCCTGAGAGATGCCAAAGGAAGTGACATCTAGTCTAAGTGTCAATTTGAAGGACCTGACAAAGGGCAGGGAGAATTTCCATGAAATTCCCAGGAAGGCACAGAAATTTAATGTCTGAAAGACAAACACAGCTAAGACAAGAGAGAAGAGCCACTGACCACTAAGCACACAGTTCAGAGACAGGTGGCTCCATTTAGGAACATTGTATAGAAATAGACTAAATGAAAAGAAAGAGTTTCATAGGAGATAATTTCAAAGCAGATTTGAATAAGAAGGTCTGATACATTCTGCGGTGTGCCTGGAATATGAACAGCAGCTTGGACCGTTAGAGTACACAAGGTTGCACTTAGACCCTTGACAGTAAATAATCAGTTGTTAATCTATGGAATCCTCTCCTTTCAAAGTTGCATCATTCTTTGAAATTGAGAATAATTATGGACCTATTTTTAGATGACTTTGAGAGTCACCAACTAATAAAAAATGCTTGTAAATTTCTGTACAGAATTCCCAGCACGTGATTAGCCTCCCATCCTGATTATATGTTTTAATACTGGCTCAAAGTCTTCTTGGAGCAGGCATGGTGTTCACATAACTGGATACATAAGTATCGAGCCAATAAAACTGGTTGAAGAATGTGAGAAATTTATCTAGTACATGAAGTCATTGTTTCATATTTGTCTGAAGCTCCCAGTGGACTCTGAATACCAGATCTTTGCTTCCCTCTGCTTTCCACATTGCTTGTTCCCATGAGGAGACTCTTTTGATATCAGCATGGGGTATATGGAATTCTTTGGGGGTGAAAGGTGTACCTTCTATTACAGTAACTTTTTATTTAACCAGTTCATGCCCACGCAAAAACCTCTACTGAGGCAATAAAATTTGAAGGAGCATGGCAGGTCTGTTTGGCTCCTCTGTTGGGGGACAGTTACTGGGCAAATTTGTTGAGCAGCTGGAATCATTAAGGCCACACTAACATTGAAAAATGAAGGTCTTGACATCAACATACTCAAAGATCTGAATAATCTTGGGCTGCTTCCAATTTTGAAACCCATTCTTCTGGGCTTCTCATTTCTTCCTTTCTTTCTCCCACAGTGGTTTCTGATTTTTCCCCTTTGTCTAATGAGCCCAAGTCTATGTGGATTTCTAAATTTTGCCGGCCATAATCCTAACAGTTCCTATGTTCAAACCTTTAGGTCAACTCTACCAAGCATTATTTGCTCAAACTGCTGGGGTGTGTGGGTGAGGGGAGGGGGATACCTTTCTTCTGCCCAGATCTTGTGTAACTGCAGGAATTCTCTGATTTAGCTTGCATTGCAAATCCATCCCAAGGTGCACTGGCTGCAGAGATGGAGGGGTTCATTAATGCATTCCCTGCTGAAATACTGACCTGAAAATAATGATGGGGAAATCAACCTTGATCACAGTACTTTTCTTTTGTCCAATTTCTTCTGAACTTCAGAATGTAACTTGTTTTTTTTTTTAAGAGTGATAGCCCCAGGACATACTGGAGTCTAACCAGGAGGGTGCTGAGACCTGGATTTTCACACCATGAAACTGGTAACAGTTTTGACTTCAATGTCTTGAAAAGTAGTGATTTCAATTGCCCTGTTTCCTTTCAGGGGAAAATGCTTTCTTTGCACCTAAACAATCTTCCGGTGCCTTTGACTGACAAGCATATTGTTGTGATTATGACCGGACTTCTTGACTCCTGCAGGGATGGCATTTAAAACTGCCGGAGACTGGCACAAATCAAAATATTCATCAACTTAAACTATGTCAGCTAAAATGGAAAAGCCCAAATCGTAGTGTTTTATATCATGTCAGAAACCCGTGAGCAAAGTGCAAAACTACTTAACTCTTTCCCTGCCCAGAGGAAATTCAGTGTGTTCACATGTATAATTGAAGAAACCTGTATTTTTCCCCACAGTCATAACTACTGTATACTTACTATCTCTTTATTATTTTGCTCTTTTTACTCTTTATTTTTTCTTTCTTTGTGATTTTTATGAGACAGGGTCTCATTTTGAATCTCAGACTAGCTTAAACCATCCTCCAGCCTCAGTTTCCTTAATCTGGTACCATAGATGTATGTCACCACAGCAGTATACAGCTCTCACTCAAAAAGTGTAAGAGATTTCTTTTTCAAACAACTCTTTTTTCTTACATATATTTATTTTATGTGTATTGGTGTTTTGCCGTGGGTGTCAGGTCCCCTGGAACTGGAATTACAGACAGTTGTGAGCTGCCATGTGGGTGCTGGGAATTGAACCAGAGTCCTTTGGAAGAGCAGTCAGTGCTCTTAACGGCTGAACTATCTCACCAGCCTGTAAGGGATTATTTATTCTGAGCAAATATGAGTGACCACGACTTAGGAACAGAATTCAGGGTGCCCTGAATATGTTTCACTGTGGGAGCAGCTACATAAAATTTTATAGTTCCAGAACAAAAGAAAGTCATAAAATTCCCTTATCAAATATATTGGTGGGGACAGCAGGTTATAACAAAGCAAGGAGGAAGGTGCTCCGCTATCATTCTGGATGCTGTATGATGACATTCTTAACTCTGGGTTTGGTGGAGGCTATGATCTGCTAAGTTAATACGTTAAAAAATGTTTTGCCTAATACTTGAAAATGAAGGAAGATCTCAGGCCAGATACAGAGATGGGTGATACATGTCTATGAGGAGGTATGAACAGCCCAGGATCATTTTGGTATTCATTAGCCTGTGAAATCTTGAACAGAGGTGTAAATTTTTCTGGGAACTTAATTGACATCAAGTGTGTGGCTAATATTATCAACCCTACAGAACGGAGAATGAACTTGGAGGCAAACCTATGAGCATGCCAGTGAGGAATCAACAAGACTGGATTAAAAGTACGATGCATCATCCTGTGTGCTGAGGTGTTTGGTTGACTCAAAGGGAGAAAGTGAGCTGAACATTGGTCTTCTTCTACCCCTTGCTCTCTGCTTCCTGACTCTGGATGCAATGACCAGCTATCTTCAGCTCCTTCCCATAATTCCCCAAAGAACATACACAGCATTGTACCCTCAAACTGTGAGCCCAAACAAACCTTCCATAAATACTTTCATCAGGAATTTTGCCTCAATAATGTGGAAAGTACCTAAAATGCTAGGTATCTCTCTTCTTTTAGAGAGACCATTGATTGCTTGAACTTACTAACTCAATGAATTCTTCCCTTCAGTCCTCATCCATAAATTCATCCGATAATGAATTTTTAAAAAAAAATTTCAATTCTGCAGGGCTCTGTTTGCCGAAGAGGAGCTAAATTTGTGCATACAACTTACTGACAGTCCATTAGACCAGACATGTCCATAAGAGCTGTAAGGCAAGGAGCAGGGTTACTGTGAGGTAGATCTGCGGCAGCTGTTAAGCTTACTTGGTAAGGTGGAATTACTCTCACTCAGGAAATGGTGAAATAGACAGTCAAGGGCTTGCCTACTCAGTCTTCACTTTCCCAAGTATTGTCCTTTTCCACAGGCAGTAGATATTTTGTAGACACTTTGGGAGCTTGTCTTTTTCAGGGTCCCCTGATGCCCATTGGTCGCACTGGCCCATTCAGAAGCGCCTCTACTGAAATTCAGATACCAAGGGCAGAGATTTTAGTGTCACCCAAGTCCAGGGGACCAGATTTAGGCCCCTCCCACCAACAAGTGAAAGGCAGTAAGCAGGGATGCATAGTCAACATTTGGAGAAGAGTGGAGACCAGAGAAAGCACAGTTTTTAAAACATTTCCTATCGTCAGGGCTTTCCCTATGCAGCAATCTGTCTGAGACACCAGTCTTTCCATCCTTTCTCTTAGTGCCTGCATTTCATTTTCCCTGGAGAAGGGGCAAACAGAACTAAGTTGGTTCCTATTGGTTACTTCCCAAGAAACCTATCTAATGCACAAGCTGCGTGGGCAAAGATGAGTTTGTCTTCATTTAGCAGAGAGTGGGAAAGAGAATACAATTTTCAATGTAACAGGCTAATATTTTGATGTATTAACCAATGTGTTTTCCCCCATGATTTCCTGTTACCCTTTGCCCTCCCCCGACGTGGGCAGTTAGACCCCGAGTCATTCGTGCCCCAAGGGAGGCGTCACAGCGGAGTCAGAGAACAAAGGAGACAAACTCTTGGCTCTGGAGTTTAAGGAGCTCGGCTTCAGGCTTCAGACCAAAAAAGATTTGGAAGACGATTCGATCCCTTTGAGCCGACGTAAGATAGAAATTCCCCTGGCTGGGATACAAGAAGTGGTTTTAAGTCAGAGCCCCGGGGTCCCCAGGGAGCTCCATGGCTCTACTACCCCTTTCTCTGGCTGAGTTTTGGAGGGAATGTAGGGTTTTTTGGTTTGTTTTGTTCTTCTGTCGAGGCAGGGTTTCTCTGTGTAACAACCCTGGCTGTCCTGAACTCACTTTGTAGACCAGGCTGGCCTCGAACTCAGAGATCTGCCTGTCTCTGCCTCCCAGGTGCTGGGATACAAGGCGTGTGCCACCACTGTCCAAGGAAAATGTGGGGTTTGTAACTACTCAGTCAGTGCTTTATTTCTTAGTTGGGATCCAGAAGGTGGCAAGCCTTAGAGATCCTTATACCTGGTATTATGCAGAGAAACTGCCTGGTATATACAGACTGAAGGGGCTGAGGTGACCTTGGAGAGTTCTCATAATCTCAGAGAGATGAGGAAATGAACCTAAAATTTGCTTTTAGCCACCTCAGAGATAGAGGTGGCTAAAAGAAAGCAGAGCTGGGGAATCCCAGTTGGGCCGGTATGCTAATAGTATTCCCAGGGGTTGGGTATTAGGGCTAGTGGTCCTGTATACTTGCCTGGAAACATAACCAGGCTGGAGCTGGGGACCATGACAATCTGTTCAAAACTGAGAGACATGTCAGGAGAACCCAAGGTTGAAGGAAAACTTGGGATACCCAGCAGGATCCTGGCTCAAAATCAAGCAAGCAGCCTTAAGCCTCAGACCCAGCAAATATTGGACATTGTGAAATTCTGGAAAAGTAGCTGAAATTCACTTCGAGAACCACTTTGAACTTGTTGGGCCTGCAAGTCTGTCTGTACTGAGTACTTCTCCAACTACACATGGTGAAGTGACCAACTGATTTAACTTTATTCAAGACCAGGGCCTCAGGAAGGTGATGCTGTGACATGCTCTGGACCTCTACAAGCTCCTCAGGGTCAAAGTTGCTTGTCTTTGTCTGTCTCTTTACCTCCAGCCACAAGCACAGGGAAAGGTGCTTTGTCATATCTATCCAGTAAGGAACACTAATGCCTGTAGTGTCCTTTCTAGAATTTCATTGTCAACCTCATATTACAGGAAGAATAAAAGCTAACATCATGTAGAGTACAGAAGGGTCTCATTCCAAGCCATTGTCTGCTTTTCAATCCCAGCTACTGGATTTTCTGAGTCTATTTGTTTATTTAAAACTGATTTACTCTTTTTCTAAAATTGCTGACCTGCTACTTTCCTTTCTCTATAACATGCATCCCACCATCAACTACCTATCCTCTTGGGTGTCATACTACGTATGTCCCATGTTTCTACATGTTGATAAATTTTGCATTTCCTGTTCATCTTTCTACTTCTAGTTTATTTCATAGGTTAAAACTACCGAAGTGTAGCTCAGTATACTGACTCTTGCACATAATCCCAGCTACTGGAAGTCTGAAGCAGGTAGATCAAGGAGAAGGTCAACCTGATGTACACAGCAAGTTTTAGGCCAGTCAGAGTTACACGGTAAAACTGTCCAAAAAATCCCATTTCCCACCACTCCCTCAATCCCCAAAGTCCGTGAAGCCTTAGATGCAAAGTCTGGACTTCCCTACACTGTCTTTAGATCTTTTCCTATAAACATATTTTAAGAATGAAAACCTGTCACCTGAAAAGGGTCTGAGCCCCAAGACGTCACTGTTTGCTCTGACTTATATTTAGGACACGGCTATGCCCTGTGCCTTGGGAGATATCAAGGCACACGAACTAGTTTCAAGCACACTTTTACTATCTTCTGAAGTGGGAAGACTCAGAATAGGCTGGGGAAGAATGGAGCCAGGACTCTAACTTCCTTCTGCAGAGGTCCTTTCCCTTGGCTATTCCTTACCCTACCCTATGGTTACTGAGTATCTCACCTCTTATCTTGGTTAAAGACCTGTCCCCAACAGAGGGTGTAGTTTAGCTGGTCTCTTGATCCAGGGGCCTTTCTGTCTTCGAAGAGTAGCACAATGGCAGAGCAGGGCAAACGTAGACTAAAAGGCTTAAAGATGTCTGTGGATTACATTGGCAATGAGGGCATGTCTGAGTGAGGGAGCCGCACATGAAGTAAATAAGCCAACATATGTAAAACGACGCACCCCTACCCCCACCCCAACAATAAAGCCCAAGCCTAAGCAACCAATCGTAATTCTAGCAGACTGCATCTCCATATACGTCTGTAGGTTCTCAAGTTGTGACTGAACTGCTTGGCTTTTACTTAGCTAAGTAAATAGTTTGCCAGTTTCTGTGGAGTTTTTAAGAGAAGCCTGTGCTGTAGCGTCAGAAAGCTGGATGGAGCTAATGGCCACATGTATTGTACACATGGCATTGTTACCCAACGTCTGAAGTAATAGCTCATGCAATGACAAGATTGTCTAACACCCATTACTCATTTCCTTCTCCCGGTAACGGCAGTGCACTAGACCTGGGTTACTTCACCCCTTAGATGAACCTTTGGCCTAGTGACGCAGCCCTCAAGGCATTCTACAATCACCGAGAAATGTTATCCCTGTCACATCTTATTGCTTAATTCTGTCTCTATTTTAGGCTCCTGGAGTCATTTGGCTTGGAAAGAATTCTCTGATGTGTGATCTCTGAACAAGCCCCCGTGTGGTTACCCTTCACTTCTCCCTGTCCCATCTCCATCTTGTCCTGGCTTATGCAATAATTACTGCCCCTTAATTTGACAACACATCAACAATTGTAGTGAGCTCTTATAGTCATGTTATCCCCCTTATTGAGATAAGATACCATCAATCTTATCATAACAATCTGCTTTACTTTTGCCAGTAGCTGATGAGGATTTACACTGGTCACCCCAGTGAGTTGTCTAAATCCATGACATCCACAAACCCCACCCTAACTACCGCTTCTTTGTAGTTTACTCTTACTTTGGTAACAGGATTTAAAAAAACAAAAAACCTCTAATCTGACCTGTTGTGTAACATGGATGTTTTATTTTAGTTCTAAAAGTGAAGTAAAAATGTAGTTCTTAGTCACACCCATAGAATGCCAAAAAAAACCTAGATAAAATATTTAAAAGCACAATGATTATTGATATTCTAGCCACTTATTTTGCTTTTCGTTAGATACTTTGCATTAGCTTTTACAGATGCTAATCATACTCCCTTAATTAGACCATAAGCTTAGGGAAAAAGGGCAGAGATCATATACCTCTTCAACAGCACATCTGTATGAGTAGCTACATGCAGTTGTTTGATCAACTGCAAAGATGACTGACATTGCATTTTGAAGACAGCTGTTTGGGATTAGGATCTTGCAAAAGTAGCCTAACATTAAGGTAAAGGCAGCCTGGGGAGCAGCACTCTGCTCCATCTCTCCAGAGAACAGCTCAAGTCAGCCCTAGGGTAGATCTATGTTGAGTGGAGGTAAAATTACCCTGGACCAGAGTGGCCTCAGGTCGCGTCTAGCAGACTGAGTTCTATCTATCAAGGCCTTTTAAAATGCTGACTTGGTTTCTTAGAAATACAAAACCCCAAACATCATTTATAAAGGTCACTGGGAATGGCCTGGGTCAGAACAACTTGAGTGGTGTGTGCCAATGCCACGAAAGAGGAAGTGGCTGAGTAGTTAGATGAGCTCCTGGAGAGCGCTGCATTGCTAACTCCAAACAAAGAAAGAGGGTTTTCTAGCTGAGTTTCTACTCTGTAACTCAAATGCCAGTCCAGCACTGAACTCTGCTCTTGGAATTCCAATCAGAGATTTTTATCATGACTTGCAAACCAGCTGTGCTCTTCTGAGAACAGATTTACCACCTGCAAGCACTGTAATTCAGCAGAATTATGCAGAGGTGAAAATTCAGAGGAAAAAAGTTATTTTCAACGCAATGAGAACCATTCTTAAAGGAAGTCTGCTTCTCCAGAACCCATAGAAATGGCTCCAGTTTAAAACAAAAAGTAGTCACCAGGAATGGAGTTTTTAAAAACCCTTTAAATTCAAGTTTAAAACAAGATTATGCTCCCCAGCAAGTGCAGCTTATAACAATCTGGTAAACATTGCCTCATAACTGTTAGACAAGCAGAATTAGTAATTTTGGGCTGATTTCCTTCATAGAAATGTACTTGTGAATTTATAGACCAAAGCTGATCAGTGTATTTTAAAGGACGTGTTCCAAGGCTGCCCTGGGAAATCAGTACATATGGTCCTCACATCAGGAACCTCCAGTTCTCACTCACTTGCTCTGGATCCTTGCACACATGGGCTACAGCTGCCTTTGGATAAAACTCATGCAATATAATTTTGTCACTTATATCATCACCTGAGCACTCGGATACCACCCTAGAAAAGCTGGGTGGGACAATGCTTTGTCAAAGTAACAGTTTCAATGGAACTTTTATAGCACATATTTGAAAGCATTTCACACACACACACACAAAATGAAGTTTTAAAGCAAAATTATTAGGAGGAGGATGTAGTGACTCTTTTAGGTTGAGATAGGTAGAAAATATCACAAAAACATAGCGGTGCCAGGTGTGGTAGTTAGCACATTTCTTACATGACTCTGTGTTACACACACATCCTATTTAACACATATCAAACAGCTTTGAAACTTTTAATGTAAATGAAACAGCATACTGTAAACACATCAGACTTGTTTATTCTTTAGAAAAATAAGACTGTATCAGGCAATGAAGTTTTAAATTTGCATGTATGTCATTCATAAATAAAAATAATACTATCTAAATAAATGTTTGTGTTTAGAAGTCAGTAATGGAAAATTATCTTGCAACTTAGGTCATAGAAAAATACAAAGCATCCTTATTATCAGAAGATAACACCTTAAAAAACAATTTAAAAACAGGATGTCCCCAACTTTTCTATAATGTATTATGGATATAACTGTCTTTATCTTCCTTTTTTATGATTGAAAACATTTTTATTGTGTGTAATTTCTGATAAATAGATCATAATTTATGATAACATTGGTATATTCTGTGGCAAATCTGAAATACTTACATACACATTCACATATATCACAATGCAGTGGTCAAGTATTAGGGAACAGGCAGTCAACAAACTATGAAAGTACTAAGAGAATGAGTACTTTAACAATTGAAATGCTTTATGACAGTATAATACTCAACATAGAAAATGCCCATGTTACACTTTTCGAGAGGGAATACATCACTGGTGGATGATGGAGAGGCAATACGATTCTCCATTTTCAGAATCACTTTAGAAACTTTCATTGTCTAAATTTTACCCATCAATTCATTGGTTGAGGAAAACAGAATATGTCAAAAGCAAAATTACACATATACAATTTGTTTATAGCTGTATATTAAAGTAACCAAAATTCAGGTGTAAACAAGAAATTTACTGGCAAAATAGTGTTTGGCTTAAGTTGTCTAGTTCCTAACATAAGCTCTGATTGCCAAGTTGTGTTTCGTCACTATAGCAGTATCCAGAGAAGAAACTTAATCTGTCTTTCTCTTCTCCACTCTCTGTCTATGGTACTTTCGTCTTTTTAATGACTGCATAAATAGATCATGCAGTCTCAATATTTTCTCACAGGTTAAGTGTGGTCAAGTATTGAGAGCTCTCACTCTGCTTTTCTGAACACTAGCCATGTAGTTTGTCTTCTACCGTTCTGCGCTTTTGTAGTGTTGAGAATCCAAACCAGGGTTCTGGGCTCCCCAACCTTTGAGTCACTCACTTTGACTCAGTAATAAGGATTGAAGGAACACCGAGGAGTCAATCCCCCTAGATAGGAAACTGTCACAATCTGTGACTTTGGAATGACCAGACATGATAACTAACCAACACTAGGCATGGATTCAAACACAAGCAGGTTTAAAGAACGTTTTATCAGAGATGGGCTGTAATTTACCGCAGAGATATGTTAACTGAATAAACACCAGCCCCTCAAGTGGCCACAGCAGCTGAAAAGTCCTTAGTTCCTTGAGCTGGACAGTCTAGTCTAAGGGGAGGGCGACTGCAATGTCCACCTGGCTTGTCTGCCTGGGCACAAGTAGCTTGCTCTTGAGGTTCTTTGTTCTCTGAAGACACAGTCTCCCCAGCTGGCTGACATAGCCTCTCTACAGGAACCACTTGTTTGCCTGCCTCTGCTTCCTGTTCTCGAAGCAACTGTTCAACCTCCACCTCCAGTTCCAAAGCCTCCTCATCAGCTTGCACGTCCAGCTGCTGCATCAGCTCTTCCAGCTTCTTCGCCTTCCGGAGCTCGTTCTGCTGGATGATGGTGCAGAGGTGTTCAGTGAGCTGTTCTTTTGTCTCAGTTTTGCGCTGTAAATCCAGCTTTGCTGCAATGTACTCAGCTTCAGCCCTATCAAACCGCTTCCTAGAAGAACACATACAAAGATTGGTTTATTCACTTTCAATTGGGAAGCTTTCTGAGAGACAGACACAAACTAAAATGGGAAATGAAATGTACAATGAAGCTATGGCTACTAATGCTTTGACAACAGTGGACAACATGTAAGGTCTACTAGGCTAAGACGCTACAACTATCACAACATCCTTATTTGGATTTATGGCCTGCGATTCTTCAATATGTCTTTCCAAAGCTGTGCCTGAGTGACAGCAGGTCAAGAGAGTTCAAGAGTGGCAGGTTAGTTCTAGGGTGATGGAGAAAACAGAGAGCCCAGATTTGTAGCATTTGCCAGGCTATGTGATATAAAAACCGCCACTCTGGATAATTTCAAGTTACCTGTGTGACACCACTGAGCTCATAACCTTCTCTCAGGAGCTAGCAAAAGCTAGCTAGAGCAACTTGAAGTACACAGTTGGTTAAACTTATGACAGCAAAACAAGAGATGAGGAAAGTAGAAAATTCACACCTCCTAATTAATAGATTAGGAAAAGAAAATATTTTAATGAAGGAGTGAATATAGTAAAAACAAAGCACAGCCAACTAAAGGATATCAAGTGAGGGCAAGAATAGAAACCGCCAGGCCAGTGTCAGTCTAGGCAGGGCTTCTCAAAGCCCACACTGATATCTGGGCCATAGAATTCTTTCTTGTGAGGAGTTGCTCAGAAGTTTGTAGGATGCTAAACAGCATTCCTGGTTTATCTATTAGTACCACCACACACTAAACTTTATGTCACCAAAAATATCTCTGAACATTGTCTTTTTGAGACACACAAGTGCTCCTAGTTGAAAATCCCCAGGCTAAGTCATTTTCATTCCACATAACAACAGACTATTGTTACATGTAAAAGAGGGTTTATAGTCTGAGAATATAGCTGAATGGTAGAGTACTTGACTAGCAACATGAGAAGGAAAAGGAAATGGAAGGAAGGGAGGGAAGGAAAGAAGAAGGGAGGACAGATCAGTGTACATATCTGAACAGAATAAGCAGTATGGATGAGTAATCCAAGTCTCTTGTGAAGTAAGGTAAATGGAGGGGAAAAGCCACCCCAGAAACTCCCTACCCCTTGCATTAGATTGTTATATACAGTAAGGTTGTCACAGCTTCACTTTCTACATGTGGTACTTCTCTTTAAAACAGTCAGTTTCTTCCTCTCCTGAAAGAAAACAATTTGTCTGATGTGGGATTTCTCTCTTATGCTGTAATTACCATTAATGAATAAAGAAACTGCTTTGGACCTATAGCAGGGCAGAACTTAGCTAGGTGGGGAAAACTAAACTGAATGATGGGAGAAAGAAGGGCAGGGTCAGAGAGAAGCCATGGAGCCGCCGGAGATAGACGCTGTGAATTTTACCCGATAAGCCACAACCACGTGGCAATATACAGATTAATAGAAATTGGTTAAATTAATATAAGAGTTAGCCAATAAGAAGCTAGAGCTAATGGGCCAAGTAGTGATTTAATTAATACAGTTTCTGTGTGATTATTTCAGGTCTAAGCTAGCCGGGCGGCTGGAAACCAACAAGCAACCTTCTCCAACATTTTTGTCAACTAGTTCAATTCAATTACCACCAATATTTATGAAGGCCCTGTTGGCTTACCAGTTTTGATGGCCTACTTAACTTCACTAATTCCTCAGTATGCTATGAATATGTTTTATTACCATTGGTTAATAAAGAAGCTGCTTTGGCCTATGACAGGGCACAATGGAGCTACATGGGAAAACTAAACTGAAAGCTGGGAAAAAGAGGGTAGAGTCAAGCAGAAGCCATGTAGTTGCCAAAGGAGAAAGACACCAGAACCTTATTGGTAGGCCACAGCCTTGTGGTGATACACAGATTAATAGAAATGGGTTAATTTAAGATGTAAGAGCTAGCTAGGAATATGCCTATGCTATTGGCCAAACAGTGTTGTAATTAATATAGTTTCTGTGTGGTTCTTCAGGTCTGGATGTCCAGGAAACAGGAACACGGTCTCCATTTATAAATCCCAATATGAGCTTTAAGTATAACTTAGAGAAAATAAGAAAGAATTACACCTCCTAGTGGAAGATTATCTTGGAAGGACACACAGTGAAAATTATAAAAGGCTTTGAGTATAGAGAACTGAATGTTCAAACCTCTCCTCTATTGGTCACTAATGTATACCTTTTTGGTTTTTGGATACACAGGTATCTAGCCAGGCTAGCTAAGGGAGAGAAAAAGACTTGCACTGCAGGATACAGGAAGCACTGTCACAAGCAAGTCACCAGAATTATAGGCTGTTCTCCATGTTCAGAAGCCACACTTCTTCTATCTGAACTCTCTGTCACAGTCACGGGCCAAAATGGCTATCAGCTGCCATCAGATTCATTCCACTCAATTTCTCCAAATCCAGAAAGATAGCATGGACAGCCCTCACGCAACTCAGTATAAATGGAATTCTTAATGTCACTGGTTGTGAACCACTGTTTTGCCTGTGAAGGAAATGGCCTTGAGTGGATGTAAATCTTTGGTCTAACTACATGTACCACCATGGTCAACATCTTGAGTGAAATACTTGGATTTCTACAGAAGGGGTTAGAAAAGAGGTCATGCAAAGACCAAAAACCAGTACAGGAACTCTGGCAGTTACTGCAACTCAATCTTGGGTCTATCTGCAAAACAATGACATTAACAGTCACACAGACATGTGGCTTGAAAGTCAGCAGTGTAAACAGTCCAAGAATTCTTCCCAGTGCCTAAAAAACAACTTCCCCTGCAGAGCATCCAAATAAAAACCATCACTGCCATTTAGTGACACATATCTAAAACTACAGTTACAAGAAAGCTAGGTTCCTGGTATTTATAATTCTAAAATTGCTATTTATGCTGTGCTCATTTATTGTACTTCTTTTATTTTACTGTCACCTAATAAACATAAGAATGAACATGTTGTTTTTCAATATCTTCCATGTTAAAAAAAATTATGTTAGAAAACTTTTACTGGGTATCTGTGTCCTTTATTTCTATACTAGGTAACATAACCTGCTTTTGAATGTTCTAACATTAAGTCAAGAGCTCTGACATCACAGACATATGAATACTTCAGCCTTTCCCCAGTACTCTCTTTTCTCTGGATCTATCCCTATCTATACTCTCCAGCTCTCATTCCTAGTCAGCAGAGATTTACAGACTGGTTTTATGACCACTGAACTGAAATGAACATTTGCAGTCAGGTCCCAAGGTTTTTACTGATCTGAGTGCATCCCAGGTAAATCACTTAAGATTCTGTATTTTGTTTACTTGTTTAAAGTCTTTCTGGCCTAAAACATACATACATACATACACACACACACACACACACACACACACACACACACACACACACACACACACACATATTCTCCTACAAAATGACTGATGTTTGAAATATTGATTAGTTTCACAAACAACATGATTAGTCTAGGGGTCTTGTCACTCATTCTGAATCTGGGTAGGATGGGTACTCTGGAAGAGAGTAAGATCATTATATATAAGCCAGTAAGACATACTGAACTGGAAATGTAATTAGAGAATTGTTCTGTTGTGTTAGGGGGACACTGAGTGATTTAAGGTTATTTAAAGGTTTTAAAAACTGTCTCTTTGTCTTGGTATCTTTGACAGTCTTTAAAAACCCAAACAAAAAAAAACCCCTCAATGTTTAACCCTCTCTACATCAAACTGTGGCCACAAGTCCATGAATAGGTATACCCATCTGTGGTCGGGAAGGGTAAGAAATTGAACCATAAGGTCTCTTAAAAATCGTGCCCCTGCTAACACCTTTATTTTGGGTTTTTAGTCTCCAGAAATGATGAGAACTTTCTGGTGTTTTAAAGCATAGTTTGTGTTAATTTGTTATGAAAGCCCTAGGAAACTGAAACAATGCAGAGTCACATCTGGAATCTAAGTAGTAAAACTGACTGGACAGGTGAACTACCAGTGTGCAGAATGGTCCATTCAGATGAGTTTCCTCAATCTCATGAACCAGTGAATGAAAATGTATTTCTAAGGATAAAAAGGAGATGCAATTTCCACGTACAATTAATAATTTCAATATCTATAACTGCTCAATAACCATAAATATAAATTTAGAAAATTCTGTATTAATCTTATGAATGAACAAGACACAAACTTAATTCCGGTTAGGATTGCATATGGCTTCTCTGATTTACCTTCAGCGAATAGCCTTTGAAAAAGAGCTTCACACATCAGCATCCTTTCATATAGTTATATCAGTAACAGTACCATGAAAGTGGTATCTTTAGCTTATTAAACATATGAAATAAAAATAGGATACAAAACTTTTACTGTTTAAGAATTCTCTACGTAAGTTTCAGTAAAAAATAGTAGCCTACTTTATCTATAGTTTCCAAAAGCTAAAACTGACATTTTCTATTGAATATCCAAATGTGAAAAGGACATCTTTCACAGCCTATTCAGGACAGAAGTAAAACACACACCAAGCTCATTGTATTTATGTATTTAGGAATAGACACACAAACAAACACACGTACATATGTAATGATAATTGAAAAGCAGAGGTTATGAATTTGAAAAATAGAAAGGAAGGATATATTGGAGCGTCTGAAGAAAGGGAAGGAAAAATGATGTAATTATATTATAATCTCAAGAAAAAACCCGAAAGAAATAATTAAATAAAAAACCCACAATTAGACTTTTTGTGCTGTACCCAGGACTATGAGGTGTTATGGACGAGAGGCTGCAGAGGTGGCCAGCTTAGTTACAGAGAATAAGATGTGCTGACAGTTTATGTGTAATGAAATCCTAGTGACCTCCTAATAGTAACAAAAATTGGAAACTTCTGGTTATCAGCTACTGATGGCATTGATTTAGGATGTCCACTAATAAGGGCAACCCATTCATAGCAAACGAGCAAACAACAATTACCCAAATCACAAGGACAACCACAGGCCTCTTTTAAACACTAAACAGTGAATTAAAACTATCACCAAGCATTTCCGCTTTATTAAATTGTTATATAAACATTCTGATGTTGTGGTTTACCCGAGACTAATGAAGCATTCTGATTGATTTCTAGTGTTACAGAGAAAGATGCAAAGCTGAGTCATTAGCAAGGCATTCCCTTGTGAAAAAAAAAAACACAAACTTGGATGATTAAAGCAACGTTGAAGGGACTGAGAACCCTGAAATTGGGCATATTTTTGCCCTTTTATCTGCTTGCAAAGCCCACGTAATTCTTTACATGTGTCTATTCACTTTAAAAATATTCCACAATGATTCCTTCTTTTATAAAAACGCTAACAGTTGAAACCAAGGAAGCACATGATAACAGACCATTTTGTACAAAGTATAACCAAACAAGGAAAAACAAACTTCACAATACTTAGAGGATAAATATAGCCATAAGTATTTTTTATTTTCTACTCGTAGATAGAGTCCTTCTTTGTACCCTAGGTTGGCCTTGAACCTGCAGTAGTCCTCCTACTTCAGTCTCGAGTGCTGGGAATATAAGCATGCACCACCACTCCTAGATTATATTCAAAAGTTTTTCAAAATCAACTAGCTTTCTTTCTTTGATACCATAGGGAGAATTTGGCCCAAATTCTATAAAGGCAATATCAAAGAGCCCAAATTTTAATGGAAGGAACACAAACTTGCTGTTAGAATCATATAGTTCTGCAGCAAGCTAATCAGGCATATAATTTCATAGATCTTGAAATACTCAGTATCTCAAACGTTAAATAGGTAAAGGTTAATCAGGAAACACTAAAATGCAAATGAGCAATTCAAAAAATGCTTTAAGAGGAATTTCAACAAGGTAAAGCCATAGGACAGGCAACCACTTGAATTAGCACGTTACCTATGGCACTCTCATGAGACTTTACTGGAGACAGACATAAACCCACTGGCACAGTGAGTAACAGACGCGGCTCACGCCAGACTCTTCAGACCTCACTATTCTACCCACCGTGCGTAGGAATACTCTAGGCTGGCCTGGTCAATTCTGTTCCTGAGGATTCCAATGTCAGCTGACACCATGTCATCTAAGGCTTGTAACTCCTTCTGGATCCTCTTCAGTTTCATGGTCTCTGCTTGGGTCCTTTTAGATCTGGAAAACCAGGAATGTGAGTTGGAGGAGAACACATTTCCATACATAATATAAATGGAAAAGGACGGTAACTGTGTATATAATTATACTTCATAACATTCTTGTAAGAACATAGAAAAAAAATCAGAATTGACAAAAAAAATGCTCTTTCCTCCTTGTTTTCCTAAACTTTCTATTAGTACATAACAATTTCATGAACAAAGCAAAAATTAAGGTTTTTATAAAAGTTCCTGATAAAGCTGGGTGTGGTGCACACCTTTAATCCCAGCACTTGGGAGGCAGAGGAAGGAGGATCTCTGTGAGTTCAAGGCCAGCCTGGTCTACAAGAGCTAGTTCCAGGACAGCTGGGGCTACACAGAGAAACTCAGTCTTGATACCTGCCCCCCAAAAAAGAAAGACAGGAAGAAGGAAAATAGTTACTGATAAACAGTTCATTTGTGGACTTACACCCATTCTCTAGGAAAAAGTCCTAAGAGAACATGTCAATATTCCCTTACATGGACGTATCTAACGCAGCTTTCCAAACCCTGGTCTCCAGCCTCCTTCTCGAGTCCATTTTCAGCTCTCCTCCTCACTTGACATAAAGATCCAACCTCACTAATAACATTTCCTTGTCTGAAAACATCTATCTTTTCAACTTCTTCAGTCTCATCTTGTTTCCTAGGAAAACTGTATACAGGCCCTTACAATTATCTGTGGGTTTCAGACTCCTTTATGTTGAAAAGCACACTCTACTTGATCATTCATCTGCCTCTTACTGCATCCAAGTATACGTATACTTCAGACACAGGGAAACAAACACAAAAGTGAACCTTTTACCGTGAATTCATTCATTCAGAATTTCACACACATTTCCTGGGGAGCAGAACCTGCCCCGAGTGACACCACCACAGGGCAGCTTCTGTCCTGACTTTTACTGTTTTAGGCATTCATCTTCCCTTTCTGTACACATTCAGTAAGCAGCAGTCTGACTTTAAGTGCTTTAAGTTATCATTTATTAACAACAGAACCATGGTGCGTTTCCCTGCATTTCTGTCTCCATTTATGTTACTCTGTCTTAAATCAACAGCAGAGACGCATGGAAACAATACATTCTTTTTAAGACAGGGGATGACATGGCCCAGGCTTGGTGCGGGAGAATTGTCTGTATTCTGTCAACCATGATTTAAATAAATGCTGACTGCCCATTAGCCAGGATGTATAGGTGGGACAACCAGACAGGAAGTAGAGGCGGAACAAGAAGAGGAGAATTCTGGGAAGCAGGAAGCTCCCTCGCCATTCCTGCCCAGACCAATGAAGAAGCAGGATGTGACCCGCCTCGTTGAGAAAGGTACTGAGCCATGTGGCTAACATAGATAAGAATAATGGGCTATATAAGTTATAAGAGCTAATACGAAGCCTGAGCTAATGGGCCATTCAGTTTATAATCTTCTGGAGATCTCTGTGTGATTTTCTCTGGGACTAAACAGCTGGGGGACCAGGTGGGACAGAAACCCCAACAAGCCTGCCTTCATGCTACACAGGCTGGCTTTGCACTCACAATTCTCCTGCCTCTACCTCCCAAGTGCAAGGATTACAGGTCTGCAGCACTACAGCAAGCTGAACACACCTAAGTTCTTTTGTAAAATGCCCAATAAACAGTCTCTACTCTTAGTAATGGCTAAGAAAATCCCTTTTTAAAGCATAATCAATCACTTGTAGAGAAAAAGATGGTATTATTCGTTTATAGTTTGTTTTTTTTCTTGAAATATAACCCAACCTGTGAGTTGTATCTTTATATCTTCATGAGAAGTTGTTGTAAAAGGGGAAAAAAATCTTTTTCAAATGTTTCTCTCTCTGAATTATTCTTATATCTACCTATCACCTCTTATGCCCTTTCATCAATTCAAACCTCAAGCAATAACAGTTTAACACACAGTCTAGCTACACAGCTGTGCAGCCTGGGCTGACCTTGAACTTAGGCCAATCTTCCTGCCTCACTCTTGGGTAGGCACATTCCACCATTCCTATTTTGTAACACAAGGCCTGCTCTAGGCACTATGGTATGGTTCGTAAGTTGGGCAAGGGGCTGGAAATTAAAACACACACACACACAGCCAGGAATGCTCTCTTTATTATGTTCCAGGGCAGCTTATATAGGGTCTCAGCTGCAAGCCCACCAGAAACCACTCCCCTGCCATCAGGAACTCCTGAGGGTCTCGTGCTCAGAGCAGCTGCAAAACAAGTTGTTTGCTCAGAGCAGCTGCAAGCACAGGAAAACAAGTTGTTTACTCCGGCAGACAGGGGGTCACAGGAAATTCAGGGTCTGGGGGTCCACAGTCCCCAGCACTATCTGGAGGTCCTAAAAGCAACACATCACTGAATACCTGCTTGCATTCAGTTCAGTCACCACTTTATTGACACAGCTTAAGACCACAGGAGAACTGGAATTACAAACTTGAAGCACAGGAAGAGCAGCAGGAGCAGGGAAGAATGGCTTACACAGGGAATGCTGCAATTTGGAGCCAGTATGATACAGTACATGAGGAGAGACTACCGACACACTTACCACTGAAGGTATGGGGAAAAAAGAAATCAAACCTCACACAGACTACATGATGGCTGCTGTAAGTTACCAATGAAACAGGAACTTATTTAAGAAACATGCCAGTAAGAAACACAATCAAAGTTTATGACAATGTTAGTCACTCCTGTACCGCACTTACTCTCTACATGCTAGATGCCAACACTTTTCCACATTCAAATTCAACCTGCATTTGCTGCTCACATACACACACTGATACCCATTTCTGCTGCCCTCATGATTGTGTGTTAACAGATGGTTAACACTGATGCCAGCCCTTTACTTGCAGCTGACATCACAAATACATCATGATTCATTACTTTAAAAAAAAATCCTCCCTAAAAGGTAAAACTAGAATTTCAATATCATTTAAAGCATAATTTGTCTCATTAGAGTTGCAATGCAAGTATTGGTTTACTGAGCAAGGCATGGGAAAATAAACATAAGCTCGAAGAGGTGACTGTGCGCCACCAGCCCTGACCCAGAAGGCTCACCTTTCTGCGATGGCTTGAGCCAAAAGGGCTTTCTTGCGTTTATTTTTCTCTTCCATTAGTCGCTGTTCTTGTTGGAGGACTTCCCAACGAGATTTTTCTTGCCTGGGGGGGAGGGGAGGCACAAAAATGAATTTATGAAAAAGACTGTTAACCAGCCCCACACCTTACCAATCTGCCTCCTACACATAAAATTTAATCAGGCAGATTACATATATTTTCTTTCAAAAATCCCTTTAAAAGAAATCCATCTGCAGCTCATTATTCTGTTCTAATACGAACAAAGAACATGATCTGAAGTAAAGAGGCTTCTATAAATTGGACCTTTGAAATCTATATATGTGTATAATCTAGGAACCCACAAACTGTAAGCCCAAGTACTGTGACATTCTTTTTGGAGTACAAAGAAATGTGTGCATGGATAATAACATATGTAACAATGGAAGCTCAAGTAAATTGGGCTGCAGTTGATGTTATGTTTTACCTTTTAGAATTTTCTTTATGAATAAAGTCTGGACTTCCTTAACATCTTAAGGTAACAGCCAGTCATTGTTTATTAAATTTTTTTTCATTTGCTCACTTTTCTCCAACTCTGTTTTTACAACTGGTTTTTAATTGAAACACAATTACATCACTTTCCCCTTCCCTTCATCCAACACCTCCTTTTCCCCCCAAGTTGATAGCCTTTATCATCACATACACATATATGTATGTACAAATATATATAAATACAACCTGCAGAGTCCTTTATCTCCAACTCTTGGAGAGCATTTTAAATGAGTAGTTGTCTGAGCTAAAGGCAAATGGAATACACTAATATAGAAGTTAAGAAAGACTGAAAACATGTACTGTATCTTCTAACATGTCTAATTCTGAAAGAAGCCACATGAATATTTCCATAGTCATAAAGCTATCAACACAAATAGGGTCACAGCAAAGCTCTTTCTTCTCCCTACTGATGTTCATCCAGCCCATCCAACATCTTTACCTAGAGACCTAGTAACCACTTATAAACCTGCCCCTTCCTTCTGCTACTACAGCTTCCCTTAGGGCTGGTACCAGTCACTCTCATCCTTTCCACTCCAGAGGCACTGCAGGCCCGGTCACCTGATTCTCTCATACTGACAAACAAGCCTGTCATTTCTCTAATCACTGTTTTGACAGGATATTTTCCCCTGGGGCTCTAGTATTAATTATGCTTCACCAGGAAGTACGCATTCCCGTTATCCTTGCTGTCTTCTATTTCGCTAGCCTTTGCCTAGCTCAGAAAACCAAGATGTCATCATAGAATACTTTAAGATATGGCTCTCCTTTCCTAAGCTCCTAATATCAGAATTCTTCCTTTTTAAAATCAATGGCAAAAAACCTTAATTCATGTGATTTTATATAGCTCATCAAAATCAATTATATCATAAAACTCTGGTAGGCAAGGCTCTCATGACACAAAATCAATACAGATGAGGACTATATCTGATATTGGGAAAACACAAGACACTTTGAAAAAAATCAGAAAAGGAAAAACAAAAACAAATGCCATCTTTTCTTTCCATTACTAAGAATTCAAATGATAGCAAATGGAAATCTCTATATGGGTGGAGCGAAACTATGTAGATTCTAATAAAAAGATATTTCAACTCTATTACTTACTGGATGTGTATGTTAGCTTTAGGAAGATAAACGTATGTGTGTGTGTGTGTGTGTGTGTGTGTGTGTGTGTGTATAAATTTGAGAGAGGGTTTTGCTATACTGTTTGGCTTAGCCTGGAACTCACTGTGTAGATCACTCTGGCCTCAAGACTTGAGAGCTCCTTCCTTTGCACAAGTGCTATGCTTACAGAAATGTGCCACACGTCTAGTGTTCAGAAAACAGTATCTTCTCTAAGTTCTAGATAACTCCTCCATCAGATGAAAATAATAAGCATGTATTATAATAATGTTGTAAAAAGTAAATGACAAGACAAAATATTTAGCTCATAATATGTTTAGGTGGCTGATTCTTTTCAAAAGTTTACTGATTTCATTTCTAGGCAGAAAAAAAAAATCAACAAACTGTATTTCTTTCTAGTCCCTGGGGAAAAGATGAAAGTCTCATAGACTTACTAACAATTCCATTTTCTTTTTCTCCACTTTGCAATCTGGCTTTGGAGTTAGAACCTCGGCATTTCTGTGACCATCATGGGAATTATGGAGTCCAGGCTCCTGTGGCTGACCTTCAACACTCTGTGGCTTCCCATTGCCAGTAGAAGAAGAAGAGAGTGAGAGAGGACTAGGGACAGCCGGTGAAGGATGTGGTTTTTGATGGTTAACTCTCTGTTTGGGTGTAGAGAGCAGCTGCTCTGGAAGTAATGAGGCTGATCCATCTTGAAGACCAAGTTTTTGGCTCTGCTCTAGAAGGGCTTTTTCTCGCTGAAGCTGCTGTCTAGTTTTTTTCACAGGGAGACGGCGCTGAGGCTCAAACAGATCTAGGTAAGAGAAAACAAAAGAAGAGTCCTTATGTGAACAGCAAATAACGATAATTTCTCTAAAAACAAAGTAGTGGCATTAAATTTTGTAATTCTAGAGGTCCCATTCTCTATTTTGAAAGCCCAAGAAAAAAAAACCAACCATTTGTCTGGGTTCAACAGTTCTTATATCATACTATTAATATTTAACAAAAATAAGCCTCTTTCAATTCATCTTTATAGGAAATCTATTTCATTGAACCAGGCCTGGGGAACACAAGGCAAAGTTTTCATTTAACTTGAGGACTATAAAAGGACTGACTAATTCTGATGAAACTGGGTAACCAATTGAATTTTCTGAAATACTGTTATTGTTGGTTTGCTTCATGATTCTCTCTGTTGTGCAGAAACAACTAATGGCTGGTTCTCAAATGAGATGCCCTTCCCTTAGATTTACATATTAGAACAATTCTACTTAGTTCTACAACTGTTTTAGCTTATGGATCAAAGGCATATTCACCAAACACCAGATAAGTTCCAATTAATGCATTTAAACTAATTTTACCAGCATCCTAAAACAAGCAACAGAGGAAGATAAAACAATTATAGGGATTTTGTTTAAAGCACAAATGAAATAACAATGCTCCTTTTGGGAGAAATATTTGTACCAAGATTAAACTCTTAGGGCAGATAATTGGAATTTCACTCTCATATTACATTTAATATGATCTACAAAATTGCACTGTGTAAAATTCCTTACAAATGAGCAACTCAAACAGGACTTTTAAGGCTGGGCATGTCACACAGTGGTAGAACATTTGCCTAGAATTTACAAGGCCTTGTATGCAGGGAGCCATACGCTTGCATCCTCGCAGTTTGGAGGTAAAACAATTCCATATTTGGCAATGCTTCAGGACCGAGCATCCAGGCGCTTCCCGCATGCGCAATAACCTAAGTGTCCCTAACCAATCCCGAGGACTCTGGTGCCAGCGGGATTTAGCAGCCAATCAAGGCATGAGTCGCATCATATCTCCCTATATAAGCAGCCGCCATGTTAGACCTCTCCTTCTCTCGCCTCCCGCTCTCCCTTCAACCTAGAGGCTCTCTTGCCTCCCGTTTTTCCTCAACCGAGTGCTCTCCAATAAAGCGTGATCCGGGAAGAATCCTGAGTCTGGCTGTTCATTCCGCTGGTCGGGAGTCAGCCAGATTTGGTGCCAGAAACCCGGGAACACTGGGCGAGAGGGCCGAAAAAGGATTCAGAACCCAACACGTGGAGAGGTAGTGACCGGTCGGCAAAATCCCTCCAGGTATGTTGAACCTGCAAATTGATCCTTGGGTATTCTGTGGTTTTTTTCGGCAAGCCCCTCCAGATATGTTGAACCTATTCTGTGGTGTTTTTGTGGGCCTTGTCATTGTCGTTCCCTTTTGTTGTTTTTGGTTGCGCCACCACC
>PVIU01002068.1:0-184775 GCA_004026605.1 Ondatra zibethicus | reverse complement strand
GGAGAGAGAGAGAAACAGAGAGAGAGAGAGAGAGAGAGAGAGAGAGAGAGAGAGAGA
Organism: Ondatra zibethicus; assembly: GCA_004026605.1. NCBI lineage: Eukaryota > Metazoa > Chordata > Mammalia > Rodentia > Cricetidae > Ondatra > Ondatra zibethicus. The sequence continues at coordinate 184,718 of PVIU01002068.1, read as the reverse complement.
GAGAAATAGAAATCTGTTTGCAGTGTGGTTTGTACTGTAACCAAGCCTAGTTTTGTTTATCATTATATAAGCTCAGTGCAGCCTGACTTTCTTTCTCATACACTCTGAGCTCAGTGCCAGGGAGTCAGCCAACTAGAAATCACAGAGAAGGGATATGTTCCCCATAATTCTACCATTCAACATACTCCCACTATTTAGGCTCCCTACAATTCTCTTCATGTTTTGTCCCCACATTGTTTTTACAGAAGTAGAATATTGTGAATATCTTATAATGGTGTTCCCCCTTACACACATGCATAAGTAACAGTTCTCTGTGTCTATAAGTGTACAATTTAGTAAATTTACTTTATTGCTTGCTTAATTCTTCAATGTACACCAAGCCTCCCAGCAATCCTGAATTCTTGAATATTTAGGTTTCCAGTATAAGAAATCATTCCCTAGGGAATTCCCATATCCCTATTCCACTGATGATTTCCAAAGGATAAACTATAAAAGTGAAATTGCTTACTAAACATAACATACATTTTAAGGACTTGGGTACCTGTTTTCTTAAACATAGTTTTTTTATTGATTCTCTGGGAATTTCGTATCACACACTCCAGTTCCAATCATTTCCCAGCCCCTCCACATCCACCCTTCACCCTTTCGACACTCCCCCAAAGAAAAAATTAAAAATATATTAATTAAAACAAACAAAACTAAAGCAACAACAAAAATACTTCACTCCTGCAGCTCTCTAGCCTGTCCATCATCTTCGCGTTCATCTCCGTGGTCTTGGGAGCTGGAGGGGGGGGTCACACAGGGCACTCTTTTGTCTGAACAGCTTTGCTTGCAAATGTTCATTGTAATGTGTTGTTGGTCTGGTTCAAGGCCTCTGGCTTCTGCCCCACCACCAAAACTGGATCCTCATCGAAACCCCTGCTGATATCCTGCCATTGCCCTAAGTTATGGAGATCTGTGGGATATGGTTAGGCAGGACCAGTTCCTTCACCGCAAAGATGGGATCAATGTTGGGGTGGGCCAATTCAAAACACTGAATCTGGGACTGGATGGAAGTTGAGTTGACCAGTCCCAGCCTCCACTGGCACCACCCTCCTCAGGAGATGGGTGGACACAGCTCTCCAGCACCTCACCCATGGTGAGGGTCAGGACCATCTCTCCTACAGTAGCAGCCAGTGAGGGGAAGGGTCAGGTACCTCAGGGCCAGCCAAGCACCAGGCTGGCTCAGCACTAATGTTTTCCATGGCTCAGGTGGTAAAATGGACCATGGACATCAACACAGATCCCAGCTGGACTGTGGACCCAGACATGGCCCTCAGCAGCATGTTAGGCTCAGGTGTTACCATGATCCCAGGTAGCGGCAGAGGCCACTCAGATCAGCATGGCCCCAGTGGCAGCATAGCCCACAGACACCAGCATGGCCTCAGGTAGTGGTCCAGATCCTGACCATCCACATGGCCTTCAGTGGTGACAGAAGCCGCAGACATCCAGATACCTGTTCCTAATTTGTCTCCTGAAAGCTTCAGCATAGATGAGATTTTTTCCAAGTTCTTAGTGTTCTCTGGATACTGGTTCTCTCTTTTTTTAGGCCATATCATCTGTCCTTATAGAACTTCTAATTAGATTGATATATCCCCAAAGGGAAAGAACTCCAAAACTGAATGAATTCCCAAGCCTAAATTGTAGGAGGCCCCCTGCACCTGCTTTTCCATTCATCCTTCATGATAGAATCTTGAGACCTACCCCACAGGAAACGCATTCTGTGGTCAGATGGGTAAAGCTGTTCTTCAAGTCTGTGCAGATGTTGAGAAGGCCAACAGAAAATTTGATTGAATCCTACTCTGTGTATAGTATTTCTTTCACAATGCTACTTACCACTGAACTTAAGAAGAAAGTAAATTTGCCAATAATCGGAAATACATGCCTGGAGAAACCATGGTATGAAGTAAGTTGACAGGGGTTCTATAGGTACTGAGCACGGTATTCTTAACTACAGCAGGAGGGTCAGCTTAGCTGGAGTTCTTGTGTCACATGACAAAGAAGAAAGCTCCCATAATTCCTTCCATCCCTGTAGTACATTCTAGTTAGCCAAGAGCTTCTGATAAGCAAAGACTAGAATTAAAGTTTTACTTCAAGAGCCCTTTCTATCCTCCTTGGCTACCAACACAGGCTGTGTGACTGAAAACAACTCCCAAGTATCTGCTATATCTTCATGTTTTTGGGTGGACGACCATTATTGCTGCCTGTTTTGTTTCTGCCCTACGGTATTTTTACATGCAGAAATAAGTTAAATTTTAACTTATGAATGACCTTCTTAGTTCACACGTTATTAGAATGCATGGGTACACTGTGTTTCTCAAATAGCAAAGTTTGCATACCACACTTTCGCTAGTATTTATGTTGTATGTTTCTTTAAATTAATGAAGGCTATCCCTCTATTCTCTTCTTCTACTTGTCTTCACTACCCACAACAGCCAATTCTACTGCAGTAACAAAATGTATGGAACTGTAGGCTGGCCATTCGGTCTTTTTCTAGTACACATTAAATGAACACATAAACACACAACCCTTAAATAAAGCAGTGTTTGCCTATGGACCTTCTCAAATGACCTCAGGTCTTGAGTTGGCAGGTTGCCTCTGCAATAGTAAATGTTTTAGGGCTTGTGGGTCATGCCTTCATTGTCACAGTGGCTCAGAGAGAAGTGGGAATGCAGCCATAAACAACTTGTGGACAAATGGCAGCATTCTGGTCCAATAAAACTTTTATTTATGCATGAGAGGAGGGCTGGATATGGCTTATGGACTGTCGTTAGCCAACCCTGTTGTAGATGGAACAAAGGACTGATTGATGTTTGGTTCATTGAAGACACTGTCTGAGTGCACTAACCTGGGCAGTAATTGAGCTGCAAAAATCTCTTATTAACATTCCACCTCTGTTTCTGAGATGGTCCCAACTTCAAGCTTCTGTGTCTCAGATTTTCAGAACAAATTCATCATCTGAACCTTCAAGCATTAAAATAAAAGCCAGGAACTAGCCTTTGCAATAAACAAATGGTTACCCTGAGACAATCTGCTAACCTTGCCTTACCTTCTTAATGAACTTACAGGAATGGCCGGCTCAGTGGTTTTTACCTTGCAATATGAATTCTCCATAGCAGTGGAGAAAACCCACAACCCAAGCAAAGTGGGATTCCAAATTATTGACACATTAAAATTTAAAATGTTAATTAACAGAGGTCTTATCAGGGAGAAGCAAGTCTGCCATTAATTCCCGACCTCGCTGAATCTAGACTTCTTCATATCTGTTATTTGATTGGGTTGGTCCAAAGTTTATCTGAGAGGCCTCAAGACTCAGAAGGGCACCCAAGCTCAAAATTGCCCGTGTATTATGAAGCACAGTGCTCACTTCTGCCGCACTAGTGCCTGGGCCACAGGATAGACCTTTGTAGACATGAAGAATGATGTACGTGCTCCTGTAAGCCTGAGCCCATTTCCACTCACTGATTACAGTTTTCCGTCCTAAACACACAAACAATGACACCTATGAGTCGTGGATTTTTGTGTGAATTTCCAAAGCTTTTCCAAAGAGCTGGTCTCATTAAAGCTTCTTGGTGCATGAGGATCTGGGCATTATTATCTAAGTACCCACAAAGGGCCCAGGGTTAAACCTGCAGCTGGATGCCAGCTGCTCATCAAGAATACCCTATAGCAATGCCAGCTAGTTCCCACTGGGATCCTGGGAGCACTACATGCTTCCTCCTCTTCTCACTATCCTAAGCCATATCCCAGGCCAGCATCCCATCTACCTGGTACTTCCATTCAGTTCAATTGGAAGGAATGTGGATGGTTAATGTCAGCTCATTTCTAGTACTGACATTATCCAGACCAACCTAGCTACGAGCTGTATCATTTCTAGTCTTCCAACTTATCTTACATCTTCTAATTCTATGTCCATTGGTTTTCCATTCATTGCAGCTCTTGCTGATATGCAGAGAGACTCAATTAAACCAGTACTGGCAGAATTGCTAAGCTGGCTTTCAATTACAAAGAGTAATTGGAGAATTAGAATGGGGACTTGTCAAATACCATACACTAATGAGTCATTTTCTGTTTGTAAAACATCTGATTAGAGATCTCCAATATTACTCCCATATAGAATGGATAGGAAACATGGGAGAAATTTGTTCAAGATGTTAACAATGATAAATGATTATGCTAGATATGATTATATCTTCCTGGATGCCACATGCTACACTACATTTGATATAAATGCATATGGCACATGGGTTGTTACTCCAGTTTGAAAACGATGCGAGATGTGGGGTGGAAAATGAATGTTCCTGAGATCACGCATGGGAGTCAGCAGATCCATGTCACAAGGCCAGCTCATCTGAATTCACAGATGCCCTTACAGCATAATTTCTAAAAGAACCACTCAAAGACATGATCACAATGACACTATCTAGGGACAGAAAGGTTTCCTCACTTTTTGTAACCCAGAACCCCAATCCTGTCATAAGGGCAAGGCCAGAAAAATTCAAACTGAGGAATATTCTACAGTGTACCTGACCAGCACGTGGCAAAACTGTCATGGTCATCAAATTATAATGATTCTCAGGCAAGCAAAGAAACTACCTCAGACGAAAGGAAGTCAAAGATATGTGACTGCTAACTATAATATAAACTCTTGGGCAAGATTCTAAATACATGTCATATATGAATTAAGAGTGTGTTGTTCATACCCTCGATATCAGTGTTTGCTTCTTATGTGTGATAAATGCATAAAGGATTAACCATAAGGAAATCTGTGAGAGGATTACACACGAATTCTTGTCAGTGCTACTTTCTTTGCAATGTTTCTACAAATCCACATTATAAAAAAATAAAAAATAATAATTTGTTAAAATTCAGTCTGGCCTAGGACTGAGGGGTTAGATATCTGTAGGGATCGTTAACACACATTTGTGTAATGGGAGTTGGAGTCGTGGGTCAAGTTTAGTGATCTGAAGAGCTTTGATCCTGAGCACAGTGCTCGGGGAACAGTCATGACCACGGCATCTTCTACATGCACTGCAGGGGTTGCCACAGACTCATTTCCCTAAGAGTCTCTTACTGAGCAACACTCAGCACTGCATTCTGCCACTCACTGCCTGAAGAAGGCAAGACAAGCCAGGCAGCCCTCCTCCCAGAGAGCTTACAGACTGCTTGGGATGGGCCAGGGGATGGAGAAGCCAAAGCTATGATACCAGAACTTTCTGCAAACTGATGTGGGGGTCTACCCTTTTGGAATTTATGATCTTTCCTTGCTCTCTGCTTTCTGGAGGTACTTTGTCATTGGCTCCTATGTGGATGCAAGGTTCCATTTTTCTTTCATTTGAACAATGTGTCTCAATCTTTAAAAGGACAGACAGTGAGATCCACACATAGACTTTTCTCAGGCTTTCTTTTTCTTGATCATTCCTGTTCAGAGCTCTAATCCTCTAAACAGTACATCTGAGCATGGCTGTGCATTAGACTAAATTAGAGACTACAAAAGAATTAGCACCCAGAACCCACCATAGTCACCAATTTAACTGGTCTTGAGAGAATTCAAGGTACTGAAAATCATTTTTTTTGGCTTCTGGTGGGCATTCCACTGTATGGCAAGGATTAAAACACCATTGAACAGGCACTGTGCCTAGAGAAGGAAAGGCAGTGAAGGCGAATAAGGTAGAAGCTAAATAAAGAGTTGATCTGGAGGGAGGACTCTTCCCATTACAGGAATATTTAAGGTAGAAGTCTGCCCTGGCAGCTCTGATAAGCTAGGCTCAGCCACCTGTCTTCATGATGACAGTTAAAGACATAAATAGTGGAGAAAGAAGTTTAATTTGGTGTGGCCACATTGGGTCAAGGGGGAAAATAGGTACAGTGATCCCCAGACACATCTGGAAGCCCATCTCCAGGGTACTGCTGATAGTGTTTAGATTTGCATAGAGGGCAGAAGGTGTGTGCAACTACATAGTCCTAGGAAAGGTGTGGTCCTGTCCGTCCTTACCATAGCTGTGGCCTTTCCTATAAGGCGATTTGGCAAACTGTCAGCAAAACTGTGCGAAAATTCTTCCTGCGAGTCAAGCGTCTCCTCTTTCTGGTACCACCTTCAGATTCTTCCTCCAGCCTGAGACTCCCTGGGAAACCGCAATTGCTTGGGCTCTATTGTTTCCATAGTCTGATAGGCAAAGAAGTGTAACTCTTTACAATATTCCTGTTCCTGCCACGTTGATTGTGTTGTTGCCTCAGGTGGGCACACTTCTCTTGTTCAGAAAATACCTAGCAAAGAGGAACATAGCCAGCGTGGGACTCTTGGCCACGGCAGTCACCCCCTTTACCTTTTTACAGTGGTATTTGGAGGTCACGACAACTCTGATTTCCAGTGTATCCCCCATCCAGCAGCCTCTGGCATTCCAGTGCATTTTCTCTTTTGACATTTCAGAAGCCCTGTTTAGAGTCAGCCCCACGCCTAAGTGGACCGTTGTCAGTTATACACCCGAAAGGTGTGTGAACAAGCAGCCTTGTCAGCTAAAATGGAGGCTGACTTCTTGCATTTCAAATGAATATTGACCCGAGGAGAAGGGGATAGGAGGAGAAGAAAAAATCAAAACTGAGAAAAATGGCTGACTCAGGTCAGCCTCAATGCATAGGGTATAAAATAGCATCATTAAGACAGTTTGGCCAGGGGTGGGAATTATGCGTGAGCCACTTTCAGCAAAACCTAAGATGTTTGAGGAAATTGCTCTGAGAACTTGAATGCTGTGAGGTTAAGAAGGACTGCGAGGTCAGCTGTGGAAATGAGTGTAATGCTTCACCATCCTTTAAACAGAGATCACAGTGCTATGAAGAAGGAAGTGTTGCAGTTTTTTAGATGTCAGGGAACTGATCACCCCCAGTCTTTAGAGCGTGATTGATCTGAGCACAAAGCTCCGTTCCTTCGCTAGGTAATTCATTGAAAGACTCTGAGCGCCAGTTTTTATACCTGCCTTATGGAGTGATTAAGAGGAACCAATGACAGGCTTTGGTCCACAGAAATGAGTGGCCAGGAAGCTTAGTGGTTGAGAGTGCTTGTTGTTCTTACAGAGGACCAGAGATTGGCTTTTAGCACCCATGTCAGGAGGCTCACAACTGTAACTCCAGCTCCAGGAGATCTGAGTGCCCTCTTCTGGCATCCAAGGGTGCCTATACACATGTGGGTGGGCACACACACACACACACACACACACACACACACACACACACACACACCCCAAATAAATAATTTAAAAAATAAAAATTTAGCAGACAACCTGGCCCCAAATGATGTGCATGTTGGAAGTGAGAAGGAAAGTTTTCAAATTCTCGCCCATCAGCCCCATACATTTCTGTTTTACTTAAGTCCTTCGGAAGTGATGAGTGACCCTCTGACCGTATGTGTACTGTTAATGTGGTTTGGAGATATGATTTCCAGAACTTATAGTCAAGATCTCCCTCATTCCCTAGATCCACAAGGGAGATGGCCTAGGTGAAAGAAAAGTACAGTGAGATACATCCAAATAATCCTGGCAAATAATTCCTGGGCCAGGAAGTTTGAGAGTTCAAGGCCAACTTCAGTTGCATAGGGGGTTTTGCGCTAGCCTGAGTACAGGAGACCCTAAAAAAGCAAAAAGAAAAGAAAGGAAAAGGAGATAGTAAGCTCATAAACTTGTTCCATTCCAAAGGAATACAAGGAAGAGTGAAATCTTACCCCAGATTGACAGTCCAGAATAATCAATATGCTTCCCTTAGGTTATCCCCTGGTGGGAATTTGAGACTCCTGCTCACTCTTACCTCATCTTTATCACTTTGAATCTAGCTGGGTACCAAGTCTCATTAGTTCAGCCCTTTCCAAATCCCTCTTCCCCAAGTACATCTCTGGTTATGTGATGAACTTCCCTTGTAGATTTCCTAGAGGCAGGCCAGCGCTCCTATAAGGACACGGGCTAGTAGTCCCATCTTACTTCCTCCCATGCTGTGCTTCTGCCCTTCATCCTCAGCCCTTCAGCCAACCATACTAACCCCGTGCTCTTTGAGACCCCCTGCAGCCTTCTTTGCTGTAAGTCTGCTAGCTTCTCCTTGGCGGTAGCGCTGGTAGCCTTTCCGAAAACCTCAAACAGTATGTCCATACTTAGCGGTCAGGAGATAGGCTCTAGATTCAGATCCTCATTCGCTCTTATAAGAGATATGTTCTTAAGCAAGTTATTGAAGCTCTCTCAGCCTTGTAAATAAGACTCTGTGGGGGGGGGCAGAGTGATGATTCATAGACTTTTAGGAGGGATTATGTGAAGTAATGAGTTAGCTGCTTAGCACAGGGTCTCAGAAACCATCACTTAACAAGCCTTGGGTGTTCTTGTTATGGATTTTTTCTTTGCATTGTTATTATTGTGTGTGGGAGTGGTGTGTGTGCGTTTGTGTGTGTGTGTTTGCAGGTGTGTGCTTGTGCTTGTACGGAGGCAGAAATGGATGTTGTGTGTCCTTCCCTATCATTCCTATGTTACTTTTTGAGACAGGTTCTCTCGCTGAACCTGGGGCTCACTGACTGAACTTGCCCGGTTAGCCGATGAACTCTGGAGAACCCACCTATTATCAGTCTCTTCAGTGTTGGGGTTACAGACATACACTACCATGGTACACTAATATTTGTGTAGATTTGGGGGTGCCTGAACTTGGGTGCTCATGCTTGTTTTAGGTGTTTAGCCACTGAGCTCTTGCCCCAGTCCATCGTTATTTTCACTGCCTATTTAAAATGCCCATCACTAAAATCCCTAAAATCCCCTTTCATGAAGGCTTCCTGACAGTGCCTGCTCCCACATACAGACTCTGTCCTTCATTTATTTTCCATAATGTCTCCTAGGTCTCTCACAAATTCCCCACTCAGCATACTTATTTGTATTTTTGTCTTATTGTTTGATATAGAATATAAATTAAGTGAGCATATGATGTCACCTTGATAATTTTTTGTATCCACCAGTGCACTCGCTCCAGAGGAAGCAATAATCAAGTATTTTTGGTGGAGTCTGAATAGCTTGTAAGGGTGATAGTAAATGTCTTTGAGTATGGCAGTGTTAGGGGTACTTGCGAGAGTGGGACAGCTAATTTTCATTGTTAGTTTGACTAGACGTACAGTCAGCATGGAAAAGGCTCCTGGGTGTGTCTGTGAAGGTGTCTTCATGAAAGTTTACCAGAGGGCAGCCAAATGTAGAGTCATTGTCCCTCAGGCTGGGGTCCTGGAGCTGGCCACTGGTGATCATCTCTCCTTGCTTCATGACTGTGGACACAGTGTGGCCGGCTTCCACACACCCATGTCACCACGCCTTCCCACCATTTAAGCACCATTCCCTCAGAAGCATGACCTAAAATGCTACCCCATGAAGTTTCTTTTGTTGGGCGTTCTACCACAGAAACCAGAAAAGTAACACAATTGTTTTTTGAGATAGGATCTCAAGCTGTAGCCCAGGCTGGTCTGGAACTTACTAAGTAGTCCAAGCTGGCTTGGAACACGTGGCACTTCCTGCATCAGTCCTGTGAGTGCTGGTGTTGCAGGTGTGAGCTACCATGCATGACTTTGGCACAGTTCTCAGCTCATAGAACCCCCCCCGAAATATTAATCCCCATTATCATTCATGATCATCATGGTATTTTATGAAATCTTTTTATCTATTTCTCCCCTATCACATAGTTACAGTAACTCTCCTACTTCAGAGTTGAGAGCCGAGGCCCAAGGAAGATGAGGTAATAAACCAAAGACCACGTAGCTAGTGCAGGGCAAAAATCAGGGTAAGCAGCCTGGGGACCCCACAAAATTCAAAGCTCTTTCTATGAAGAAGCAAGTAACGGAAGCATCTAGCTGTATTCTCAGGTTGGAGATGGGAAATGGTAACAGTCAATATTGGCCGTCCAGGTTCTAGGGGTTATATATGCAAAGTAGATGGTGCCAGTAAATGAGAGAAATTTTAAGTCTCAGTTTGTGTTGAATTCAAGTTCTGTAACTACCAGTTAGATTTCATCAAACCACTTGTCAAAGTGCCAGAAAGGGTTTAAAATTTTAGAAGCACACACAACTTCTTTTTCTCTGCTTGACTGACCAAGCCCGTAAAAACAGGAAAAGTATTTTATTCAGGGAAAAACACCCACACTCTCACTGTGGTTGCTGGGCCAAGCCAGCCTGCCAAGTAGACAGTTAAAATAGTCAACCAGGTGTAGATAATGTCTCCAAGGGTGATACAGAAATAGCTGTTAGTAAAAGGCTTCGATATCTGTGGGGAACATTTAAAGTGTTCCCTCAAGAGTCTGGACAGAAGAACCATGAAGACACAAGCACAAATGAGGGAAGGAATTTGAAGAAGACCCTCTGAGAGAGTCATGGTTGTGGGCTCTACTGTTCCTTTTCCCAGTTTTAAGCATTCTAAGTCTGGTGGAGCAGGCTGGGTAGCTTTGACTCACGGGGTAGAAGGGAGATCTTGAGATCCCTGCAATAGATGAGGAGTAGCTCTCTCTCTCTCTCTCTCTCTCTCTCTCTCTCTCTCTCTCTCTCTCTCTCTCTCTCTGTGTGTGTGTGTGTGTGTGTGTGTGTGTGTAAGACATGGATCCAGAACCTGAGCAACTCATCTCTCATGGTAAATGGGACTGAAATGGCACAAACCTCTGGAACATGTTCTGCTTTGGATCTTCTGGGTCCAAGTGAACACACACACACACACACACACAGAGAGAGAGAGAGAGAGAGAGAGAGAGAGAGAGAGAGAGAGAGAGAGAGACAGACAGACAGAAGGAGGGGGCAAAGGAGAGGAGGAAGAAAGGGAGAAGTGGGGAGATCTATAATCCAGACATTCTGGGCAGTGTAACCTTGTTGTTCTTTTGAATCCTCAGCAGGAATTTGCATTGGTAAGGGCCAGCACAACCAGGTCCCCAGTAGATGTAGTTCGTTCTACGTACCCTTTGTAACAATAGGAAGATTTTCTCGTCTCATTAGTTTTGGGTTCACTAACCAAGAAAGACAGAAGATGAGCACAGAAGTCTAGATTGTGGGAGCTGTGGTCAGGATATGGTGAAACTGGGTTCCCACCAACCTAGCCGTGCAGTTCTGTGAGTACTCTACATTGTGTTGGTGTGTGTGACCAGTGTTGGCAGATGCTGCTATATCATACTAAAGGATATAAAGTTATAGAGCCAGTTGCCAGACACTTTCCAAACTCCCACTGCCCTTAAATAGGTAGATGGATAGCTAGATCTTAAGGTATACGCTGAGGGAAGACTAGAGAGTCCTCTTTGAAAATGAGGGCAATCATGGAGGAAGTAAGCCATTAGGAAGGCAATGCAATTGAGGTTACTTCTAAACCCGTCCTTAATGAGAGAAATGAAGAAAATAAATTTGGTCAATTAGAAAGTAATGAAGACCTTGCAAAAAAAAAAAAAAACCGATCGACAAAAGGCCAGCAAGGGAATTCTTGAGTAATTTGAGTGTAACACACACTGTCCAAATCAGCAGGTCAGCATGGTGTGCCTCCTCTGAGATTAAAGGGGTTGGTATGAGGCCTGCTCAGTTTCTCACCAGTTATTTCTCCATTTAGCAAGCAGAATTCTGATCAGAGATGAACCCAGAGGACACTGAAATAGGACTTCTCAACCTCAAAATCAGGGAGAGAGCAGATTACAGTGATTATTCAGTCTAGACAAGGCTGGGCCTCAACTAGGGAACTGGGCCTAAAGGAAAGATTACCGAGACCCCAAACAGAAAGAAAGGTGAAGGGCAGACGAGAAAAACTTGCATTGTATGAGCTAGTTCTTTCGTTGTTTCCTCCAAAACATTGTTGTTGTCTGTACCCCAGGCTGGCTTTCCAGCGTTCACCCCTGCTTCCTCATCCTCTGACACTCTGGGATTGCTGGTATATATCACATGGTTCAGTGTCCCCGCTCAACCAGTTTGTAGCACTAGGACATCGGAAGGTAGTGTACATGGTTGCAGGCGAAGAGCTCCTTTTCTGGGCTGTCAAAGGGGAAGGCAGTGAACCGTCTGTCCTTTTAGCAGAGCAGATGATAAGCACATCCTTTGTTTCAGCTTCTGCATTCATCAGGGAAAGTTACAAAGCCCAACTCAGCCAGGTGGAGATCCCTTCCATAGGAGAGTGTGTGTTCATGTGTGTGTGTGGAGGGAGCATGTGTATGCCTGAACACACATGTGTGTTGAGTAAGTTATTGGACTTAAGAGCTTGCAAAGTTGTGACAGACATTCAGTGTGAACGATGCAGGTCAACTTGGCAAGATATTACAAGTGTTGGTCTAAGACATAGTATGGTTTAGAGCCTAGGAATAAGACGGAAAGCATCTTAGAAAATCACTGATTCCCATGGTCTGCCTAAACATTTGCTTGAGTGTAAGATGCTACGAACTCCCTATCTAACAACACTCAGGGTGTGAGTATCACACCTGATAGTGTCGTGTGCCCTGGGAGGGTGTTGCTCCACTCATACCACCCCACATATTTAGAGCATAGCTCGTGGCACCTCTTGCTAACTAGAAAGGCAAAGAAATAGCTCTGAGATTGAAAGGCAGTACTGACACCTGACCTCTATGTATGCTCAAGGACACATGTCCACCTGCACACATGCAAGCACACACATAAACAGGCATACATACATAGATCTGACACATCCAGAGGTAAAAAAAAAAAAAAGATAACTTCAGAGTTTAAAAGCAGTAAAAGAAACGTTCACTGGAGAAGAAATTTAAAAGTTACTTATCTATACAAGAATAATTCCAAGTAGTCCTCGTTTGTAGGGAGGCAAACACCCTACACTAAATCTAGTTAGTTTAGTTCATCATTGTGTCATCTAGCCAGGTTAAAGAACTCACATAGAATTGCATGTAAAGGAATATCATAAAAGGAGAAAGCCAGGTTTGCTAGACTACAATGTTAAAAAAAAAGCCAGACATTGGAGTTATTCCAGAGAAAAACAGCACATAATTAAGGGAATGGAGTCGAGAAACTGATTTATAGAAATAATTAAAGCAACACTTTTTTTATATCTCTGTCACAAATAAGGGCATGTCTCTGACATCCATCAAGGACTTTAATTGGAGTAATGAGTTAATCCAGGGAGAGATGATTTAGGCTTGATATCAGATAACAGGATGGGATTGGGGAATTACCTGTTGAAATGATGACATTGTCATCTTCCAAATGAAAGTGAGAGAAAAACAGAACAATTAGGGAAATGGTGCTTAATAGCAATTTTTTACATAAAAAGATTAAGTTTTTACCTTTCGACAAAGTTATGAGCCAGTAGACTCACACTTCCCATGTTCCTTTAATTCTTAGAGGAACTTGACTTTAAGACGCATCATCAGTTTAATAGCAGCCATTATGTAGAAGGTTAAAACACTGCATTAAATGTACAGGTTGATTGTAATCTACATCCCAACTGGAGAGATGGGAAAATGGGGAAAACATTTATTTCAGAGGGAGAGAGCAGCAGCAATTATTTAATATACATACACAGCCCCATGGAAAAAATGTATTTTCTGCAGGCTATGATGACTCCTATAGCCCAGATGACTGTGGATGTTCTAGAGTGGATCCTGCATCCTGCCACACTGTGGATGCCTAGGGCGGATTGTGTCATGTGCATGTCTGTGTGCCTCCCATAGCAGATCATGTAGCCTGCATGACTATGGATGTTCAAGTCAGTCTGAAGGACTAGAATTTATGCTCCCATGTTGGTCCCTGATTGTAGCAAGTTCACCTGTTCTTCTGACTGCTACTGATTGAACCCAGGACTAAATATGTGGCCCAACTTAGGCCAATGAGTTCATTTTATTTAAGGAGAGGACAGAGTGGAAGCCGGAGGAGAAACCAAAGAGCAGGAGGATGATTTTTAAGAACATGGGCAGAGTCAATTACATGTGAGGTCACATAGGGTTAGGACCAGCATTTGGCCACAGCAAATCAGTGCCACAGATAGCCTAAATTATGAAGGATCTGCAAGGCCCTCAGCAAAATAGCAGAGCTTTCATGGATTAAAAAAGTAGAGTAGGGCGGTGAGATGGCTCAGTGAATAAAGCACTTGGCATGCAAGAGTGAAGATCAGAGTTCAGATCCCAGCACTCTGAAGGCAGAGAGGGGCGCCCCAGAGCAAGCAGGCTAGATAGACTAGCTGGAACTGTTGAGAGCTCTGTGTTCAGTTAGAGATTCTCGAACTCAAACAAAGGGTAAAGGGACCAAGGAGGACACACATGTCCTCTACATGAATATGCATGTGTTTGCACACCTGTCCACACATGGACCCCCACATATGCAGACACATACATCTGCACACATACACTACAAGAAATGAAAAAGATAAAGAGCAGGATCTTCCTGACAACTATAGAGGAACCGTGGTGGGTGCCCATGGCAGCTGAGTTCCCTGTGTTCCTTCTCCTTACTGCCTCAATTATACCACATTGAGAAACAGCTTCCCAGAGCAGCAGTTCAGCGCAGACTGGTTCACGGTATGCATGACGTCACTCCCCCAGTGAGAACAGGCTGACTTCACTTGTGCTGGTTAAATGATGAACGATGCTTGGTAAGAGTGTGGTGTCCACTGGGTTGATCCTTGTTAGTGCCGGAATCACTATCACGTGCCCAGTTTGACATGGTCCTGCCTACTTGATCCCACTGCATCCTATCCTGATGAGGGACAGAGGGCTCCCTTAGGCCACAGTTGCCCTCCATGTGTTCTTTTCCCTGGGACACTGGGACCAATGCTTCCAGTCTTTGAATTTATGAGTCCTTTCTCTACGTTGGCCCATGAGGTAGTCATTTTGATAACAGGTCATGCTGGCTTCAAGCGCACCCCTTCTCCATGGTGAGTTGCTGTGCTTCTCTTAGTTGTTTCCTAAGCTAACGTACGGGCTGTTTGCTGGGCTTTCAACCCTTATGCATTTTTAATGATTACAAAGAAGAGAGTTTCCCTCCTCCTTTTTTTTTTGAAAAATAATAAACTTAATGACTTAATACACATCAAGTGGAATTGTTGGTTTGCGGTGACGGTTTTATAATTCCAAGTTCAAGGTTTTTTTTCTATTTAATTATGCACAATAACTCCAATGGAATATAATGCAATAACAAAAACATGCACCGATGCTGGCATAAGAGCCCTGTTGTTTATTAGTATTGGTCGTGTGCTTTATGTTTGAAATAAAGTATTTGGAACTAATGTTGGCCATGTTTCCTCTAAACTAGATAAAAAGGAGGATGAAAAAAAAGGAACTTTTCCCCTGAAAATTCCATGCTCCAGTTTTTGGCGATAAAAGCCAGCAGCTCTTGCAATAGCAAATTAAATTGCATTTGTAGAAAGCACATTGCTATGTTTTGTTGCTTGCTCGGAGTTATTTTTTAATACTAATAATTTAATAAAGCAGAAGACCGATACACTGACCCGTGTTCTCCACAGCACCAGAGTATTCTCTAGGGTTAGGAGGCAGAATCTGCTGAAAGGAGGTATGTTCTACATTCTAACCTATGGTTTCTTTTGCTTTCGTAGCCAGATGTGGTTTTAGCATTTGGTATCATTTTTAATTGTTGGAAAATATAAGATGAGTGAATTATGAGAAACTGAGAAAAAACTGGCTATGTAAGGACTGTTCTTTCTAAGATCCAACACATCAGAGGGTTTGTTTGGTGAAAAGTACAGGCAGTAACTAGAAATTCCTTGTCAGAAAGGATTACATGGCTAGTCTTAATAATCAAATCCAGCAGCAGATTTAACTCAGTGTCTTTTCATCATGAGATGCAATGACCTGTCTAATGTTTCTTCTTGAAAAAGCCAACTCTGGGGTTGTGAACTTAGGGGGGATTCCTGAAGGCTTGCATACTTTTTAGTGGTCATGAAGCTTAGGAGAAAGGCCACTTAGGCATCAACCAAAAGCAAAAGCCAAGCAGAGATTCTGAATAAAGATGCATTGGAGAGAACTGGGTAGGAAGGCAGGAGCCAGGAAGAAGCGATACAGAAGAATCAGGAGGCCCCAGCAGAGAGCAAGCAAGAGGTCAGAGCCACTGCCCAGGGAGGTTATATGAAGTCCTGAGTATCTTAGAGATCTCTTTAGGATGTTGGTGGCCTCACATTGCAATGCAAGTACAGACTCCAGAGTAATTCAGATGTGGGGTCAAGTTCTAATTTTGTCATTCAATGATGACACAGTCCAGGCATGTTTCTGATGCTAAGTTTTTTGTTTGTTTGTGTTTTCTTGTGGAAAAGAGAGTAGATACAATAAACCACTACATAGAGGCCATTGTAAGTGTTGAATGAGGTTTGTTACTCTTACTTATTATAGTGTTGAGTCAGATTAATTTAATGGAAGGCACCACTATTAATTATATGGGAATACACATTTGTATCAATAGAAATAAATATATTTTTATCTTTCAGATGTGTGCTCGATAGATTTATGCCAGCTTGATACAAGCTAAAATCGTTTGAGAGAAAAGAATCTCAATTAAGAAAATGCTTCCATAAGACTGGGCTATAGGCAAGCCTGTAGGGCATTTTCTTAATTAGTGATTGATTGGGGAGGCCTATTGAGGGTCGTGCCATCCTTGGGCTGCTACTCTATAAGAAAACAGGGAGAGCAAGCCATGAGGAGCAAGCCAAGAAGCAGCACTCTTCCATGGCTTCTGCATCAGCTCCTGCCTCCAGGTTCCTACCCTGCTTGAGTTTCTGCCCTCACTGCTTTTGATGATGAACTGTTATACAGAACTGTGAGTGAAATAAACCGTTTCCTCTCCAACTTTCTTTTGGCCATGGTATTTTATTGCAGCAATAGAAACCCTAACTAAAACAATATATAAGTAAAAAGTATCATTGGGTATTTTTCTATTTTAAAAATAGTGTTTTTAATTAAGGCTTTTATTTTCTGTAAATATTTTTTTACTGAGCTATAATAATCAATAAAATGACCTGAGTATCTACATCCACACCCAGCTTAAGATACAGAAAATCTCCCATCCTCCCAGAAAGTAATTTTGTGTTCTATCCCAGTTATCAAAGCCCACAACACACTCTTTTGAGTTACCATCATAGATTATCTTTGCCTGTTCACATAAACTTAGCAAAGCAGTATACATTTGTGCAAATTGTTTGGTAAGAAAGGTATTTTGGAGCCTCATTCCTATTGCTATGTGTATCAGTGGTTCATTCCTTTAAATGTTTACTATTTCATGTCATATCATATTTTCTGTTCTTCTTTCTACAAGTATATGAAAAAGATGCCATAAATAATGCTGTGTGCATTTTTATAACCATATGTTTTCATGTTGTTGGGTTCTATGCTGATTAGTAAGTTTCTGGGTCATGAGAAGTTGTGAATTTATGAGGAGCCATGGGAATGATTTTCAAAGTGATACATTATTTTGAAGTGAAAGCAGTGTGCAAGAGAGTTTGAGCTGTTTAGATCCTGAAAAACATTTGATGTTGGACTGGAGAGATGGTTCAGCAGTGAAGGGCACTTAACCGCTCTTCCAAAGACCAGGGCTTTGTTCCTGGCACTTCAGTTGGATATAACTCTGGACCCAGATGTCTGAAGCCCTCTGCTGGCCTCTGTGGGAATTGTACGCATGTGCATGTGTGTTCTCTTTCTCTTTGACACACACATGTACAGCAATAAAAATAAAATCTTTAAAAAACATATCTGATGTTGCCAGTTTTACACGTTTCGTTCAAAGGGACAACATATAGTTTTAAACTATAATTATATTACTATACTAAGTTAATATTCTTAGTATTGTAAAGCTTTCCTTCTCTCTGGTGACGCTATGTGCTCTAGAATCAGATTTCTTGTATTTTCATGTTAAGTTTATTTTGTCCATTTATTTTTTACTTGGTTACTTTTTCCTTACAGAATACAAATAAAGGAACTTTTCTGTTTTGCTTTCTTTCTTGATTTTCTTTTGCCGTTGTTCAACATAGCAAGCTCTAACTTTCCACTGGAGTTTATTTAATATAATGTTTCTCTGTATATTTAGCACGATGACTAATTTTATTATATTTCAACATGTTCTCTTACATTTTCACCTAATTGCCCCATATCCTTCATAGGTCTCTATTCTCCTGATGTATTTTATCATAGCTTACTTTCTGACTGCGTGTATGTTTTTAGATATTCTATTTAATCCCTTGTATTAGGTTTTTAGCTCTGACTTTTTGTTCTGACTTTTTTGGCTTTTAATTTCTATGTCCTTGTTTATTTATATAAAAACACATTTAACAAACTAATGAATCTTTCCACATTCAGTCGTTTTCCTCCTTGATTCCTAGAAGCCCATGCTTACCTGATTTTCTTCCTCTTTCTGATCACAGTTTCTCAGTCTCTTTGGTAGTGTCCCTCCAATTAACCGACCTCCAGGTAGTAGGTCCAGTGTCAGCTCAGCCTTGACTCTCTTCTGGAATAACTTCACATGCTCTCTAGTTTAAACACGTGTCTCGTTTTGATACCCATCCCTTTACCTGGACCTATTTCTTTCATTGCATACTTAGCATTCCACTTGGGAATTGTGAGGGTTCATCTTGAAGATTAACTTGGTTAGGATGAGATTGCTGAGGATGTTAGTAGAGCACCTCTGAGTAAAATACCTTGTAGGGGCATTTCTAGAGACAACTACCATGACCTGCCCTGAATGTGGGTAGTACCACCCCATGTGCTGACACCACTGGCAGAATTAAATCACAGAAGGGGGAAGCTTGCCTTTCAAGGTCTCCTCTGTTTTTACTTTGAGATTCGAATGCCTTTTAGCACGCTCTTGTTACCGTAATGTTCTGTCCTAACACCTGTGGGCAAACAACTCTGGACTGAATCCTTGGAAAACCTGGACTAAATGACATCTCTTCTCCCTTAAATCATTTACATTAGCTCTTTTGTCATGACAATATGATGTCTAACCCAGAAGACTCATGAACACATTATACACAGTGTCAAACCCGAGTTCCTAGTTTCCTACCTTCCTGTATCTTATTTATTTTTATTTATGTAAGTCCATGTATACATGCCACATGTGTGTATTCTGGTTCTCACAAAGACCAGAGTGTCAGATCCCCTGATGCTGAAATTACAGGTGGTTTGTGATCCATCTAATATGGGTGCTGGAAATCGAACCTGGGACCTCTGCGTGAGCAATCCATGCTGTTTAACAGCTGAGCCACCTCTGCAAATGTGAAATGGATTTCTTTATTATTTGTTCATCTCACCACAGTGAATGCCTGATGTTGGCACTAAAATGTGCTTGTCACTAAATACTTTGTAAATATATGTTGGATGAATGTCTTTCTTCAATCTTGGTATATTTTTCAACCTACTCATTTGGTTTATTGTTGTTGTTTTGGCTTTTTAAAATTTAAGTAGTTTGTTATTTTAATGCTGGTTGATTTTATTTCACCACCAGGAATCAAGCTCTGTGTCTATCATATTTTGGACAAGAAAGAATTCTAATTCTGAGCAACAACCACCAAGCCTTTTAAATGTATTTTTAAATGAGCAAATCTCACTTTAGGACTTTGAAGGACAGTGACATGACTAATTTTTTTAACATACACTGTAGTGCTTCCTGATTGGTTGAGTCCAATGGAGGAAAAGGGGTGGTGGTTTTTCAGACTGTTTATTTCTCTTTGCATATTATATCATATATTAATATGTCTATTTTAATTATTACATCACCTCTTATCTGATGTATCTTTTATTTGTAATACACAGCCTACACTTTCCTGCAGATCATTTTGTATATGTGATTTTGGAAAAACAGAGAAGGTTAAGAGTCAAACTGAAAAAAGAATCCATAGTCGTATGAGTGACAGATTTGGGAGATGACTGGGAACTGGAAAGGACACAGGGCTCTTTCAATTCTGTCGAACAAAGCCGCAGGCTAATGTTAAGGAATGTTTGTGTGATTTCTCCAGGGTGGAATCGGTTACCCAAACACAGGAGTCTTTACAATAATTCAGAATAATCATAAAACCATTACAGCCACAAGACCTTTCTGAGTTGTACTCTCCATAGTGAATGCTGTTTTTTCAATCCAACTCTTAGATGGGGAGGATTGTAATATTTCCAGCCTGGAAGGATTCCCTATTCCTGTGGCTCATTTACTTCATCTCTGTGGTTCTTGGAAGGAAGGACAGAGTCAAAGCCACCCCCGGGTAGCTTACTGTGAATTCTAGTCTTAAGCAATGTACAGAGAACTTTAATAAACTTTGGCTGTTTATCCAGCTTCATTCTCTGGGATAGACTGTCCAGCTATTCTCAAGTCCCACTGAATTGTTTGCCATGGACAACTTTTTGATTTATGATCTAAGGATTCTTAGAACTGTGCATAGAAGATGAAAAGGCACTTTGGCCTTGTGGGGACTTTGAAGGGAATGTCTGTCTGCAATGGGGCCACCTGGTACCTTCAAGCAAGGGCATGGGTTGCTATGGTACATAGGCACATTGGCATTCCCTCCTTTAACACAGAGCATGGCACACGGAGGGGGGCACTCTGCAACTAAACATCAATGGATAAGAAATGGAGTAAGGCAGGAGGAAGAGTGAAATGAAAGGGTCGCTAACCCCCAGGGGACTCCTACCACATAGTGACTGTCTGATGGGGAAGGAAGGACAGACATTCAGCTGGTTTTATAACCAGTGATAGATTTTTTTCTTTCCCTGTGAATTCACTTGCAAACCTTCACATTCTTTATGAGATCTTAGGCCCCATAAGGATAAGACTGCATTTCTTTTAAAACATCAGTACTGTAAATTTGAGCTGCGTAATGAGCCTTTATACCAGAACTGATCATGGCAAGAGACTAGCTGTCACTCAAATATAGTCGAGGAATACTTTCCCTATGGGCCTACTGGATACAGGGTATATGTAGGTACTTCCTGAATAAATATCTGGTTGGAAAAAAATATATGTGGAAAAAGCCCAGAGATCTTTGTTCCATGCTCAGAAATCATTAGCAAGACAGATACAAAAGGGAGGCATTGAGTATTCCTGGCACTCGCTTGACTTTGTCTCATTAATGTGACCAGTAAGGCCAGCCAGCATGCAGGGAGAAGGGTACAGCCAGGACAGCCAGGACAAGCGGACCTGTCACACGGTAAGGAAAAGCTCCCTCCCCACCAGATTTCTCAGTCCACTCTTAAAATAATTTCTACTCTGGTCACATCACGATCTATTTGCCATTTGTGAAGTAAAACACCATCATGAAAGAAGAGATTTAATGCCATAAAGCAAAACCTTACCTTCACCAGAATAAATGTCAAATCATCTATTCCAACTGCACGGGAAGGAGGGCGTCGTGAAGTGAGCTCATAGCCTCTTGTGATTTTCAAATCAAAATGGAAATTAAGAAATGAAGCTCTAATAAGCCTCACCATTTGCTCTTTGGGAAGTCGCTATTTGTTGAGAGTGAGAACAGTCTACATTAGGGGCTGAGCTGTTGGGATGAGGTTCCTTTTCATTGTCTGATCTCTGCAGTATTCATGTTCAGGGACTTCCTTGCTCTGGGGTTGTGCAAATACAGTGAGGCTCCCTGATGGCCTCACAGTGTGAAAGAAGGCAAAGCTGCAGGAGACATGGACCCCATTGCCCTCAGCCCCATTTTAGATAACCAAGTGAACTGCATTGCTCCCCTGCCTCTAGTTTTTATGGCCTCATGACTTTGGCTGGCAGTTTTTAAGACACCTCAGACACAGAAATGCCTCTTCTTCAGAGAAAGGAAACTCATATTCCCTTCGTTGCTTGTATCAAGGATGATATTTGGTGCTCAGACATTTTGGAAAACAAATTAGTATCTTAGAAAGCAAATTAATAATCAGGTGGGCCACTCTCTCTGAGGACATTTGATACATTATGGATGTTTATTGAGTATACTAATTCACTTTAAATGGCTTATTGATACGATGATATAGTTTATAGTAACAGTGCTTGCTTCTAGATTTCTGACCACACATACCACAGCTTTAATGGGCAAAATGTGTAATTCACACCTCTAGTTTTCATTATTTACTTGCTTGGGTGCTCAAAGAAACATAAATTAGGATGTTTATTGCACTGGCAAAAAAATTAGTACAATTATAAATGTTCATTATTATAGCCCTTGTTAAAGAAATACTGTGCATGGCAGAATAGGAACAGTCCCCTCTCATTTAATAACTGCAAAGTCTTGGCAAGAACCAAAAACAACTACCGAAGGGCCCTAGAGGGTGAATGATAATTAGCAGATTTGAGAAAGAAGCCCAAGTTTAAGAAGACAGCTTGAGTACCCTCCCACCCACCCCACCCCGGAGGCTGGGTCTTAGATTGGGCTCATTGTTTTCTTTATGCAAAGAACCAGAAACAGAGCTTAGCATAAATACCAATGTTGATCTAGATGGTGGTTTTTCTATAGTAGACTATCGGTTTCTTTTCTGATTTAGCAATATGTGAAAAAATCCAAATGACTGATTACCGACACCACTTTTGAAAACTTAATGAAGGGACTTGTCTCTCTCAGGAGGACAGGAAGAGCACTGTAGCGGCAGATGAACTGAGCTGATGCTTGAAATCTTCAGATTTAAAAAAAATGATTGCAGCGGGATCCCCTTATCATATGTTAAAGTCCAGCAGAAGATTGAGGGAGCAAGGGAGGGCATATGGATTGGAACAAAACACACATTTATGAGTGGGGATATTCTGATAATCCAGTTTGAATAAACGTAAATACTTGCATAATTATGGAGTCACATTGACTTCATACGTATAAACTAACAGTCAGGGGTTTTGTTGGCAATAAGTCACCAGTGTAACTACCACAAACATTATCTTTGTCTACTTTGATGGAAGTAGAATTGTCTCTATATACGCACAGGTTTCGTATCCGTAGGTTTAACCAGCTGTGCACATAAAATATTAGGAAACTTAAATACACCTGAATTCACTTTCTAGGTTTGGGCCCTGTCATTATTGCCCAAGCAATAAATGGAATGGCTATATTCATGGTATTTATATTAGGTAATATAAATGACTTAAAGATGATCCAAAGCCAGGGAAATGTGCAGGCTATATACAAATACATTCCGTTTCATAGAATGGGCGTGAGCATCTGCAGATGTTAGAGTCTGTATGTGTCCTGGAGCCAAACTCCCATAGACAGTAAAGGACGATGCATTTATATTTTAGAATTCCCTGTACACTATGGCATCTCTCGACTAACATGAGGCTATTTAAATTATGGAACACCCAAATCCCATGATTCAGTTACATTATCCATATGTCAAGCATTGAGTGAAGTGGAGAGGGACACAGCCTAACAGCTGAGCACCTGGTAGTATGTTGAAGGCCTAAGAAAAATGGAACTCAAGATGCTAAATGGTCACGCGTGGTTCGGTACTGAGGCATGCAGAGAGACAGAGTATTTCTGTCCTTGAAGAAAGTTCTGTTGGCCAGTGCTTCTTAGAACATGGGATGTCCAGGGTTGTGGTGTGCTTTGCACTGGACAAAACACGGGTGCATAGTAGGCACATGCTGTTTGCTGCTTAGAATCGACCCCTGCGTTCTCCTGGTAGAGGAATAGGGAGTTTGAGTGGGCAGTCTTTGCCTTTTCATCCTCAGCCTTGTGAGTTGAGTGGAGCCAAGTGGGGCTGTTGCCGCTCCTCCTACGCATGATAGGACCAGCATTGACCTTGCCAGAGACAGCCCTATGGTTCCTTCCAGGATGGAGATACAGAATGACAGCAAGTCCTTTGATAGTGAACTGGAGAGTCTACCCATCTGAAGATAATGACAAGACTGCCATTTAAACATAAGTGACATAGGGTTGGGGGTGTTTGAAAACTTGGTGTCATCAAACCTCTGGCTCCAATCTTATCTGAAGCCCACCTCACTTCATTTTGCTTCCCTGGGCTCACACCTTCCTTCGGTGCTGAAGTCATGTAAGGTAGTATTCTTCATCTCTTAGAGCACCGTGCCTCTGAGAAATTGAGTCCAGTTGCATATGTCCCTGCTTTTACAGCTTAATGGGATGTTTTCAGAGGAGAAATACCAGCAGCGTGAGAGGACTTCAAGGAAACACATCCCTTCCATTCTCATGACCAAATTAAGAGCTCATTCCCAGGTAAGCCCCAGAAGTCAATATGACCAATATGATATTTCTTCAATTCCACTGGGAAGAAGGGTCCTAAAAGCATCCACTATTCACTTAAAGTAATATCATAGAAGGAAGGAGACCACTTGATAGAAGCCCCTGAATCCACAAATCTCCCTGTATTGCCATGACAAAAATGAATACAAATCATGTGGAATTACATTCGTTTTAAATGTAAGTGGCATTCATCCTGACGCAGGGCTGCATTTTAATACCAGCACTGTGCCACGATGTGTCAAGTTCTAAGATATTATAAAAGAAACCCAGTGGGTTATTATTTTTGTGCCATTTTCCAATCTGGTACATTTTTATAAAAATCTCACAGATTGAGTTAATCTTGTAAAGCACTGTACATAACCTCATTGAGAATATTGTAAGGCAGACCTCTTGAAAGCTGATAGAATGCCAATAAAGGGGAAAGAAAATTCTACTCAGAGATTGAGAGAGAAGGAAGATAGGTTTTTTGTGAACTCCATCACGGTTCTTCGGGATGTAGAGAAACTTAAGTGAGAAAAACTCTTTTTTTAAACATCAGGACCTGAGTTTGGATCTCCAGCACCTATGTAACAAAGCCAGGTAAGCCTGTAATCCCAACTCTGGGGAGGCTGAAGCTAAAGAATCCTGGGGCTCATTGGCAAACAGGTCTCCATGAAACAGTGAAGTCTAAGTGAGGGACTTTACCTCAAAACAGAAGGAAGAATGGTGAAAGAAGTGCAGCAGAAGATGCCAGCATTGGCCTCCAGCCTTCTTATGTATACAGAGCCACATAAGCACATATGCTTGACACATGCATGCACTCATAAATACATGCACACATACATGCAAACAAATCTGCACATACATATGTATACACATATACACATGCATATATACATGCACACAAACATATGTACCACTTATGCATTCACACATGTATATATGCAGAAATACACAAATTTATGTGCATACACATAAATACATATATATGTCTACATGTGCACATATACTATACATACCTCCACACCCATGTAGGTGGATATACACACAAAAACATGCATGCAGGCATACACATGTACATGCACACATATCTATGTACACAGATATGTACATATATGAATGCGTACATGTGCATATACAAAATATGCCTACACAATCACCTAAACATATATATATATATACACACACATAAACATACAGACATATACATACACACATATACACACAACTGTTTTTAACCATTTGGTTTGGGGCTGAGTCTAGTAGGCCGCTCACTTGTCTCCCCTCCCTAACTCCACCATTAACAAGAAAACATGCAGATTCATCACAGAGACTAGTTCTTGTGCCGAAGTTCACAACCTTGTCTGCACAATGGATTTACCTGCAGCATTTTACAAAGCGTGAGTGCTATTGACCATAGAATTGCAGTGTGTTCATAGCTATACGCCCTGATTAAGTAGGAACTTAATCACATATCTCACAGCAATGTACAAAGCAATGTTTGCATTATACAAACCACACAAGTATCCATAAAATACCTGAATAGATTTTGAAACTTGGTGTATGTACACGGCTTGCAAGAAAGTATAATTCTGACACATGCTGCAACACAGTAGAGCCTTAAAATCATTTGGTAAAGTGTAATAAGCCAAACGCAAAAGAGCAAATATTGTCTGATTTCATTTCTATGTGTGTCCTACACCAGGCAAATTCAGAGACAAGAAATAGAACAGTGGTAGCCAGGGGAAAGGAAGAAGTGAGAAGTCGCTGTGCCTGTGGGCACAGAGTTTACGATGGTGAAGCGATGTTGGAGATGGATAGTGCTGGTAATTGCATCCTGTGAACACACTTGGTCTGGAGAGCTCTACATAGAAAATGAGCAACACGGTGACTGTATGTTATATATATATATTTGTAGCCCACCAGAAATACAGATACCAGGCCTCATCTCAGGATTCTTACGTTATTGGCTTGGGATCGTCTACAGATGGAGATCTGTAAAGGCAGATCAGTGTGGTTGGCGTCATGGCCTTGCTCTGGAGTACCTCCTCAAGGCTCTTTTTTTGGAGGACTTATTTTCCAGTTTGTGGTACTGCTTCTGGAAGTATTTTACCATTAGGAGGTAGGTCCTGACTGGCACATGTAAGTCAACAGGGGCAGGCCTTTAAGATTAAAGCCTGACCCTGGGCCCTGTGTGCTTTCTGCTTCCTGTTCTGCCATGATATGAGGAACCTTCACTTTGCTCTGCCACTGCTGTGTCTCCCTTGCCATGCTACACTAAAATTCTTCTGAAGCCATGAGACAGAGTATCTTTCCTCCTGCAAGGCGTTTTGTAGATGAAGCTTTTCTACATCCTGCGGTCCCACTGGGCTGGTTTCTTTCTGCCCACTGGATCCCCACAGCTGTTTATGAAGTTACCACTCTGAGATTTAATATGCATTATAACTGTTTGGCCAATGGCTTAGGCTTCTTACTGGCTAGCTCTCCCTCTTGTAATTAATCCATTTCTACTGACTGTAAATTACCACATGGCCATGGTGTTACACCTGATCTGGCATCTTTCTCCATAGGTTACTGTTGGCATCTCTCTTCTTGGGTGGCTACATAGTGTCTCCTTGACTCTGCCTTCTCTCTCATTGTGTATCTTTGTTTGAACTTCCTGCCTATCTATAGTTTCCCTGTTCATTGTCGAAAACATCTTTGTTCATCAACCAATAAAAGTAACACATGTATAGAAGACCATCCCATATCAGCGTTTCTGTCTGATACTCTGTTACAGTGATGACAAAGTATCAATACAGTATGTTGCTATGGTAGCCTTCCAGTTTTTATCTTCTGGTTTTAAGAGGGCTGAGGAATACACATTTATTTGATGCCCTTTGATAATTGTAGGCTGCTGACAGAGCAAGAAGTGAAGGCCCCCCACCCCGGGTTTTTTTCCCCATGGCACTCTTTAGACAAAACCATTGTTAGCACACCTATATTCTAAGTGTAGATAATGAAGTTGGTAAGCAAATCCAGCCTTTGGAAAGTCTCGCCACATCTCTCTTATTAGATTCGTGTCTTTAGGCTCCTTGTATGAAAAGTTTGGAGCCACCACTGGAATGGGCAGGCCCACAAGGCACAATGCCGGGAAGAAAGCCCGGTGGTTGCTGGTTTCTCATTCTCCTGCATTATAAATGAGGTTCTAGAAATATTAAGGAAAGAGTGGTCTTTATTCCAGAGGAGTCCCTGGCTATGGATTATGGCCTCTCGTTTGTCAAGCTTCTGTCAATCTCTTTGGCTGACCTTTGCTTTTTAACCACGTAAGCATTATTGAAAACAGCCAATTGTTCTGCTCAGACAACTTACCCTGCTGGTGAACTGATTTGTTAAACACATGTGACAGTTCTTAGGGACACCCCATGAATCCTGTGCCCTATTTCTGATCACATTATAAGATTATGCTCTCTCTTTCCCAAATGGTGGCTATGTGGCTTGGTTTGGGCAATAAGAAGTCCAAGCAATTGTATGGCACTCCTGCCTGGAGGCATTTAATTCCTGGTGCGCACCAACACCAGCTTTCAGCTTTCATTCTCTTGGCAGCTGGGGAAGATGCTGCCTTCATTAGCTTGGGTCTCTGAGTCAGTGTCTATACTGGACTCTTATCAGATACAAGGACTCGCCCTTGGTTGTACTAAACCGCTGGGTCAATGGGTATTTATTACTGCAGCATCATTGCAATCAGTCTGGACTGATAGGACAGAGAAATCACACACGTGAACCACATGATCTGACTCAGATGTCAGACAATATTGTGTGGATCACCCGCTCTCCAAAGCTGAATCCTGAAGTTTGAAATTAGTCTTCACCGTTGCTATCAAATATCCATGTAAGTGATTCTCAGCTCCAACTACTCCCTGTCCCAATAGACCTCTCCTATCCAATAGAGAGAGCATCAACTCTGTATTTTTTGTTGTGAAGGGCAGTAGCTATTAGTCATATGAGCCCAAGTGACATGAACTAGTGGCATGGCTAGTGTAACTGATGACACATTTTAAATTTAATGTAATTTTAAATAATTTAAATCAAAATCCCTTTATGTGCCCATGAGCCACTTCCAGATATCATCCCCGTTGCCAGAGAATCTTTGCCTCCATACATTTTTCTATGTTGTTTCTTTCTTAACTTGTGACACCATTCTTTGTTGAATCTGTATTCATCTTCCAGGAGCTTCTATCAGTGGAGCTATTCCGCTTGGAACAGAATGCTCCCTCTCCCGGAGTTCCCTGTAACAATTCATCCATGATCCCTGTGTGGTAATGAGTCCTCTGCTCTGAGTCAATGGGGGTATGTTCCTCCTGCCTCTTACTTTGTAAATATCCTGAGGCCAATAACCTTGTTATTTATTAATGTGTGCCTCATAAGCTCTGTTCCCAGTAGGTGCAGAATCATGGAGCTGGAAACCTCAGTATTGGTGCACAGCTGTCTCTTTAGACAGCCCCGCATGTGTGCCTTTAAGTCTAGCATGCAGTTCTAAGGGCTCTGCAATGTTAGCATGCATCTGTGTATGAGGATTATCTGCCAGCCTGAGGCTCGTGTTCACCTTGGGCTGTGTACAGATGAACAGTAAACTCTTAAGAGTAACAGCAATTGTGATGTGAAACAGGAAGCTCGGGGCTTTCCACATGCTTAGCTGGACCAATAGACTTTGGTTGCTAAGCTTTGACATGAAGTCATCACGCCCTGCTCCAGACCCTGGTGCCATAGGAAAGACTTCTTAAGCATAGGAATAAAGCGCCAGCTGTAGAGTGAGACCATCTGCTGATGCTCTGGTTCAGGGCACCCAGGATGTCTTTTCCAGACTCCCCCTGATTATTTGAAAAAAGAAGCTAAGCTTGGACCATGGACCTCATTGTCATAGTGAAAAGTCTTCCACTTGCAAGGCAGAAACAATCCAAGTCAATATAAACTGAGTGAAGCAGGTTATCACAGGAGTCCAACCACCACTGGACCCTCTCTATTCTATTCCAAGAGTAACATTAAAAAATTAAGGGCTTTCAAATAAAGTGTGCCAGGCAAAAGTAAGCTTGCACAATATTAACCCACTCTTGTTCTTGGCTGCCATTTGAGGCGCTGCTCAGTCAGTTATATGCCACAGCCTCTCTCCATAACCCAGCTTTGTTGGACTCTTTATATTTTTGGTTGTGAGCCTAGCCTTTAACAGCTGAGCCATCTCTCCAGGCCTGTTGGACTCTTTAAACATGATGACATTCACTCCATCCTTCTTCATATTCTCGTTCCACTGCAGGAAGTACCCTTCCTTTCTTCTAGGAATTTCTATTTCTTTTCCTCATTCACCTCATCCCTTTCCTTCTCCCCTCCTTCCCCTCCTCCTCTTTCTTTCCCTCTTGTCCTCCTCCCCTTCCTCCTCATCCACTCTTTCTTTTCTTTCTTCCTCCTCCCCACCAACAATACCTATTTCTAGAATTTTCATCATCCTAAATATAAACTTCTCTACTCATTGTACAGTACCTTTGGCTCCCCCTTTCTTGTCCCAGTAGCCTCTATTATGCTTTACATGTCTGTGACTTTCCAAGAGGGAGCATGAAAGTAGAGTTGTATGATATTTGCCCTTCTGTGTCTGGTCTATTTTACTCAGCATAATGTTTTCAAAGTTTTCCTTTCATGGCTGAATAATATTCCACTATGCATGCTTATCACACTTTAAATATATATATATATATATGTGTGTGTGTGTGTGTGTGTGTGTGTGTGTGTGTATGTATGGATAGGTACATCTTTTGCCCATGTGTTATTTAAATTGCTCTTTTTCTGTCATTCTTGAAATCCAGAAAATCTCTCTATATTCTGACTATTAATCACCCATGAAATGTGTGATCAGAAATATTTTATCTCATTTTCGTGAGTTTCTTTTCACTTTACCTTAACACACAGTGTTTTAAATTGTTGATTAAATCTAATGTATCATGTTTTATTTTTGGAGGTAGTGATGGTGTTAGCTTCATGTTCAAAAATTCATTGCCAACTCCAACTTTAGAAAGATTATTTCTTGACTTTCTCAATTGTTTTTATAGTTTACACTCTTGTGTTTAGATATTTATTCATTTGAGTTAATTTTCATATAAAGTATGAAATAAGTTTTATATACACGGGTCTCCAGCTTATCCAGCATCATTTGCTAAAAAGGCCAAGTTTTCCTCTATTTACAAGATCTGTTACTTGTTCAAAACATAAAATAACCACCTATGTAAAGAATTATTATCTAAAGTAGCATATAAGGATATTTGGGGAGGTTCTGGTATAATGGAAGCTATAACAAAATACAAAGAGACCAACAAATCCAAACAGCTCATAAGTGAGCGTCTGATAGACCTTTAGGTGTTTATTCCCTTCTTATTCTCCTTTTTTTTAATTCACAATAAAACTCCCATAGTAACTGGGACCATTCATCAGGTGTGAATAAACGGGATGCAAATGAAGCAGAGTGAACAGTGCCGACGGTGCCTTTAGAGTTTGTGCCTTTGCAATGCAATTCAGAGATTCTCTATGTTCATTTTCACTTGGCATTATTATCTGGATATTTTTCTGTGCTTATACATGACAGTGGTGTGAATGAGATGTCCTCTATAGTTTCAGACATTTGAATACTTGGTTCCCAGTCGGTGGTGTCTTTGGGAGATCTAGAAGTAAGAATGTCACTTGCTGAAGGAAGAATATCACTGTGTCAGGCTTTGTTCGTTTATAACTTGTCCCATTTCAAGTTCATTCTTTCTCTGATTCCTGCATTCAGGTCAAGACTGTGCTCTCGGTTGGGCTTCCATTTCCATGCCTGCCCACGGCCCAGCTTCCCAGCACTGATGGTGATGGGCTCTTAGCCCTCTGGAGCCACACAGGCAAACATATCCTTCTTTCCATAAGGTCGTTGTCATGTTCTTTATCATAACAATAGAAAACAAAGGAAGACACGATGTTCTTGGAAATGTACAACCTTGTGAAAGGCAATACCTCTAACATCACCCTTCTTGAAGCTCCTTCCCGGGTCTTCATGGGCCCGTGTAGAACCTAACTATATTTTCTACTCTTAGAGCTCATGGGCGCTTTCCAGACTTTCTTGGAATGATGCTTGTTGTCAAATACGGATTAGGAGCTTAGTGAATATTTGATTAGGTGAAGATTGTATCTCACCCTCAGCTGTGCTCAGTAAATGGCCAATATGGGCATTTGCTGGTTTCCTACCCCCTCTTGTATCATTTCAATTTCATATATGGCAGAGGAGTCTTGAGATGTATATGGTAAGTGTTGGATACTCACCAATATTATGGAGGTGAATGCCCTACATGAGGTTCATATTTGACTCCAAAGCTCTCAATAACTCTACTTGAGAGGGACTCTGATTTGAGCTGAAAAAACAGAAAACTTGAAATCACCTTTTGAATGAACTCTTCTATTCCAGTTAGTGAACATTAATGAATCCTAGTCTGATATGCTGCCCTAAAGCTTTACAGTACACTGTATAATGCAGGCAGAGTACAACGGTAGTTTACCTGGTCATTCTCTTTGTACTCTTATTTGTTTGAGAATTTCATACATGTACATAATGTGTTTTGATCACGTTCAATCCCCTATTCTCTCTCCTCCAAGTCTTCCCTTTCCACCAACTGCTTCTCCCTACTAACTTCATGTACTTTTTATTTTTCTCTCTTTTTTGATTATTGTTGCATGTACACACACACATACACACACATATATGTTTTGAGATATCTATCTATCCATTTATTTTGAGATATCTTTCTATGTATCTATCTACAGGAGATATTATCCATAGAGAATATTGATTTTTTCCCCCTCATGGTCATCCTTACTGTGAGGATATCAGTCGCCTGAAAACCGATGCCATACCAATGTATGAGATAGTCTTACACCCCATGGCGGTTCCTGGATCTCCTGCAAGCGGAGCAGTAAATGTATCCTAGGGGTAATTTCAGACACTTCAGTTCCTATTGCCTTTCTCTCTGCACTTGATAGCAAGACCAGACGTGAGGGCTGATGCAGAGTATCCATATCTGGCTATGGATGCATCTTATTTGCAGAGACTATGAAAGTAAAAAAAAAAAGTCAGTTTCCATATTTCATTCCTGTAAACTACACAGGCAGAATGTTCTCTCATCACTGTCTTCTTGCTGAGGTGAGAAACCTTCAGCTTAATGCATGAAGAGCAAATGGAAGGGTACCGATCCCTTGAACTAGTGGTCTGTGAAGCATGGTGTTTCTCCAGCCTGCTTGCCCAAATCAACTTGGAGGCTGTGGATAAAGAAAACTTAATACTGTCACTCCTTTGTTATGGATATGGACAAGGTCCTTTGAATTTTCTGGTCAAAACTGGGAAAGATTATTTCAGAACGATACAAACAAAGTCTGGAGAATATATATATATTATATATACATATATGTTATATGTATGTGGGTATATATATATATATATATATATATATAGTGCTAAAATAAGACAACAACAGATAAAAATGTACTGAATTTAAACTCTATGCCAAGGACTCAGCCAAATACTTTGTGCAATTTGTCTTATTTCATCTCCATAACATTATGATTATTTTATTGGTGAGGAGACAGAGAGTCATCTTTGTGAAGGGGTTTTCTTAGTTAGGGCTTCTATTGCTGTGAAGAGACACCATGGCCACTGCAACTCTTATAAAGGGAAACATTTAAATGAGCCCGCCTTGCAGTTTCAGAGATTTAGTCCGTTATTGTCATGGCAGGAAATATGGCAGCACGCAGGCAGACATGGTGCTGGAGAAGGAGCTGAGAGTTCCACAACTCAGTCTGCAGGCAGCAGAAATAAATGCCATGCTAGGCCTAGCTTGAGCGTCTGATACCTCAAAGCCTGCCTCCACAATGACATACTTCGTTCAACAAGGCCACACCTCCTAATAGGCCACTCCTGTGGGCCAAGCATTCAAACACATGAGTCTATGGGGACCATTTCTTTTCAAACCACCACATTCTCATAGGTTGTAGCCATAACATAATGAAGAAATGAGTTCAGTTCACCTTCAGAAGTTCCTGTAGTCTATAAGAATTTCAACCCTGTTTAAAAGTCCAGAGTTCAACATCTCTTCTGAGACTCATGGACAGTTCTTAACTGTGATCCCCTATAATATTAAAATAAAAAGAAAATCACATATTTCCAACATACAATGACACAGGATATGCATTACCATTTCATAAGAGAGGGAAGGGAGCATAGTGAGGAAATGCTGGACCAAAACCCAGCTGAGCAAATTCCAAACTCAGCATTTCCATGTCTGTTGTCTCTTCAGATCTCCAACTCCTTTCAGCTTTGTTGACTGCAGCACACTTTTTCTCTTGGGGCTATTTCCAAATCCTGTTAGCAGCTTTCCTCGGCAGGTATCCAACAGCTCTGGCATCTCCAACATCTTGGGGTCTCCAAGGTAATCTAAGCTTCAACTTCATAGTTCAGAACTATATGGCCGAGGGTGCCAAGTTATGCTGCTTACAGGGGCTGGAGCATCCCCCCCCCATTCAATTACATCTCATCAAGTTTTGATGATTTCCTTTACTGCCTAAACTTGACTGTCCTGTAACTTGCTCTAAAGATGAGGTTGGCCTTGAACTTAGAGATCTGCTTGCCTCTGTCTTCTGAGTGCTGGGATGCCTTATATTTAAAATGATAATTACTTTTCACAAGTTGGGAGCTTAGCTGGGTGGGGTCTTTCCTTGAGGTCACTACTCCCTTTATTCCATTTAATATCAGTCTTTTCTTTAATCTGTTAATTTCTTTGAACAGAGGACCTAGCTCCATTCTACTTCCTAAGTACCCCTTTTCTCCTCAAATTATACATTTTATCTTTTTTCTTGCTCAGCTTGTTTCTTTTCATTATAGATCTGCATAAGAGTGACCAGTAATAACCATACAACAGAGTCAATATTAGGCTGTTTTGAGATTTCTTCTGCCAAGGCAATTAATCCAAAGCTGTTTACTTTAGCCTCAGACAAACTTTGTGGACAAGACTAAAACCCAGCCACATTCTTCAATAAAATGTCACAAGAAAAATCTCTAGGTCACATATTAATTTTCTTCTCCTGTGAAACCTCCTGAGCCAGACCCTTATGGTTCAAATCACACACAGCACCACTGTCTTCCATGGACCTACTAGGATGGCCCACTAATCTCCACTTAAATCTTTCAACTGCTTTTATAATCCAAAGTGCCAAAGTCCACATTCCTCAAAAACAAACAAACAAACATGGTCAGACCTATAACAGCAATATCCCAGCCCCTGGTACCAGCTTCTGTCTTACTTAGAATGTCTATTGCTGTAAAGAGACACCATGGCCACTGCAAATCTTATAAAGGAAAACATTTAATTGGGGCTGGCTTAGCATTTCAGAGATTTAGCCTATTATTGTTATAGTGGGAAATATAGCAGCATACAGGCAGACATGGTGCTGGATAAGGAGCTGAGAGTTCCACATCTTTGTTTGGGGGGGGGCGTTGTATGTTGACTTTATTTATTTTTGTTTTATTTATATTTTTTCTTTTTTCTTTTTATTTTATTGCTGATGGGAGTGCCCGCTGGCACAGTCCTTTGAATATCAGTGTGGTGATTTCTCAGAAAATTAGGAAACAACCTTCCTCAAGACCCAGCAAAAGCACTTTTGAGTTCCACATCTTGATCTGCAGGTAGCAGAAGTGAATGCCACCCTAGGCCTAGCTTGAGCATCTGAGACCTCAAAGCCTGCCCCCACAATGACTTACCTCTTCCAACAAGGCCACACCTACTCTAACATGACTTCCTAATAATGTCATTTTCTCTGGGCCAAGCATTCAAACACATGACTCTATGGGGACCATTCCTATTCAAACCACCACAGGGGTGCAGTTAGTGACTTAGCTATTTATACCCTGAGGAACACATCTTAACAGTGTCAAATACCTCAAGATCAGGTTCTCCATCCTTGGAAGGAATGCAAGCAGGGCTGAAGAATGACTGGTCCAAAATGGTATAGAACAGAGGCTGAGCATGGTGGTGCCTATAATCCCAGTACTGGAGCACAGAGATGGGAAAATCCTCAGGGACTCACTAGCTAGCTAGTCTAGACAAATCAGTGAGCTCCAGGTTCAATGAGTGACTTGTTCTGAAAAGGAAAAGTTGAGAATAATAGAGGGAGGCCCTTGACGTTGATCTCGAGCCTCTGCATGTGCGTGCATGGACACATGAACCCCCATATACACCTCTCAAAAAAGAAAGAAAAAGGAAAGACTAATAAGGAAGTTCTTAAAAACAGGTGTCTAATACAGCTGGCTCGAAATGGCACCAGAACTCTTCGTTCTTAGATTCTCGTGATAGGGTCCTGGAGATATGTTCCTGCCAGCTTGTACTCTCTGGAATCTTCTTCCTTGCAGTTCATAAGGGCACAGTAACAACTTCCTTGAATCCACATTGGTTCAACCTGACTTTATCTTCAGCTATAGACTGTTAGACCAGGAGCAGTTACCTGGAATCCTCGTGGGTCATCTTTTTTCCTTGGTGATTTGGTCCTAGGTAAAGAAAACCAAGTCCAAGTTTTTCTCTTAAACAGAGGGGGTTTCGGCTGAAGAATGTTGTGTTCACTGTATAAAATAAGGATCAATGGATGCCTGTGTGTGAAATATGAGAAGCAAAGGTGAGAGGTGATGAACAAATGTAGCCTATGAACTAATGGCCTTGAGATCCCAGCTCCATCTTGTTCTGAGACACCCCTGCATCTTCACTGGTCAATGGTTATTGTTTTCTTGCCAGTAAACAAGAGAGGCTCAGCTAAGAAAAGAACAAATACCCCATCAAAATCCCAACAAAATTCTTCACAGACGTTGAAAGAACAATAATCAACTTTACATGGAAAAACAAAAAACCCAGGATTGCCAAGACAATCCTATACAATAAAGGAACTTCTGGAGGCATTACCATCCCTGACTTCAAACTCTATTACAGAGCTACAGTAATGAAAACAGCTTGGTATTGGCATAAAAACAGAGACGTTGACCAATGGAACTGAATCGAAGACCTGGATATTAACCCACAAACCTATGAACACCTGATTTTTGACACAGGAGCTAAATTATACAATGGAAGAAAGAAAGCATCTTCAACAAATGGTGCTGGCATAACTGGATCTCAACCTGTAGAAGAATGAAATATATCCATCTATCTATTTCATATCTATCACCATGCACAAAACTCAAGTCCAAATGAATTAAAGACCTCAATGTAAATCCAACCACACTGAACCTGATAGAAGAGAAAATAGGAAGTAGACTGCAACACATGGGCACAGGAGACCACTTCCTACGTAAAACCCCAGTTGCACAGACAATGAGAGCAACAATGAATAAATGGGACCTCCTGAAACTGAGAAGCTTCTGTAAAGCAAAGGACACAGTCATTAAGACAAAATGGCATCTGACTGAATGGGAGAAGATCTTCACCAACCCCACATCAGACAAAGGTCTGATCTCCAAAGTATATAAAGAACTCAAGAAACTAGACATTAAAATTCTAAATAACCCAATTAAAAAATGGGGTACTGACTGAACAGAGAATTCTCAACAGAAGAAGTTCAAATGGCCAAAAGATACTTAAGGTCATGTTCAACTTCCTTAGCGATTAGGGAAATGCAAATCAAAACAACTTTGAGATACCATCTTACAGGTTTAAGAATGGCTAAAATCAAAAACACCAATGATAGCCTATGCTGGAGAGGATGTGGAGTAAGGGGAGCACTCATCCATTGCTGGTGGGAATGCAAACTTGTGCAACCACTTTGGAAATCAGTGTGGTGGTTTCTCAGGAAATTGGGACTCAACCTACCTCAGGATCCAGCAATACCACTCTTGGGAATATACCCAAGAGATGCCCAATCATATTACAAAAGCATTTGTACAACTATGTTCATAGCAGCATTATTTGTAATAGCCAGAACCTGGAAACAACCTAGATGCCCCTCAATGGAAAAATGGATAAAGAAAATGTGGACTATATACACATTAGAGTACTACTCAGAAGTAAAAAAAACAATGACATCTTGAATTTTGCATGCAAATGGGTGGAAACAGAAAACACTATCCTGAGTGAGATAACCCAGATCCTAAAAGATGAATATGGTATGTACTCACTCATTAGTGGACTTTAGCCACAAACAAAGGACATTGAGCCTATAGTTCACAAGCCTAGAGAAGCCAAATAACAAGGTAAGCCCAAAGGAAAAAAATATATATAAATCCACCTGGAAATTGGAAGCAGACAAGAATGACAGGCAAAAGTTGGGAGCATGGGGATGGGGATAAGGGTGAGGGTGGGGTGGGGGAAGGGGAGAGGGGAAAAAGAAGGCAGTAGGGAAGGATTGGGGAGTGCTTGGGGGAGTGGGAGGGCTGAGATGGAGGAAGGGCAGATATAGAAGCAGGGAAGAAGATATCTACATTAAGGGAGCCATTTTAGGTGTGGCAAGAGACTTGGCTCTAGAGGGGAACCCAGGTGTCCACGGGGATGTCCCCAGTTAGGTCCTTGGGCAGCAGAGGAGTGGGTGCCTGAACTGACCTTGCCCCATAATCACACTGATGATTATCTCGAATATCACCATAGAATCTCTGTCTGGTGATGGATGGAGATAGAGACAGAGACTCACATCCACATCAGAGCACTGGACTGAGCTCCCAAGGTTCAGTTGAAGAGCAGAAGGAAGGAGATGAGCAAGGAAGTCAGGACAGAGAGGGGTTGGTCCACCCACTGAGACAGTGTGCCTGATCTAATGGGAGCTCACCAAGGCCAGCTGGACTGGGACTGAACGAGTGTGTGATCAAACCGGACTCTCTGATTGTGGCTGACAATGGGGGTTGACTGAGAAGCCATTAATAAAGGCACTGGGACTTGTTTCTACTGCATGTACTGGCTTTTTGAGACCCTAATCTATTTGGATGCACAGCTTCCTAGGCCTGGATATAGGGGGGAGGGCCTTGGACTTCCCACAGGGCAGGGTTCCCTGCCCTCTCTTAAGGCTGGAGAGGGAGGGAGAAGGATGAGTGGGAAAGAGAGCGGGAGGGGAATGGGAGGAGGGGGGAAGTGGAGATTTTTAATGGAAAAATAAAAGTAATAAAAATAAATAAATTAAATAAAATTAAAAAAGAACAAATAGAGGCTCCTGGAGAAAAATTGGCATTTCCTGCTGAGCTAGACCACAGCAGAAGTGCCGTCAAAAGGCCGGAACATGTCTTCCCCTCTTCACCTTGTATTTTTGTCTTTGTTGTCCTGGTGTCCATAAATGCTCAGGAAATTTCATGACTGTGTTAGGGAGTTGAATGAATGGAATAGACATTTATGAGGCTTTGTTTGATTTAGCTGTAGCTCCTAGGGTTTAGGAAAATAGAGGGTGTAAGTGAAAGCAAGGTTAGCCAGTAAAGGGCCCCTAAAAAAAACCCTGCATTTTAGACAAATGGCAAGCATAATATCTCAGAATTAAGCCTAGGTCTTACTCTTGTTAGGTGTGTGAGATGTTGTCACTTCTATAGAAGTTCATGACACCCTTAGCAGATGATAAATCACCTCCAAGAGTGGCTTTGGGGGTAAAACTGATGAAACCTGTCTTCTGTTTTCCAAGGGAAGACATGGGGCCATCTCTTGAGCAAACTTGCTCAATCAGGAGGATTACCTCAGACAAATTGTCTTCCCATTCTTAAGGAAGTCTGGATTGCTTTTCTAGCACACATGGACATCTCATAATTGTTCTTAAATAACCCTGAGAATTTTAACATGAATTGAGTTATGTGTTTCTTGTTAAATGGATCAAATTTCAACAATGCCCGGGAAACATCTTGAAAATCACATGAATGCAATTTCCAAAGAAAACAATCCAAGAAATGCTGCCAAAGAGTTTTATTTCTACCAGGAAGGCAGAGCAAGGGTTTCATCCTGCCCCCCACACAGACTGTATGTTCAATTTGTGGTCTGCACTGGAAACTTGTGGTGATTTTTGTTAGATTCGAGGGAGGAAAGAAATGAAGGGGGTTATTGTGATTTGAGTGATAAAACTGTCTTCTTTCTCTAGTATTAATGTGGCATTAGTATTTTCAGCTTGCTTCTAGAAGTGCTGAGTTTTACTAGTGTGTAAGGCACTATGGAGTGAGATGTGGGAGGAGCTTACCACACAACGCCTGACTCACAGGCCGTACAAATTAGAATTCTCAAGTAAGGAACTGTCAACCCTGAGAATGCCTTTCTGTAAACTGGAACAAGAAGCTCCTTCCAGCAGATGTGGACTTGTGGATAAACAGTGCACCACCGGGGAGACATTTCTACAAGCTAGAAAAAGATCACCTCTTATAATGGATGCAGTCTGGAAGCAGGGAGAACATTCCGACCCATTAGACCAGCTGCTTCTGTACAGGCCGTCACTTAGACATCCAACCGTACCATTCATGCCATAGACCTGTTAAGGGAAAACTGAGATTCCTTGTTCAACTAGATGTATTACTACCTGCCATTCATGAACTTCAGTGACTAGAAGGGTCACGGGAGCACATTAAAATGGCGGAGCCCTGCAGACAGAACAAACTACAGGATTGTCACACACATGCAGAGGGCCTACGTTGGTCTCATACAGGCTCCCGAGTCCATGCGTTCCCAGAAGCTCAAGTCAGTTGTCTCTGTGGGTTCCTCCATCATGACGTTGACACCTTGAAAAATGATTTGAAGTATCCACATGTTGACTGAGTTTTAAAGCAGAGGCGGGCAGGAATACTGAGTTACCAGAGTCACCGTTCCTGTACCTCTCTTTCTAGGAGCCTTGGAGAACCTTATTCAGGAGGCAGCTGTGGCTCTTCATTGCTCGCATGACTCTGCGTACTTCCTAGCAAAGGGTATCTCTGGCTTCTGGCATCACAGGGCTTTTTCTAGAAATGGGACTGTGGAGCACAGGGAATGGAGGCTTCCACTGAGAATTTTCATGAGCCCGGTGGTGGTGGCGCACGCCTTTAATCCCAGCACTTAGGAGGCAGAGGCAGGCGGATCTCTGTGAATTGGAGGCCAGCCTGGTCTACAAAGTGAGTTTCAGGACAGCTAGGACTGTTATACAGAGAAACCCTGTCACAAAAAAGAATTTGCACAAATGTGTTTGTGGCCTTCATCCCAGAGCACTATTCATTTCTAAAGGAAACCATATTCCCACAATCTGCACCTCACCACGGCAATATCAGTCTTCATGTTGTTTGCAGTATTCGGGTCATCTTTCCACCTTGGTGACCTGGAATCAGTAGAAGCAACAGTGTTACCTATGAGATGAAAAGTGGACAGGGAGAGGGACAGGTTCCAGTAGAGAGCCACATGACCCCGCTGTGTCTGTGCCAGATGTCCATAGGCGACAATCTTCCTGCTTCTACTCAGTCATTAGGCATACAACACCTTCCTTCGTCTGCATAGAAGCTTTGGCAGGAGGGAGTTTCTGTCGCTCTGAGTCATCCCAGCCATGACATAGCATGAAAATGGAAATGGCCCTGTCAGACATGATGGTGGGCTTGTCTACTCTCTTTTTCCCAAGTTAAGTATGGCACCAAAGAAACAACAGTTCCCTTTGCTTCTTCCTTGGTTTGTCACTGCTTCCCATGGGAGGTGGAAGCAGAGTGGTCTGTTGGGGATGAAAAGGAAACATTCCTTCCTAATGGATGGAGTTATCTCTTTCTTACCAGTTTCCCCTGAGCCTTTCATGTCCATTCAACTAGAAGAGTATTTCTTAGAAGGTCAATGACATGCTGGGTTCCAATAAAATAAATGACTTCAAAAATGATCCTAAATGGTACTCTGATTCCATTTCTGATCAAAGCAAAATATTAAGTATCCTTTATGAATAGGGACCATGTAGAATCATTCTGGTTACAAGTATGGGCTTTGAGTCAGATGGCTAGATCTGGGTCTTCCTCCCAGGTCTAGGACTGTGCATCCTCAAGAAACTTGCTTTTCCCTCTCTGAGATCACTAAAAATCAAGATAAGAACATATAACCTATTGCTTAGGATGAAAAGCAATGCGTATATCTGCACAACGATAGAGACAAGTATGCAATTTATAGTCACAATTATACAGAGGTGAAAACCATGTGCTTCTACCTAAAAGGTACCTGCCATCTAAGAGCAGGTATCCGAAAGCTTCCTGTGAAGTCCAGACAGTAGTGGAGTTTTCCTGGGCCTTCCAACCTTTTTCCTAACTGCTTAATGTTTCCACGGCATGCTGTGGTTGCCTAAAATAAATGAATGACTTTAAAAGTGATACAAAATGGCATTCTGATTCTAGTTCCTGTTAAAGTTCCTATTATATGGCAGAATCCATCATAAATACATTTGATAACGGGCATAGCTGGGTTCAGGGTTACTTGATAATTCTCTTATTAAAATAAGATCTATTCTCAATCCTCTTGCTCCAGCCTCCCGAGTGAAGGGAGTAAAGCAGTCTGCTACAGGTGTGGCTCTGTTTAAATAAACCTTTATTTACAGAGCATGGACATGAGCCATGGTTTGGTGACCCTTCATCAGTACCTTCCTGAGAAATCCTGGGAGTTAAAGCCTTTTCCTAAAAGAAAAGTGCCATGGCACACGGAGTACTTTTAAACCCTAATTAGAATTCTCTCTGAATACACCTTTTACGTTGTGAAAGGAACAGGTTGTGTATGGCGTAACCAGTTTGCTGTTAAATTTTGCTACTTTTATGAACAATGGGTTTCGGTTGCCAAAAGGATGCATTCCTAGATGGGAGTGACTTGGTAGCAGCCTCATCTAGGATGTCATTCCCTGCCAATCGTCAGTCTTGGCTGCTGAGACCCACAAATCCCTTTTAATTAGCCATGGTTCTGTTTTACTGTTGTGTTTTGGGGAAGCTTCACCCAGAGTGACTAGGTATTGGGTAATCAAGTTAGGGTCATGCAAATAGTTCTTGAAGGCTTCTACTTAGCTTATCAGAGATTTGCAAGGTAATTAGTTCTAGGCCAAAGGAAGCACTG
Organism: Ondatra zibethicus; assembly: GCA_004026605.1. Lineage (NCBI taxonomy): Eukaryota > Metazoa > Chordata > Mammalia > Rodentia > Cricetidae > Ondatra > Ondatra zibethicus. The sequence goes on along the minus strand of PVIU01002068.1, from coordinate 142,504 downwards.
CTTTGATTTGCATGTTGAGAACCTCTAGCCCACAGTCCCTCTCCCAGAGCTAATGTAATCAAGTCAATACACAGCTGCTTTCATCAGAAATTGAACTCTTTCTATTTCAAATTAATTTTGGTTAAAATTGTAAAAATTTGACCCCACCTTCCCTAAACAATAAGGTGACTATGTTAGTTCCACACTGAAAAAAATCGGAGTAAGAATTTGTTTCAGGTAAAGATAGATCTAGCAGCTCAGAGCGAGTCACTAGGTTCCGTTTCTCTCTGCTTTTATAATTGACCTTTGGTTATAATATTTCAATCCTAACACTGCACCTTTTAATATTCTTCCTACCAGTAGCTTCCAGGTTTCACATGTATTTCCCTAGACACTGGCTACAAAGATAAGTATTTTCGGCCCAATGTTCCCAGAAAGATCCAGAAAGTTGTCCTTAGACTAGTTTAGAGTATTTGCCTAGACTAAATTAATCATGATGGCCACACAGAGTGTGTGTTCTGGTTGAATTAGCTTTGATCACATCTTCCTCATGATGCTGAAGGTCCTGAAGGTCTTGGTTCCCTGACAATAGCAGAGATGTCAGAATGGGGAGCAAGAACTAGATGTGTATGGACACAGTCAATGAAGATAAATAAGGGTCTCCCCCATTCTCTGCTGAGCAACATATCCAGGTTACATTGGCACACCTAAATAGTGTCATAGCCCACCCTTGTCCCCAACTGCCACCAGAGAATATGATGCTTCAGTACATTGGAAACCTTGTAGGTAACTAAACCCTTTGTGTCACAGATCAACTCTAGATATGTTGTTTCCTCTGACATTTGCTGTTTCAAAAATGAAATCTCATCCCAAACTTTACCTCTAGAAACTGTCCTTCCTTGGGTCAGCCTCTTGGAACATCTTGCTCTTGGCTTTGAACTCAAACCAGGATTTGCTAAGTTCTAGAAGGGGGGATCTCCATCTTCAGACGTTCTACTTTAGTGTTGATATACCTAAAGCCCCAAGTGGGTTTCTTAGACATTCCCAAATACACTCCACTTCCAGAACTGACCAGTTTCAGAGATGGATGGATGGGTGTCTTACACATCATAGTTAACTTGGGTACAGATATTTGAGTTGAATTGGACCCCAAGAATAAGAAGCTTTTTGATAATATTTATTTTATAATTGTAATACTCAATATCTTTAAAAGGCTACTTATATAAGAATTTTAAATTCTCATGCCACAAACCAAGATATACTATCATATATTTCCAAATGTAATAGTATACATGCTCTATAGGAATTTATAACTCTGCTCAGGTGTATTTCAAGAAAAAGGTTTGGATACACTGAAATTAGATAGCAGATTGCTCTACTGCAGGATTTCTAGGATTTTTTTCCATTGAAGGTATTATAATTCTATTTTCAATTAATCCTTTGAGAATTTCATATAATATATTTTATAATATTTTTTATAATATATTTTATCATATTTCCTTCTAATTCCTGCCAGTTTCATCCCCACCTCTCTACTAATCCAAATTTGTGTCCAAATTCTTTAAACCCATTGAATCCAATTTGTGCTGTCCGCGTATATTTTTGGGTATATAACCATCCACTAGAGCATGGTTGGCCTACCAAGGAAGGGGTACAGTCTTAAAGAAAACAAACTCTACCTCTTCCAGCAGCTGTCAATTGCCAAAAGATCCTTAGCTAGAGTTAGGAGTTTCTGTTCAGTTCCCTTCTCCATGTTGGTTTTGCCTGGTTTGAGCTTATGCAAGACTTGTGCATGCTGTCGCAACCATTGTGAGTTTATGTGCGCAGCTCCCCAGCTGTGTCCAGAAAACAATTTCATTTAGTCACTCCCCAACTCTGGCTCTCACAGATTTTTCACCCTCTCTTCGATAATGGTCCCTGAGCCTTGGAATCAGGGGTTTGCTATAGATATCCCAGTTAGGGTTGAACAGTCTGCTGTCTCTTATTCTTATACCTTGATCAGCTGTGAATTACCATCAGCTGTTAATCACCATCTACTGTAAAGAGAAGCTTATTTGATGAGGTACATTAATCTGTAGGAATAATGATTAATTAATACGTCATTAGGGGTTGCTTTAATACTATGTTTAGCAGAATAGCAGTGATACGCTCTCCCCCAGGGCCTATGCCCTGTCTAACCGTAGGTTCATGGGCTGGTAATGGTACCAGGCATGAGCTTCATCTTGTAGAATGGGCCTTAAATCCAATCAAAAAGTAGTTGGTTATTCCCATGATGTTCATGCCACTATGGCATCAGTAGGCTTTTCTTGCCAGGCAGGTCATTATTATAGCTTGAAGGGTTCACAGGCAGAAAAGAGTGATTACTTCGTATTCTATGACTCAATATGTAGTGTCTGCAGCAATTGGGTTTTACTATCTTGTTCTAGAGGGAAACCAAGAGCACTCCCAAATATGACAGAGTTCTGAGCTTTTAACACACTTACTTGCACTGAGCCTCCACAAGATGGAGAAGGAGTGTGTAGACATTTTAGAACATTTTAAATCACAGAAACTCTCTTTCCCACTTCATCTACCTTATCCATTACATGCACATACACACACCAATTAATAATCTGTGAAATATAGCTTGAGAATTTTTGCATCACTTTACCTTTGCCCGTCTACACATATTATTTACTCTGTCTAAAACTCAGCCTTTCATTCCCATAATTAACAATTTGCTTCCTCATTTGTATTGAGTTTTACCATCTTAGAAATCTGCCTCCCTCAGTTAATCAGAAGACCGATGGGAGAGAATTACCATTCTATGAAGTAAAAATGGAAGAATAACACCACGGCTGCTCCAGGTAGGAGCACAGAAGAGGGGAGTGGATCCTACGACAGTCAGCTCACCACTCAGGTCCCTTCCTTCTTACTGAACCGGGGATTCTGAACCATTTTAGCTGCTAGTGTGGGCCTGACTCACCTAATGAAAACACCATACCCCTTGCCTATTATTGGTTCCCAAAGGCCATAAGGCCTATCCTAGGAAATCGAACATGAGGAAGTTTCTAGTAAAGGTTATTTACTCTTAAGACAGGAAAGTAAAGAAAATGGCCTACCTTTTTTCTCTTGATGTTGTCATTGTCTGCTTTGAAACCTGTTAATGTCATTTCCTTCCAGCTTCAGTGTTAAATTAAAACAAACAAAAGAAATTAAGCAAAGAGGTAAAAGAGGACCAAGATTATTTATGGATCTGTGGAACCCAATGTTCCCAAAGCATTTCCTTTCTCTCAGTTTCTGATTATTTTTTAAGTCTGTCTGAGTTTTCATGTCTATTACTTGATACCGGAACCACTTCTACTCAGATTTAGAATGAAGTAAGGATGTTATAATGTTGCTGGGGTAAACTGCCAGTGCCTTCCACATTCATCTTGCATCTGTGACAAGCCAAGACATATTCACCCACACATATCCTGATATCAGTTACCTAGAAATATGTAGTGATCAAAAAGGATTGTCTGGGGGAGACTGGGTTCCCAAGCCTTTAGGATCTGGCTCAAAGACCAAGAGAATGGAGTCAGTGGAATAAAGCTCAAATCCTGACATTAGTAGTACTGAATTTGCTTCCCAGATCCTCCACTTCTTGGCTGTGTGATCTTAGACAAAGTACTTAACTTCTGAGCGGGTTAGTTGCAACTAGAAAATGTAAACCCAACATAACACATCTCTCATAGATTTTTTTTTAACTGAAGGTTAAATAAACATGAAACTTCTTACCATACAGTGTTAGCTGCCAAAACCCTGTGTTTCACCTATTTAAGCAGGAAAGGATAGTCATTTGTCTAAGATGTTAGAGAAAGTAATTGTTAAAAAGAGACCCTCTACAACTTCCTATTCTTAAACTATGTTTCCTGAGAGCAGAATAGAAAGCATGTCTTATTCCTTCTGTGTCTTCTATCACAGCTGGTACACTTCCCAAATCTCAAATGGCAGTCAAAAATCATGTAAGAACCAAGATTAAATATTGATGTCTTTTTTTTTCTGAAAAATTCTGTCCAAATCTTAATTCCATAATATAGTAATGTCAGGGCATGATTGCAAATTCCTTCCTGCTCCTGCCAACAAAAGATAAAGATCCGTCAATCTTGGAACTGGGTGGGCTTGTGACTTCGTTGGTAAATCCCAACAGAGATCTGGTCCCACAGTTTTCTGAGCCTAGGGTCATATGAGGTTATCTTAGAATGGGCACAGTAGAATAACATCCCTGCTCTGAATTCTGATAGCTTACCTTGAAGCCACTGTGCTATGAGGAGGCCCCAAGCCCATGGAAAGTCCCTGTGTATAGTTTCTGATCAGTCCTAGCTGAGATCACCTTTAAGTCATGACAGCCTGTGCTTTGATCTATGAATGAGGAAGCTTCGTAATGGTTCCAGTCCCCATTTTCTTTTCCTGTCACCCACAGCTATTTTAATTTATCTAAGCCAACCAAAGTCCTGGATATGGGTAAGTAGAGACAAGAAAGCCCTACCATATTATTGACTCAAAATGCTTGTAAGCTTTCTGAGATAGGAGTCCCTATGTTGCTCAGGTTTGAGGCTGTTGTTACTATAGTAACAGATCAAGAGCCCCCTATGTTGAAGGGGAGAGGGCCTGCTTTTTGTCCTGGCTAGCTTACACCCAAAATACACCCAAAATAATCACATAGAAATTGTATTAATTAAATCACTGCCTGGCCCATTATCTCTAGCCTCTTATTGGCTAACTCTCACATCTTGATTTAACCCATTTCTGTTAATCTGTATATTACCATGTGGCAGTGGCCTACTGGGAAAGATTCGGCATGTCTGTCTCTGGTAGCTCCATGGCAGCTCTCTGTCTGCCCTTCTTCCCAGATTCAGTTCTGTCTACTCTGCCTACGTAAGCGCTGCCCTATCAAAAGGCCAAGGCAGTTTCTTTATTCAACCAATGAAAGTAACACATAGACAGAAGGACCTCCTACACCACCCTGCTCTTAGTGAGGTTTCATAATTTGTTGCTCATGGCTCACACTTCCTTTCAAAAAAATTATTCTTAAATTTGAGAAGAGTTTGTTAAAAATTTTCTAGTCTTTCAGTTTTATGTAATGGGTGACACTCTGGTTGTGGATGGCACATGGTAACATATTGAGTTCAGATTTCTATCTCTATAATTTCAAAGAATAATAAGCCCTTTTAAATATTTTGGAAAATGAGTTAAATTTTCTTTGATACTCTTTATTCATTGCTGTTTCTATATATTTGGCCTGAGAGGTGTTAATTTATTTTGATTCCAAATCTATTACTCATATAGTAAATAGCTGATTAAAGTCAAAGTACATCAGAACCTTTAATTTGGTTTTCACTATTTTGCATCCCTATGCCACGGAAAGGTTCAATGGCACTGGTCATTTTAGCATCTGGAGATCCTAGAAATTCAGTTTGTGAATAAAATCATTCAACCATTTTCTGGCCAGTTTTCTTTGGTATATGTAAAAAAAGGGGGGGACTTGCTGTATTATAAACAATGGGAAGGGGTAAAAGCCAAAGTAAATTTCTAATATATACATAATGTATGTAATATATTACTATATACTAATATATGTTATATATGGTAATATAATATGTATATGTATATATATAGTAATCATACTCTTCTAAAAAACATTTTGACAAATTAAATAATTGAGAAAATCTGTCTTGACTAAAGCCTCATTCTCAAAATGAAGTGATTCGTTCATGCATTCATTTAATAAATGTTTATCACGTTCCCATTATGTAACCATCATGTTGTATAATGGGAGTTCAGAAAAGAGCAAACACAAAGACTCCTCTTGGAGGGAATCTAAAAAAAAAAAAATTGAGAGAATATTTTCCCAGTGATTAAATTCCTTGAGCTGTCTTAGTCCCGCTCCTGTGACAGCTGCAGAAGGCCTCAGGAATGTTTGCCTAGGGTGTCTAACTGTTCTGTTGTCGCTGTTGGCAGGAGGCAGGAGAGATCTTAGGTGGAGCTTTGCTTTCAGTAAATTAAACAATGACGAAAGCTGTTCATGTTTTCCACTGATATTTGTCATCTAATTCTCCATGACCTTTAAGATGCTGTGTGTGTGAGACAAGTGTGTACTCGATTATACACACAAGAAGAATCCAGAGAAATATACAAGGAAAGAAGAGAAAACAAATCAGGTCATATACTGAGTAAGGCATAACCGACATATAATCAGAACAACATGTATCCAGTCCATTAAAAAATTGTTACTTTTAAGATTTTTTTTTTTTTTAAGGAACACACATCATTTAAGCCTGAGCAGTATATGGTCCCCTTCCCCTGTAAAATCACCTTGATTTTATTTGAGGAGCCCAGTGCCGTTCCATTCAGCGGTGCTGCTGGCAATCCTCCCTCGATCCCGGGGTGGACCAGCGTTACAAGATGACAGTCTTTAAGGCACAGAGACAAGCTCTTTGGAGCCCCTGAGCTTCAGGCTACTTGAGAGCGAGTCTAACGCCAGGTTCTAGTAGAGCCCGAAGAGAGGCAATGGGATACCTCTGGTAACATGATACCTGCCTTCTTGGTACTATGTGGAAGGATTTATCTAGAAAAATGAGGACAGTCTAAAAAGCAGTATTGAGACAAAGACATAATACATACTCTACAGTATTTAAGTCATATTTCCAGACTTTAAAAAAACCCATATTTTTTCTTTTTGCTTAGAAAACCTGACCCTCTCCTGGTTTCTGCTCCTCTAGATGTTTATAAACTAGCCTAGGTATGTGCACTGCTTAAACACCCACTTTGCTTTAATAAGTGGCCTTTCAAGCCTTTAGAGAAAGATTGAGAGGTTAAAGAATGATGTGGAAGATAATTTATGCTCAAATCAACCTCCTGTTTTATAGGCTATGTTAAAAAGTGCCCATAAATATTTCCTCTTGGCATCTTCAGTAATCTTAATGGGTTAAGTGCCTAGTGAGTTCTACATGTTCTTTTAAGTTCATCTACCTGAGCAGGCATGGGTCTCTCTTTCGTTTTCTCACTTGCCTTCTCCTGTTCTAATCACTGCACCAAGTCAGTCTCCCTGCTGTTCATGGCAATGGATATACATGTATGTAGGTACGTATATATGTGTGTATATATACATATATGTGTATATATGCATATGTGTTTATATATAACATCCATATAGTGCAGTGGATAGATCAATGACACACACACACACACACACACACACACACACACATATATATATATATATACGTACGTACATACATACATACATACATATAAAAATTTCTGATGTCATTATCCACCAGAGTTCTGATTCCTGTGAGTCCAGGTGAGAACACAATGGCTTGATATTTTTCACAAGAATCCTAGCAGTTTCCATTGGCATTTTCCATACTCTGTGACTGAATCGTAAAGAACTATAGCTAGAGCATTCTTTATGTACATACACTCTTGCCTAATTTTCATCTCCAAGATGTGAAATCAGAGCCACGGAAGGAAATACCAAGGGAAAGGTGTCTTGACCCCATAACGTGTCTTTTGTATGCAGCATGTCTGTGGTATTTCTGTGTAGCTGGGCTTTCTTCTACAGTTTGAGCTCAAGATGAGTATGTTTAATGAGAAAGGATAAAAAGAATGTTCTGCAGACTCTTGGATGGTATCGTGGTACTGTGCAGTTGTCTTTGGTTAGTTCTTTTGCAAATGGGATCATAGGCATCTATACTGCTTCCATGCTTGCAACTTGCTGGAACACATAAGATGCACCAGCTGCTAAACTCTACACGGGTCATTGCAGAACTAACGTCATCCTAAGGAAAGAGGGTCTAACATTAACTCTGGATGTGAAAAGTGAGTTAAATCATTTTCTCCCAATCACTCAGCCTTAGGTTGCAGCTGTGGTTTCAAGTTTCGTGGGCCCTGGTAGCTTTCCTTCCCTCTCCTGTTCATCCTCTGAAGGGATAAATCACTCACCCCGTCAACAAACCTGTAAACACGGGACATTTGTCATGAGATAGGAGTGACTTGTAGAATATACCACAGGGTCAAAAAGCACGTGTTCTGGAATTCAGTCTTAGGAAGTTCAGCACCATGAGTCATGTTAGATATGATGGTGCCTGAAGGTCCTGAAATAAAAAGCAAAGTCTGGGCTATGCCTGCTGATGGTGGTGGGCATGATGATGACCATGATGGTGACTGTGATCATGACGACAGTCACACCAACTCCACAATGATAGTGATAATAACTGGTGGTGATAAACAGTTGCACTCATGGAGAGTCAGCAGTATGCCAGACACTTGCACTCCTGGAGAGTCAGCAGTATGCCAGATACTTTTCATGACTCTGTATATAACATCTTTGTTGCTCCCATAATAGTGAGAAGATATAGGACCCATTATTTCTCCCTCTGCTTTTATGAATAAATTGAGACAGGGACAAGTTAAAGAAATTCCCACATGAAATTGGGAGTCAGATTCAGGTAGTCAAACTTCACGAGCCCATAAATAATAGAAAGATGGTTAAATAGTGAAATTCAGTGAATTCGTAAATCAAGGTACACATATCTCCAGTTCAGTTTCTTTGTACCCAGGAAAGCTATCCTACTGATCTTCTTAATGACAGAATAATAATAATGACAATAATAGTGTGTTCTGATAGTCTGTTTTATGTTTTAGATATTCTGAGCTCTTTCAAGCATTACACCATGCAACCCTGTAGTAAGTCTCTGAGTTGGACACTATTGTCAAATCCACTTGCAAAAGAGGTTGCATAATTTTCCCAAGGTGACTGTCCAAGTGACATCGAAGCCTTTGTTCAGACGCATAGATTCTGTTAGTTGTGAGAAATGTCTGAGCCCCATCTCTTCTGCTCTGAAAGTGCTAGAAGATTCTATAAGACACTAAGCTGAAGAGTTTGATTATGCCCTCATTAGGCTTCTCCCAGAAGTAACCTCAACCTTCTTGTGGCTGACAGTCCTTATGGAATGTTAAGCGTGTCGTTGTCATTAAATGTTGTTCTGTGTCACCAGAGTGCAGTGACACAGACCTGTGTGTGTCCCACAGTGGTGTGGATGAATGGGAACACACTCAATGCTTTCTGGATAGAAGTAAACTCTATATCATACTTTGCCCAAGAATTCCTGATGTGAATATAGTGAAAATAACCATGAGGTATCTTTTCAGCTACAGGGTTATAACTCCTCAACAATGGGTAAAAACGAGAAAACGTAAAGCTATTTTATCATATCCTACAAATACCATTTCAATAAATTGTTTTTCTTTCCCCCCTCCCACTAAGATTTTGTACCTTTTCTCTTTTCCTGGGAAAGCAGCTCTCTGAGCAGACTTCCTGTCTGTGGTTTTGGGTTGCTTGAGAATGTGAGCTAAGCATGTAACCTGAAGTGGGCTCGCCCCAGTACCATCTGCACACCTCATTTGACAGTGAATCATACTGAGTCATGGATTATTCTGTTTAAGTGTCTCTTACATTTCAGCTTTTATTGTGATTTAGATGTTGTATTTAATGTTCTGTCTTTTTGATTAGCTTGTCAGTTCCTTGAGGTCAAGGGCTGTGATATACCTTCTGCTTTCTCTATAAGACCCTTGAATAAACAGACAACAACTCTCAGATGTTTCCTGAGTCATGCTCGTTACACACTATGGTGACTCCACAATCTTTATATACTTTTTAAGGTTCCCTTTCATTCAAGGCTTGGGAGTGTAGGTGCTTGAGAGGACTTAGTAAGAAGTGATGATGGATAAGGAAGAAACTGCCTCCATTGTTTAATAACCAACTTCAGTAATAAAAAAAAAACTTTGTATAGCCCAGGTCCCTCAAATATCACAATGCTAGTAGTTAGGCCTGTATTAAAAGACTGGGAAAAATGAGTATGCTAGCATGTGTTGCTTAGGAGCAATTCTAAGGAGCGGTGGAACTCATTATTGAAGTGGTAGAACTCATTATTGCTATTATCACCACCTTTCCGCCAGACCAGCAAGAAGATGTCTACAGTTGAACAAGCTGGGTCTGTTACTGACAATGAGGGAGAACCTACAGAAATCAGGAACTCTGGCACATGTCAGTCAGGGAAAGTGCTATAGCATTTAGAGTTATGTGGGGTGGTTTGAGACAGTGTTTAATGAAACAAATCTTCCCTCTGGGTTGGATGCTGTCAGAAAGTAGGGGAAAATTCCTTGATTGGTTCTCAGAAAAACATCCCATCTCAAAAATGAGATCATAGAGAAATCAGGTATATGAATCTATGTAGATACAGGTAGCCTGAGGCAAATGCTGGGATTTCATTGATAAAGTCACTCACACACAGACAGGAAGTCTGACCATTTGTGTCTATATGTAAGCATCATTAAAGTGGCTGTGTGCTTTATTTTATGTGCTGTGTCTGGAGTGGCTGCTACTGATTGTGATGCCGTGTGATATTGTATTTAACAGAACGTCAACACCTAGCATACAGTGCTAGGCCAGATCTTAGCTGACCATGGTTGCTTTTATCTTTCCTAATATTTGTAGAGTAGTTATAAGAGCCATCAGTGGGAGTGCTTTTATTTCCAGAGATTGTGCAGAACTGGTTTCCTGTGTTGGCTGATATTCTTATAATTACCTTAAGGAGGGCATTGTTATTAACCATCCACGAATGAGGCAACTTCATGGTCAGAGAAGCTGAATAAATTCACCTAAAATAGAACTGGAGAGTAACAGTGTCCTATGAAAACCCAATTTGGCTAAGCGCTAAAGTCTTTTGTGATCAACATTATGAGAGCAACTGCTGTTACCTGGTATCTATTGGGCCTAGGGCTTTGGAGGCCTCTTGTTTCTTTTCTCCAAAAGTTTATGTTTTAGTGAGATTTCTCAGACTAATACAGACCTCAACCATAGAAGGCAAATTTTATGATCCAGCTACATCGTTAGGGTATAGAGGAAGGAGTGATGTGTTCATTCACTCAATTGGCCCTGCTGAAGCCCATTCCATTGTAAAGCACTTTGCCAAATGCCATGTCTAGGGATAGGCATGAAACAAATGTCATCATGATTTCTCAAAAGTTGTGTTTGTAGAGAAACTACACATTTATGTAGTAGTAAATGGTAAGAATACTGGGGCTGGGCAGGTAGTTGGACCTAACTGAGTGACAGAGAAGGTCCTTTGGAGGAGTCACAATTCAGCTGAGACTTAGCCATGAAAAACCATGTGAAGAATATCGCACATAGAAGGGATGAAATGTGCTAAGGACCCAGGGAATGGAACCAATAAAGAAAAACCTGGGAAGTGAAGACAGGCAGATCGCTTGGCAATTTAGACAAACCAAACTTGCTCTTCCTACCTTTCAATCTAGGGGAAACAGTGAAGACTTTTAATTGGTATGGATGAATTCATGTCAAGGTAGACCCTCAGGAGGATTTTCTGAAGAGGGGCATTTGAATGGGGCAGTGAGTGGTGCATATCAACAAAGGCAGAGGCGATGTGTATACGAGAGAGGGTATGAATGTTAGTGCATGCGAACAATAGTGTGGTGCTGGGAATTACATACCAGGCATAGAGACGGGTGAGTGCTCCTGGAGAGGAAAGCTTCTGCGGAGGTGGAGTATGTTCTGCAGTGAGAAGGCAAGCCTGGAAACCCTTCCCAGAGCCACGCCAAGAAGCTGAGTGGTGGTTTATTGCCGTGTTTCTACAGACAATGGGCAGTCACAGTGTTGAAGGGCATAGGATTGAAAAGGGGAACAAGAGACTCAATCCTTGCTTCCTGCTGCTCTTTTTATTTTCTTGGGTTGGTTTTCAAGAACTCATTGGCTCTTCTGAGATCAGATCTGATGACAATCAAAGGACAGATTAGGGTTGTGTATAAGAGCACGCCAAATAAATGCACCCCTCAGGTTGGTGACATTGGAAAAGTTTGCTTGGTTGACCATATGCTTGACACTTTACGCTGTGGCTAATATTATAAACTGGTAGTTCTCAAGAAGCCACACATGTCTAGGTTTTGACTGGCTGTGGGAAAAGCAGATCAATATTCTAGACAAACATGTGGCTTTTCTATTTATACAATAATGTCTTTTGAAAAATGGCCTTTTCACAACGTCACTACTTTTTGCCACACTTAGAAGTTCAAATAAACATATAAATGCATTACACTTGAATGGGGCTTTGTATTCTATTTGGACAAAATATCAATATGGCTATGAGCCTGGTATCTGTGCTGATTCTGGGGTCACATGAAACTGAAGAGGGAAAAGAAATCTGGAGGGTTGTGTAGTGACCATGAGTTGTTTTGCTATGATCATTGGATTGTTTTGAATTGTAAGAAATACACTCAGTCTAGTTTAGAGACAATGGGAGGGTCATTATATAAGAATATGTGTAGCTTACTTTGATCTGTAACATCTCCATATCTTGTACAGATTGAGCACTTATCAACATCCTCCAGAAAATCATCCCTTCCCTCCTAAATCTTTGGGCTTCCTGAGAACTGGCCTTTCCTCTAGCACCAGCCTACTTATGTGATTCAGGTCCCTCATCAATCATCGATTCTCTCTGGCCTGGGATGCTGGCTCAAGACAGTTACTATAAGCCACAGAGGAACATTAAGACATTCATTGGCAATTCTGAAAGAAGTCATGCTTTTGCTATTGAAAATAAGCCTAGCAGAAAATAGTGCCAGAGTTTCTAGTATTCACATGAACATTAAAAAGGAGTCTGCCAGAGGGCCCCTGAGAAAACTCTACTGAGGAGCTAGAGGTGGACAAGGGAAAATGAAAAAGAATTATACACTTCATCAAGCAATACCTAGAACTAGGTATACCCACACATTATTCACTAGTATGAAATGATAGCTCTATTTCTTGCTTGTGCCTGTGCGTGTGTGTCCTATCCCTGTAACTGCAAAATAGAGAGGGGCAAAAAGAATCCTAGAATGTAAGGACAGAGTCTGCTCAGCATCTGAAGACACCAGGAGACAGAAAATAGACCCAGGTAGAATGTTTTCCTCACCTCTGCTCAACCTGTGTGCCTTCTTCATCTCCTCTCTCTTTCTCAACTGAATTTTCCTTCCCAGCCACTTTGCAGCACCTGACTACCTGACTCCTTACAAGTCCCAAGCCTCTCAGTACAGCAGCAATAATGGGGAAGATTACCCAGAATACCCCTAGCTCTCAGTTCCAAATCACCTGGAGAGAACCTTGAGTAGCTTCAATTGGGTTGAGTAGTTGAAGAATAAATTCCCTTCTCCAAGCTTTGTAGGGGACTTGGCGTGTGCATTGTTCTACTTCCAAACGGATTTTTAAAATTTCTACCCAAGTGCCGAGCCTCATTTTCAGAAGATTGGGGGACCCGCTGTGGCAGGCACAATGGATTAACTTTGACATATATGGCAGTCTGTCTGTCCATCACTGCAGCCTATCTGGCTTTCAGAAGAGCTATCTGGGGAGTTAGCCTGCCAGATCTAGGTAGGCTATAAAGCTTAAAGGACCAATTTCAGTTTCCTAGGAGCTGGAGGGGTTTCACAGGGCAAGAGAAATTTGTGTTGAAAGTGGGTCAGTCTTAGGAAAATGTGGGTAGGTGGATTTTCTGGTTACAGATTTGCTGGTTTCAGATACCTCTCATCTCACACCAGGCAAAAGTCTAAATGTCATGATATTCCAACTAAAATTTGGCTTTTAGGGGTCATGAAGACCTTGACAATCACCTTCTTATCTGTCCTTCAGCTGAATGGCCTCCCATTCACATTTTTAAACATGGAAAGGCAATCAGTCCATAGCATTCCTCTGTAATTGGTGTAGCATTGGAGGGTCTATAGATTGGTTGGAAGAGCTCAGTTCCAGAACTTGGCCAGAGACGTGGAATTGAGTAGGAAAAGATGACTGCGTCGAGCAAAGACAGAGAGAGATGGCTTAACCTATCAATCACTATGCAGAGGTCCTCACGCAGGTGTGACGGACACTCTGTAATGTAGAGGACCTGCTAGCAGGGAGGATGTTCAGTCTCATCTCTCTTCCCTGCCCCTTGGATGTTCAGGCTTTATTGCTACCAGAAGATTTCAGAATAACAGTTTATGGGAATGGATGTCAACCCTGGCTGCCCATTAAAACCACTTGAGGAACTCCGAAAAGTAGACTAGTGTCTCTTACTCACCCAGACTAATTGAGTCCAAATCTCTGGAGCAGCATCCCAGGTTTGGATATGCTAGAAAGTTCCCCAGTTGACACTCATACTCAGCTAGGCTCAGTTCCTCTGGTATATGAATTCATTTGCTACAAAGAGACTTCCCCAGTGGGCTGCTTGCTTGTCGTGGGGGCTGGATGGAGCATGCTCAGTCAGTGTCCAAGTATCCTGGTCATTTTGCCTTCCTAAGCCTCGGTATCTGAAAGGCAGTCTCCCTGATATGACTCTCAAATTGACAAGTCATCTTCTTTATGCCAACATTGTTAAAGTTCTATGGTTAGACTCTTTTGATATCATCCAATCAAACCTAATTAGGAAGAAAGTTAGAGCTCTGATGGAGGTATGACATTGCAGGAGGGCAGAGTGAGAAGTGCCTAGGAAAGGGATATCATAAGGTGTGTACACTGCTAAAAGATGTTGAACATAGTCATATAGAACTAGAACCACTTTAGTTCTGTTATTCCTGTCAATCAACCACTGTCCACACCACCTCTTCACATATTGATGTTCTGTTAAAAGAGAACAGTGTCTAGGGAGAGAAAGGCATGTCAAATATGGGAGAATTCAGCCATGAATTGTGGGTGTGGAGGTAAGAGGCCCTTGCCAAAAGAAAGGGGGAAGATGCTCCATCCCTTGCTCCAAGTAGAGTCATAAGCTCCAGGGGTTGGGGATGGAGACAATCTGATTTTCTTTGAACAGCTGGAATATGGAATTAGTATGTTCTATTTGAGCTACTTGGTATGTCCCCCAAGACAATTAAACTTCTAACGCCAGATAATGGCTACCTTGCCAGAGCTCGGTTCTCCACACTCCAGTCACTCACCTTACCGGAGGAGAGACAGAGACTCTAGGAAGAGGAGCGAGTGGAGCACTTGAGTCTCAGGTAGTTGGGGTGGGGCCCAGGCTAACTCCAACTTTGCAGCCCATCGTGTTCTCTGCTTAGAGACAGGACTTCCCAGAGAACCCTCACTCCTCCATCTCCTTGATCCTGGGTGCCCACCACACAGGTCAGGGCTGTTCTCAGTAAGGTTACAAGCCAAGTATTGAACCTGTGATCACATCTTATTCTTGAAGAAAAACCATACTATAATTCAATTCCCTCCACCTTACCATTCTGCCACGTGCTTGTTTATCAAATATCCTTGTGCACCGCTGTGGCTTTGTGACTGTGTGTGTGTTTTCTTTTCTGCTTTTAAAACAGTAAATTATATCATTTCAGATTGGTGAGACAGTTCCATGTCGACTAGTGACTATAATAAAGTTGACTTGCGTTAAAGGAAAGCATTTTTATTATTTAAATGTGTACTCTGCAAATCCAGTTCGGAGACTAGATTTCTAATGAGATTAGAAATATTTCACCAAATATTTTTGAGTGCTTGTTGTGTGCTACTGTGACAATGGCTGGGTCCTCACGCTCTTGTCTTGAGACCACTACAGCAGGGGCTGCTGTGGGGGGTAGGCTAACTAGTCCACTAAGAAAATAGCCTTTGTTAGGACAGCAGAGGCTCGAAGATGTTTAATAAAAATGAAGCTTTCAACTTCTGCCCCTTCCAAACATCAGCCTTAGACTGCTCTTTACACTCCTAATCTTTGTGCTAATGTTTTCATTATGGAAAAATATACCGGACAAGACCAGCCCTGTTCCAGTGAGGAGACTGTATGTTCTGACTCAGCTGAACAAGATTCCATGAGGTAGCCCCTGCACGCGGCCACCGCCCCACGGGAGGTGCATGACTTTCTTAGTACCTAAGTTGTGAATTCGCGTGTGTATTTGCTGGTCTGATAAAGGCAGCTTGTCTCACTGTGGAAACAACTGTGACAGACTTGAGGGTGTGTCTTTCTCTTTATCTCTAAATCACCTCTAGTCCTGAAGTCCTTGCCTGTCCCCAGGGGCCTGGGGAAGGGACTTCTGTTATCTGCTTCTCTGAGATGCTGAGCTAATGGCATGAAGCTCTCTTGGCCATGTAGCATGGAAGAAACAGAACACCAATTTAAATCACGAAGAAAAAAAAACACTCAGTGAATCTATCATCATTAATCTTACTGTCAGTTTTAATTTTGGGGACATTACCTCACTCAACACCAGTTGAAAAGAGCTGCCAAAACCGATGATGTCATCATCACTGGCCGTGTCTGACCCTGCCTGCTGATTCTCAGAGCTCAAGCAAGTTAATAAATCCCCTGGCGCTTGGACACACAGTGGAGTTTTATTACAATGAAGGTATAACCCATGATGTTGGTTCAATTAAATGGCCTGAGAAAATACTTTCTTGTGTTTAACAAAACTGTAAAACATAATTATCCTCCTGCAGTTGATTTTCTTCATTGTGCTGAGTCTTTGCCACATCCTTCAGACACCCGCACGAGCGCGCGCGCGCGCACACACACACACACACACACACACACACACACACACACACACATGCTCTCTCTCTCTCTCTCTCTCACACACACATACACACACACACATGCTCTCGCTCTCTCTCTCTCTCTCTCTCTCACACACACACACACACACATGCATACACACAGAGGCAGGCAGGAGGGAATATCGTTAAGGCTGCTGCCTATTTGACATGAGCAGTCCCTCTAGATTACCACCTAGAGACCTTGTGGGTTGCTGCCAACCTGCATGGCTGTTCTCACACATCCAGACACTGCTGTGTGAAAGGCAGGTGAGGGCACTGTGGGGCTCTGCACAGGGCAGAAGCTGGACTCTTAAGAAAGGGTGGGGGTGCATTGGATGAACCTGGAGACCGACAGCTGTTCTCTCAAGACTCTGGGCTGCATCGCTCCTCAAATATTTATGAATAATTTCCTTCGGCGTGTTTCCGACTGCCCAGGATATTAGTTTTTGCTGCTTTTCTTACTCATGGTCCATCTGAGGTCTTCTGGCCTGACCCTCTTGTGAAGTCATGCTGCCGGCCAGGCGCCACTGTGTCAGGCCATTGCCATGGCGTCAGCGCTCAAGGCCACAACACAGGCTATGCCGCTGCAGCTGGAGGAGGGTTGGGCAGGATGGCAAGGAGTCTCCTTCCATCTCAGTATCCTTGTATGTCACACATACAGCCTAAAGGAGAGAACACTAGGTCCATGCCTCAAAAGAGAAATGTCTCCAAACACCACGTGGGGGTGATTGTGTCCCGTGGTAGCAGCTGTCTAGAGGGAATTATGCATGTGTGACACAGACAGACATATTTTAAGATTTTCAAGCATCAATATTATGGTCGGAGTCTCATGAGTCCCCTCCCTCTGACTTATTTCCAATGACTCCTCCTGAACTCTTCTTCCCCCCACCTAGCCAGCTCCCCTAAATGGCCCTCATCAATCATGCCATGCAGTACAGTTGGCTTTGCACAGAGCACAAATGAGGATGAGTGGAAGACCCCCAAGCTCATTTTTCATGCCCATCTCCAACAGGAACTGATCCTAGGTCTCCAGGGGTGAGCGTGCAGTACACAAATTCACTGTCCCTTTTGCCCTCCCAGATGGAAGCCCTTTCAGAGTCTTCATTATTTTTTTAACAGTCTGGTATAAAGTATATCCATGCACAAGACATATTGCCTGATGTAAGAATCCTTGACTGCCTTCCCTTAGCCGTTCCTGCTGTTTGTGGAAAATTGTCGCAGCATACTTGTTAAACCTCAATAAATATGTTTTAAATAACTGTACTGTCTTTAACCTATAATAACTGTCTGATTAAGTCTACGTTAAATCCTTGCACATGGCACTTAATTTAAAGTGTGACCAATGTTTGATGAGCAATGAGGATACATCTTTGGGAGAGAAGAGGATATTTAAAGTTCATGTATTTGATGATGCGATTAAGCTACATTCTTTTAGATTCATACGCGAGGGATCCAAGTGGATGTAGCTTCCAGCAGAGTGGGAATAAGATAGAAACTGAAGCTGAAGGACCACATTCAGTCCCCAGTTGTCATATGTGGTGTATATAAGGCCCTCATATGGCAAGGCAAGCGTGGGCACCTCTGTTTTTCTCTTTTATAGTCCTTTCCACTGTTCAGCATGAAGGCTACAGACAGGCTTATTCTGGGCAAAATAATGAAGACTAAAACGTTGGACTATAAGGCACTGACTTCCTTTATGGGCATCGTCTACCTTTCTGGTTGATTTTTGTCCCTAGTTACTTAGTTACCTTCACATATATCTAAAAATATGTATATGTTCTTTCATGCTGTAATAGTTAATACTTGAATAATCTTCCATGTAGTGGGGGCATGGGTAGAAAGAATCTTTCAGAGAACTGGTGGACATCAGGTTCTATGAGTGGTCTTCCATTATGAACCTTGTTCAGCTAGGGTGACCATTCAAAGGGCTCTTGGGCAGCAAAAGGCAGAAGGGACTGTGTGCAAGCCTTGGCTGGGAAATATTTACTCTATTGGACTGGGAAGTGTGGGAGACAGAAACACATAGTAATGACAGCTATGACAAGGGACAGATGTGATTGAAACCATCTGTTGGAAGAGTCAAAGAAGGCTGAGCTTAGGTGAAGATAAACTCTATGAAGGTGGCACTTGCTCTGAGGTGGGTACCATTAATCCTTGATAAGTGTTAATTGGAGGTGGCTTTAGTCTAGACTGTGGTTTTATACTCCCAAAGCCATTGGCTCCATCTACGTTTGAGAACTTGCTAGAAATGCTGGTTCTTAACTTCCACTTTAGATCTCTGGAACCAGAAATGATGGGGGCAAAGTCAAGTATGTTTCTGGATCTTACACATCCTTTAAGTTTGGATGCACGAAATACTTGAAAACTATTGCTCTAAAGAAGGGGTGTCACCTTCGGGAACACTGACATTCTCTGCATTGTATGTCAGTCAGCAGCGTCCTTGGTCTCTGCTGACTGGATGCTCGTAGTGCCCCCTCTAGCTCAATTGTAGAGCTAAAATATCTCTAGATCTTGCCAAATTTCTGGGGTGGGATGAGTTGGGGCAGAAATCACAGCCCCTGATGGGAAGTCACTGCTCTGTAGGAAAGAGCAGCTATGAAAAGTTACAATGGCAGGAATCTGAGTGTGTTGGAGAAATGAGTCCTTGAACATAATGGACATTGTTGGCCAAATAAAGTAGTGTTTGAAAACAGGCCGGAGGGAAAGGTCAAGCCCTGACTCTGGAACCATGGAGTTGTGTCTTGATGTCTTTAGAATGAATTCAGAGGGCAACTGGGAACTTCTGGACAATTTAGAGCCTGATTAAATTTAAATTTTGAATTATATTAGACTAGAGCAGAATCTTTTGAACTACTGTGAGGAATATATGTCTATAATATTTTATAATATACACACGTGTACTTTTAACAAAACTTTTATTTTACTTATATTTATTTAGTGTGTGCGTTGTGTGTATGGATGTGTATGGGCATTTGTGTGTGTTTCTGTGCATATGTATAGGCTAGAGGGGGACACTGGGTACCTGGGTAGCTTCTTTATTGCTTTTTAACTTTTTGCCTTGAAATAGAGTCTCTTTCTGAACCTGGAGCTTACACGGTGAGTTCCAGGTTTCCTCCTGTATCTTCACCCTCAGTGTTGGGGTTAAAGTCATGAGTGTCATATCTGACCTCTATGTGGGTGCTTTGAAGCTATGTCCCCATGCTTAAACAATAAGTACTCTTACCCACTGAGTCATTCTCATAGTCCCCCAAGAAAGTCATTTCAAAGAAAGAGCTGTAGCTGTATTGTTTTGTAGCTTACAGCCTTGACAATGGCATTCCAGGTGATATCTGATATATGGGCATTGTCCACAGCTTGGAAAATACCAAATTAGAAGTCAGAGTCTTTGGAATTTAGCAGGGCAGAAAGGATAGGAAAAGGTTGGTGCAGTAGCCTGTGCAGAAATTAATGGGAACATCGAAATAGAAAAGAGCAGGAAGCAACCATAAGGAAGAAGAGGAAGTCTAAAGAAATGTCATGTATGTTCCACTAATAAATAGACACTAAATAGCAGAGTCTGCACAGGCCATCTTTCTGTCTCTGTGAACTTGGGCAGAGAGAGGATGATCTTTCTAACTCTGAATGACCTCCTGAATTTGAGCTGCTTGGCATGACGGAGATGTTCTGTCCAGCTGGGAAGGTAGGCTGTCGTGTGGTTGAGGACCAGGGTTGGTGTTGTGGATTTATGAGTCATGCCCAGGCAAGGGCTGAAGGATGAGGTCACCAGAGAAGGGGAATGTGGTTTCTGAACTAATAGCCTCCCCCTGTATATTGATATCTATCTGAGCAGCAATACTCATTTCTAGTGTAATAAAGACCCACTCAGCAGATGGTATCACATCATAAATAAGTAAAAGCAAGCCCAAGACGTGATCTTTGCCCTCGGAGAAGCTGTAATTCATTTAAGTCCCGTGGTTTGATATGAATCTCATTGCCACATACACTGAACACCAACTATTGACCATACACTGTTCTAAGTGCTCAGAACAAAAACCAGTAAGCAGGATAAATATCCTTACCAGCATGGAGCTTACTCTCTAGTTAGCGGGAGATGAGAAATAGTTAAAATAAAAAATAAGCAAAATTATCACATTAGATGGTGGAAAATGATTTGGTAAACACAAAGCATTGAAGAAATGGGATACCGGATGGAGGAACTGCAACTTTTAAAATCACTGTGTGATAGTTAAGAACGAACCATGATTCCTATGTATGTTGTGCAAGCACTCTACCCCAGAACTACACCCTCAGCCAAAACTGCAGCTTTAAATTGGGATTTAGTCTTCCAGAGTTCCTGCTTTCTTGAGATAATTGACGTGATCTGAGATAAAGACATCAATCCTTCTGATCCCAGTGCAGATCATGGCGGAAGCTGCTGTGTTCTGTCACTATAAAAACAGTACCTGAGGAAACAACTTAGCAGATGAAGGATGTATTGAGGCTCTCAGAGGTTTATATCCATGTTGAGTTTGCTCCATTACCACAATCCTGTGAGGAGGCTGAACATTGTGGCATGACACAGACAAGCTACTCATGTCATAGCAACAAGGAAGCAGAGATGAGTAACAAAAGGCATCCCAGAATAAGGTCTATCTTTCTCAGTGGCCCAGTTTCCTTAACTAAATTCAACTTCCCAATAGTGTTATCTCATTATGAATTCATCGAAGGATTAATCCATTTATTAGTCATGGTCCTCATCATATAGTCGCCTCTCAATGATCAGATCCAATAGCTGGTGAACAAGTATCTGGCACTCAGCCTTTTTGGGAGAAACATTATATCAAAAGCTGTACAGGGCTGGAGAAATATCTCAAGAGGTAAAGTGCTTGCCTTGCAAGCCCAAGCCCCAGAACCCACAAAGAACAGGCTTGACATGGTGGTATGTCCTTATAATCCCCAATTAGCATTGTAATCAGCTTTAGCTGGGGAGACAAAGACCTCTCTGGTAGATTCCTAGGGCTCGCTGGTTTACCAGCCTAGCCTACTATGTGAGTTCTAGCTTACTGAGAGGTTCTGTCTTCTCAATAAAGGTGATGATCACTGAGATTGTATTCTGGCCTCCATGTGCACACAGCCTCACAAACACATCTAAAATGCACAAATATTTTTTAAAAGTGTGAGGTATAAGTCTAGAAGGCAGGGTGCTTTTGGCTTTTGTTGCCTTTTTTCCGGTTACTTTGGGAGGTATGGAAGCCTGCTTGCTGACTTCCCTCTTTCTATTTTACTACACTCCCATTTCTTCATTTCTTCCTTCACAAAAACCCTGCACATCATATTCTTGGGTGGAAGTCAAAACACTCTCTGAAACAGAGGCTCTAGGACCTTGTTCTCATGAGATGACAAGTACCCATTCATGTACCACTTGTTTTATTGACTGTAGAAATGGTCTCTGGAATGTTAAAAGTGATTTCGTGAGAACTGACAGGATTTTTGTGATGGACTACTTTGGGGAAATAGTAGGTTAAATAAGTTTACTGAGTCCTCAGCCATAGGACTGGCTGGAATCATCTATGTGCTATAGCACATTGCAAGTCTTCAAGACATGAATAGAGCATTCACATTTTAACAGGCTTCCTTAGCCATGCAAAGCCATTGCTACAGGAAACCTTGAAGGGAACCATTGTCCCAGGGCAACTTTGAAAAACGAAACAGTCGACCGGTTATAGTCTATGATCACATCTAGCCCTTCTCAACCGTCCACTTCTCGTCCGTGAAATGACAGAGTTGGCCTGCTGCCCAAAGACTGTTAATAGTATCATGGGGCACTGTCCTTGGCCTTGAACGTGTTTTGCGTGTTATCAGTGATCCTAGTGAAGGAAAGGGGGTCAGTCACATAGGAAGATACTACAGAGCTGGGAAGGGTGGCTAACAGGTCAAAGGATATGATTAAGACTTAAAGCTACCTT
The DNA here is from genome assembly GCA_004026605.1 of Ondatra zibethicus. Lineage (NCBI taxonomy): Eukaryota > Metazoa > Chordata > Mammalia > Rodentia > Cricetidae > Ondatra > Ondatra zibethicus. The sequence goes on along the minus strand of PVIU01002068.1, from coordinate 120,007 downwards.
TACATGTTAAACGGATGGACCAAGTGCTCTCTAGAAAATGTGAAAAGATGGACAATACGGCTCTGTTTGTACTTTCAGGAAACTGGTTTTTAACATATAATATGTGGGAACACAAGCTTAGCAACAGTTTATATATGCATGTGTTTTCTAAAGACCTGCAGATTCTGATTGTCCACAAACCCAAGAAGAGCCATTAGGGGACAGGTTCTCTCTAAAACTAATCCCAGTGAAGCCTCATCAACAGAAGTGATTCCATCTCGGGGGCCTGTGGGCTCCCTACAGGCTGACTCTTCCACTTGGAATCTTAATTTCTCACATGTTTGAGTACTTATCAAGTGCTGACTTTAGGAATATTATATGTATCATTTGATGTAGTGTCCCCAGGAGATAAATGAGGGACTTTTGTTACAATCATCTCCATCTTCTAGGTGAGGACAGTGAGGCTCAGAGATCTCACTCATTGAAGAGCCCAGTTCTGAAACCAGAATGAATGCCTTAGGAATGTGCACTGTTTTGTTTTGTTTTTAAAATTTATTTAGCATGTATGAGTGTGTATATGTGTGTGTATCCAGGATGCATGTCTGCATGCATGTGAGTGTGTATTTGTTTGTGTGTTCTGTCCATATCTATGCATATCTATGGTTTCTGCATGTGGGTGCACATGTGTGTGTGAGTGTGCATGCACATGCATGTGGGGGTCAGGTGTTGAAGATGAGAGTCATTTGTAGATCATTCTTCTACTGTAATAACTGATGCAGGCTCTCCCAATTAAACCCAGAGCTCACCAACGCAGCTCAGCTGACTAGATTATTCCAAGGATCCTCTGTCTTTGCCTTCTGAGACTTGAATCACGAGAGGGCCACTTGCACCTAGCTGACAAGAAGTTGGGTTCTGGGAACACAAACTCTGGTCATCTCACCTTTAACCCTTTTAACCCCCGAGCTATTTCCACAGTACCAGAAACCTATATTATGAATACTTCTACCCACGTAACCAAAGATCTGGCAATCATGACATTTGGAGATTTGGGAGAATAATTGATGCCATTTAAAGGGATAGAAGCCCTAAGGGTGTGAGCTACATTCCACATAGAGAAGCTTTCCTTTTGAAGAGAAACCAATTCTTGCTAAGGACACACTATTGAGTGAAAGTGGAAACGGCCACTGGGAATGAGAGGGGGAAAGATTTTGATTTAACCTTAGGAAAGGCTTTCTGGGGACTGGGCTAATCCTAAATAGAACTGGAAAGCTCATTAAATGACATATTCTCTTGTCCTCTATAGATATGTAAGCAGCAGTTAAATGATAATAGCTTCTGGTTCTTGGTAAAATATTTAGGTAATGGTAATTGAACTAGCAATTGACTAAATAGATCTAACCGGCAGTATCTGCTTAGGTAACTCAGACTTGAAACAAATTAGGCCTTTATCTGCTCCAGTTCTCAAATGCTGGGCTTTAAGGTATACACCACCTAGCCAGCTCCAAGGAGTAGCTTATCAAGTTAGACAAAAGCACAGGCGATCCTCTACCAAACAATAACTTAACATATTAATTCTGCCTTTGTGGCTATTGTTGTTATAAAATACCACCCACTTTAAAATAGAGAAAGCTGTGTGTAGCATGGACCATGGCTTTAAAGATATGCCCATGGTACTTAATGGTGGTCAGGATCTAAGGGGGGTTAGCCTCCTCTTGAGAAAGAACAAGAAAACTGAAGAGGAGGAGGAAGTGGCCAAAGAAGTGATGGCATTAACCAAAGATGATACAAGGTGGGGACATGCCATGGATGAGCTGTTTTTGTCTAACACCTTCAAATAGCTTGTTGGTATTAATGGGTACTGAAGTGCTAAAGGGTTGTCAGTGGCCCTCCTGTGAATGCCATGTGGGTCATCAAAGGCACAAAAGGCATTTAAATCTACCCTGGAAAAGAAAGCCTATGGAATCCAAGCTCATCTGATCCTTGTCTTCAGAAGCCATGTTCAGACCAACCTATGATGACAGCCTTCCCAGAAAGGACTTTAAAAAACAGAATTTGTGTACAGTATCTTGTTTTAAAGTAATAAATGTGTAAATGCTTACATGATGCATATGTACATAACTATTCATGTTTGTGTAGTGGGCAGATGCAGATATGTGTGTCGCAATGAGTGTGTGGAGATCAGAAGACTACTCAGGTGTTCCCATTCTCCACCTTGTTTGAGACAGGGGCTCTCATTAACCACTGTGTATACCAGGTTAGCTGACCCATGGGCTTCTATGTAGCATGAAGGGCCTGCTAGTTGGGGTTTCCATCCTGCCCAATTCCCACAGCCAGCAAGTCCCAAAGAAATTACACAGAGAGTCTATATTAATGATAAACTGATTGGCCCATTAGCTCAGGCTAAGTATTAGTTCTTATAAGTTATATTAACCCATTATTCTTATCTATGTTAGCCACATGGCTCAGTACCTTTTTCAGCTGATTGGCCATTAACCAGGCAGGAAGTATAGGTGGAAAAACCAGACAGGAAGTAGAGGTGGGGAAATGAGAACAGGAGTATTCTGGGAAGAAGGAAGCTCTTTCCCCACTCCTGCCCAGACCACCAAAGAAGCAGGATGTGACCTGCCCCACTGAAAAAGGTACTGAGCCATGTGGCTAACATAGATAAGAATAATGGGTTAATATAAGTTATAAGAGCTAATACGAAGCCTGAGCTAATGGGCCAATCAGTTTATCATTAATATAGACCTCTCTGTGTGATTTTCTTTGGGACTTGCTGGCTGTGGGACTGGGCGGGACAGAAACCCCGACAAGCTGGCCCTCATGTTACACTTCTAGAATTCTTCTCTCTCTGCCTCCATCTTGCCAAAGGAATGCTGGGATTACTAGTATATACTGCCTTTTGTGGCATCTGATTTTTGGTGACTCATGGAGATATGAGCCCAGGTCTTCACACTGGTGTGATGGTATAGAAATTCCTTCTGTTTGCATGTTACTTTCATTGGATAATGAATAAAGAAACTGCCTTGGCCTAGTTGATAGGACAGAACTTAGATAGGCAGAGTAGACAGAACTGAATGCTGGGAAGAAGGGCAGAGTAGCAGATACCATAGATCTCCTGCCTGAGATGGACACTGGTTAGAATCTTACCGGTAAGCCACAATCACATGGCTATACACAGATTAGTAGAAATGGATTAAATTAAGATGTAAGAATTAGCCAATAAGAAGTTAGAGCTAATGGGCCAGGCAGTGTTTAAATGAATACAGTTTCTGTGTGATTATTTCAGGTGTAAGATAGCTGGGCAGCCGGGATGACAAGCAGCCCCCTCTTCCTGTTACAGTGTGACAAGCTCTTTACCCTCTGTTCCATTTCTTCCAAGTCATTACTTCCAAAACAATTCCTTCTTCCATATTAGTCTTGGAGCTGCTGTTGCACAAGGCACACTTAGAACAGGTTTTACATTCTGTGTCAAAAAGCTGGTTGTGTCCAAAGGCAGAGGCCATTGTATATTACAAGTCCTGGAACTGGAGTGTCTACAGGAATGGGGTACCAAGGAGTGAGAAACCTCTGGACCCTGGCATGGGAAGGAGGTCTGGAATTGTTTCTGAGGAGGTAATGCTTGCGGTCTCAGCAGGCTTTGCTCTGGCAAACAGGAGAAAATGGTAAAACTAGCAGAGGGAGTGGTTGGGCTGAAAACTGCAGAGGCCAACAGTGCACTTTCTACCTCTTGAAAGATCTACAGTTCTTCTCTGCCATAACTCCAAGGAACACTGGGTGATGTTGGTGGGTGGTATAAACTCGTGACATCAGATGGGACCAATCTTTGTAACGAAAGTGTTATTCTTTGAAAACATTCTCTTTTAATCTTTCTGATGATGTGAAAAACAAGGTCTTAGATTCATGCTGGTCTGCACAATAATAACCTTTTTTTTCTCTTTTAAAGCAGGGGCTGTCTCAGGTTTATGTTCCTGCCTCTCAGTCATTTCCTCTCCCAATGAGGAAGGCAATAGGGTCTTCTTCCTAGAGCAGTGGCAATTAACCATTCCACATAAGGTCTGGCACTGGCTCAGATCTCAGTAAGCATCACTATTTTTGCTTATGCATCCATCGTCTTCCTAGGCAGCCAACAATTCTCTGGCTCCTGTTCAATAAGATGATTTTGTTTCTGTTGTATTTATTTTATGATTACCATTCACCTTCTTCGTATTGTTTCTACATACCGGTTTCTTTTGGCAGCGAGACTTATGAAAGGAAGGGGTAATAAAAACAGAGCGTGGGGAAGGTGAATGCGATTGAACGCATTTGGGGGAAACACATACCCAGATGATTTCTCAGGTCTCTGCAGTTCTAAATGTCAGTGATCGCAGTGATGGGGGGGGAGGCCCACGGAAGATAGCACATTTACTCAAGGTCACCAGGCTCATTAGTGGCAGGGCTAGGAGGAGATCCAGCACCTCCAGATGCGCAGGCTCACATTCTTCTCTTCAGAATTTGTTCAAGGTCCAAAGCTCCAGGACTCCTGTCAGCCCAGAGAGCCTTGTCTTGCCCCAGCCCTGCAGAAGTTCTCCCGTCTGGGGCTGCAGGGCTGCAGAGAGTTCTGCCCTCAGTCAGCTATGAATCGTTTCCCCAAACTGACCATTGCCTGCTGTAACCTTGCTTCATTCTCTAGTGCTCCAATGCCATGCTCAGTGTTAGGAATTTGGGTGGGCCCAGAGTGCCTTTAATATTACTGCTATAATTCAAAACATCCAAATTATTATTTTCTCCAGGAGACGAAGCCAGGGGAGCACTGTTAAGTGGAGAGAAAAGTGTTTGTTACGCTGGGCGTTCCAACAAAATGTCCTCCTTTGCCATTAAATCATAGCACTTCTAAATGAAAAGATATTTTTGCAAACTTCGGCAATGACTGAAATTTGGACATTGTACAGACCCTCCCCCCTTTTTTCCATTTTGTGCTTTTCCTCCATGTGGTCTCAAGAAATACTATTTGCTGGCTTAACGTTCCTTGTTTGTCTTTCCTCATGACCCAAGTTGTCCATTTTCCCCAAAGACCTCAGATAACTTGATTTTCTGCCCACAAGTTATCATTTTAATAAATAGTGAGGCTGATAAGTAGAGGCCAGCAAGAACAACGTCGTACCCAAATGGGCTGTTTCTCAGAACCTCTCTTTCTTTAGGATTAATCATAAACAGCTTTATGGAAAGAAATGTGCATGTTACCATGAAGTCCCTAAAGAGAAGATTAATGAGGGCACATTGACAAGACAATTAAACCCACACGGGCTGAGCGTGATCAATAAAATCAATGGAAAAATGTCTCCAGCCTTGCATTCAGCCTTATGATCTTGGTATGAAAAATCTTTGGATGTATGTAAGTATGTGTATGTATATATGTATGTGTATGCATGTATGTATGGCATACATACATACATACATACATATATATATATGCGCATGGGTGTATGGGTGGGTGTGGATGTGGAGGCCAGAGCAGGAAGCTGGGTCTCCTCTCATTTGAGACAGAGCCTCCCACTGAACATGATGCTTGCTGTTTCAGGTAGGTTAGCTTACCAGTGATCTCCCAGGATCCTCTTGCTTCTTTCTCCCCAAAGATGGCATTATAGAAATGCCCAGCCATGGTCGGCTTTTACACGGGTCATAAGGATTGGAACTTGGGCCCTCAAGCTTGCACAAAAAGTGTTCTTACTCAATGAACCATCTCCTCAGTCCCCTCTGTGTGAACAATTTGAGCAAACACATCCCCTTTATTAGCCTCCAATGCTACAAAGAAGCTCTTGGTGGAATTGATGCTTTTCAGGCCCCAGCTTCTCTTTCTTTTCTTAGTCTTCACGGACAAAGCATGAACAATTCTAGAGTGTGGCTTCCACACCCTCAGCTCCGTGGTTGGAACTCAAAGACTAGGATTAGCCGCTGAGGAAATCCATTGACAGGCCTGGGATGTGTCTGGGCCCACAGCTGGACCGCTCTTCTACAAGACCCAAGGGACATGGAACAGTAGATTGCAAATCGAAAACTCTCCTAGCAGCCTGGCTCATATTAAGAACAATTTTCCCTGGTGGGTCAAGAGGCAGGAGTTGAGTTGCTCTCCAGACGGGAAATACACGCCTCTTCTCTCAGTGGCCTTGGACAGCGCCTCTCTGAAGACTTGTCAGTATTCCTCTTGGGGCCCTTCTTTCATCTGTGTTTGTTTTGGTTTTGGGTTTTTGTTGTTGTTGTTGTTGTTTATTTGTTTGTATTGCAAGCTCCCCCTCCTTAAGCAATTGCGTAGATCTCTAACCCAACTCTGAGATACTGAACTCAGTGTTCAGGGTATACCAACAGAAAGCAAGAGCTATTCTGTGTTCCAAGGAATTGGATTGGAAATGGGATATTCTCATTGATCTAGCATCTTGCTCTTCATTCATTCTTTCAGCATCCACCCATTCATTCATTTGTGGAATATTTATAAGCACCTTGGTAGGAACTATCTGTGAACAAGACCTACAAGCATGTGGCTTCCATTCTCAGGATCTGGACCAGCTTTATGATTTTCAGGGTTCAGTAAAGACATAAATGCAGAGTCCTTTACAAACAAAAAATAATAATTGATTTTTAGGTGCTGGGTATATGGCTCACTGGTAGAACTCTAGCCTGGCATGCTTGAAGTGCTGGATCCAATCCTCATTATTGCCTGCACCTCTCCTCATCCCCCTGCCACAAAACTTTGCACAAATATTAAGGGCAGGTAAGATAGCTCAGTGTGCCAGGCAAGCTAACCTGTATTTAATTTCTAGAATCCACATAAAGGTGGAAAGAAGTAAATCCACAAAGGCAAGAACTAAATCCACAAAGTTATCTTCTGATCCCATATGCATACAGGATACACATGTGAGCATGCTAGCAATATACACACATTAATAATAATAAAACATTTTTATGTAAAACAATTTTAATGCAACAACAGTAGGGTACCACATGAAACCTGGGCAGCTCCTCTGTGTGGGGTCCACAGTGGTGTGCTGAGATGACTCCACCCACAGGTCTGGCCCAGGTGTTGGGGAAATGGAAAGTTAACGTGTGTACATTAGAGGAAAGGACAATTGAAAGGGGTGAAACCCAATAAGTATACTTCCTGAAAGTCTGGCAAGAGATTTTTCTTTTCTGATTCAGGGGTCAAGACAGAATTTTTCTGGGGCTTAGGTAATCACTGAATGTCATTTGTTGTTGAGCAATCAAAGCATTGGCTTTGTAAGCTTGGAGTAGCGGTATAGAGGTTTATGGGAAGTCAGTGTGTATTCTAAAGGAATCAAAAACCCAGAAAAATAATGATACTTATTTCGAATTAAAATAAGTAGAGTTACATCTTGTGATTGCATCTTGTGACAAGCCTCTGCATAACTAAACATACAAAGCTAAGCATGCTATAGGAAAGCAGAAGTTACTACATTTACAGACATCAATTATCCTGCAAGTATCAGAACATCTGGATGGAGAGACAGACCCATGCAGAAAATGTATGGAGCGGTTGGTTTCTTCTTGTGACCCACATGGATCCTACATGTACCTTAGAAGGCATGAACTGCAGATAGCTGAGCCATCCCACAGTTCCTGAGTTTCCTCCCATCCACCCGTTTGGCCGGCCCCTTCTTCCACCCCTGTTCAAATGCTTTCCTTTCATCCAAAAGTAATGAAAAGGGAGCCCAGGCTCCAACAGCGAATTCTGTTAACTTCATTGCTGGAAAAAATTACCAAGAACATGATTCCCAATTCCAAATCCAGTGACAGGGAGGGAAACCTGAGTGAATGTTCTGGCATACGCTGTCCGGAGATTTTATGAAAAAGAGAGAGAAAAATCTTGTGGTCTTTGGAAATAAAACCCGATTGAGTAATCGCGGTACATGGAAAGGATCTATTCTCAAGGTGGCTATTTTACAGCTGGGACCGTTTGGGAGCCAATGTGTTTAACAAGGGATACACCTCGCCAGCGTGAGCTGGGCTAATGTGCAGAATGATTCCTGGAGGAAGGGACGGAGCAACCGGATGTGAGTCTCATCGCTGCTATCGGGTCAAGTTCCCAGCCGCCTGAGCCTCAGTTTCTCATCTGGGACACACTGGAGGCAATGATCTACCACACGTGGTTTACTAAGAAGTTCAGATTAGTATCAGGAAAGCTCTTCCGAACTGCGTGTCAGGTTTCAAACAATGGCAGTCTTCAGCATCTTTGTCGTTGTTACTGTGCTCAGTTTCTCTATCCCATGAGCACTTTGGGAAGCAAACAGAGACTGGAGGAAGGAGACACTGCAGGTGGAGCCCTCCGATTATTCTCTTTTAGGGGGAAGTGGATAAAGTACAAAATTTTGCCTGGCAGTGACGGTCGAGGGCAGCTGAATCCTGTCACAGAAAATTTAGAGGCCCTCCCCTTTTTCATTTCCCTCCATGAACTTCTGCCTGTAGTAATAAAAACCCCCGTGTTCCTGTCTGTGTCGCTTCATCTTAGGAGGCTGACTTTTATATGAATCTTTGTCCCCATGTGGGGCGGCTGAGTATTATTTCAGCCTCATCTTACCGATAAAGGAAGGGATGTGTGTGACATTAAATGATTTGCCCAGGTCACCTAGAAAGTCAGTGGTGGAGTCTTCAAGAGAAAGGGTAAATATTATTCTTCCTTCCCTACCCAGCCACCAGAGGAGCCAGCAAAGTGTGGCAGAGGACAGTATTCACCACCAATCACTCGCCACAAGCTCCTCCCAATCCTGCTTGATGCTTCTTTAAAAAAAAATGTTTGCATGTATGTAGTGTGTGTGTGTGTGTGTGTGTGTATGTGTGTGTGTGTGTGTTGTGTCCATTTGTGTGAGTGAGTATGGTCATTCACATGTGTGGAAGTCGGGGAGGACAGCCTTTGATGTCATTCCTTACCTCCTTGTCTGTTTGCTGTTCCTGGCTATGCACTTAGGCTAGCTGACCTATGCACTTATAGGCATTCCCTTGTCTCTGTCCCCCGTCTCACCATAGGAACACTGACCAGGATTACAGGTATGTGCTACAACACTTTAGTTTTACATGGGCTCTGAGACTTCACAGCCAGGCTGCTGTTTGCACAGCAGTAGGTATCCTCTCCTCAGCCTTCTTTAGTTTTTAACTGCACAGCAAACTTTTCTGTAAGGCTACATGATAATGCCTCCTCAGAACAGACAGATTATAAGCACTCTACTATGAGTATAATGGCTAAGTCCAGAATCTGGGAAACAAAAGGGGGTACTTAATGTATTGACAATGTGATCATAAGCCTGCCAGGGCAGATTGGAAGAGTCTAGAAGAAAGATCTGCTCTGGGAGCATTTGACCTGTGGCTTTGCATCTCAGGATGGCCTCTGAGCAACTGAGCTACTTAAAGCACGTTAAATATTCTCTAAACCTCTCTCCCTTCACTCTCAAGATGGGAGGTCGAGTGTCTAGCACAAGATTATCGTGAGAATCCAATGAGCCTACACAAGTACATGCTAATGTGAGTACACACAGGAGGTGGGGAAGGAGAGCTCATGTTTTGATCATAGGCTAGCAGTGCAACAGACACTATGTCCACCTTCCTTTCCTATATTTGGCCTAGTCAGTAACAATGAGGTTCTTGACTTTGAGACTATGGTCGCAGGCTATCCCAGGCTACACACTTGTGTATCTGTATGCATTAGATTTTATATCATATTCTCAGAAAATTGTTCTCTTTTTTCTTAGAGGAGGGTGCTATTTTATGACTTCCTGAACGAGGACAGACATATAAAGGTTATAACAGATAGCATGCTCCTTCAGTGCAATCCTCTGGAAGGCTTGATGCTTCCTGTTAGTTGTGGCTAGTTCTATTTTCTCTGCTTGGCTTTCCATCCCCTGATGGATTTTACCACCACTCCTTTTTTTCCATATTCCTTTCCCCTACCTTACTTAGAGTCTATGTATATCATTAGCAAACCAATGAATGTCACTGATGAATGATTGAATGAAAAGCTAAGAGGAGTTAAGGTTTAGGATGCTAGGTTTAAATTGGGCTATTAGAGACTAAGTACATTTCAGGTTCATGCTCATGTGTGCATCATACATGTGTATACACGTTCATGTGTGTGCACATGCATCTTTGAGGTGTGTGGAGGCCAGAGGTCAGTACCAAGTAGACACCTTAATCACACATCTATGCTGATTTGGTTGGGTTTTTTGGATATACCAAGTCCCAGAGACCCTTTGGTCTCTGCCTTATCAGTACTGAGATTATTGACACATGCTGCCATTCCAAGCTTTTTACATGAGTGCTGGGGATCTGAGTTCAAGAACTCAGGCTTGTGCAGCAAGCATTTAACTGATCGAATGCCTCCTCAGCTCTCTCTGACTTTTTAATAGATGTCCTTTTGGTGCGCACAGGATACCTGGCTTTTAATCCAGGGTCCTATGAAAGCAATAGCCTTGATCTTATAGAATCATGTGCTCATCTATTAGGCAAGTATATATTTAGCATCAACTTCCTCCAAGAAGGTAACAGATTATAGACTTAAGTGACCCAATGAGATATACGTCCCTGCACATTTACATATCACATTCTAGTGGAGAAAATTAAACAGACAATCAACAGGTATACTATGTGCCAGAAGGTTCTATGTCATATGAAGAGAAAAGAAGCTGGATAAGAAGGCCAGAGAAGGAGAGAGGTGCTGTTTCAGACTAGGCCATCGGAGGACCAAGGGTAAAGGGATGTTTGAGCTGAGATTGAGGGGAAGAACTGAACCGGTGCCTAGGGGGCTGGGATCAGCCGGAATTGACTGTCAGGCTTGACTTTCACTCTGACGGCACTTGCAAGCCACAGGGATGAGGGAGGCAGTTGGAATCAGGATGGTGATGGAGAGGGAGACACTGCGCTGGTAGATACTGATGATGGAGGAGATGCTGTGCTCCTAAATGCTTGCTCAGAGCAGTCCTCACTCATCTTCCAGGCAAATGCAGTCTTTGGATTTGGGCAAGAAAGACACTGGTGGTTTTGTTTTATATCTTAACTAATATTTGCGCAGAGTTTTTGATGATGGAAAAGCACAAGACTGCGGGAACCGTGGCTCAGTGCCCAAAGGGCAAACAATTGTTTTTGTTACCTTGGTCTAGCAGGGACCTGGCCATGGCTCCTGGATGTGTGCTAGCCTTTGAAAAATGAGCTTTTAGGAGCCTGTGAAAGCAGAGGCTGCCCTCTCCCCATCCCTTCAGTGCTGAGCATCACTGTGCATATGAAACAGTTAAGCTTCCTCCTAGAAGAACGCTCCAGCAACTCAATAGGAGAACATGTTTCATGTCTCCTGAGAGGAGAAACCGAGTGAAAGTCACACCTTCCACTCAGTCCCCAGTTCACAGGGAAGAGCCTGGGAAAAAAAACTCACACACAAGGAAACAGTGATCTACAGAGCTGAGCGCTCCTCAGCTCCTCTGAGGACCTCCAGGCACGGTGGCAGCTGGAAAGTCTTGTTTTCCTCGGGTTTCCAAACTTCCCTCAGCCAACTTCACCGTTGTTCTCCGTCTGGTGTGAAATGATTAATTCTTTGAAATGACACAGGGAGCTGCGGAGATCTGAGGACTCTTTTCTCTGTTTGCTCTGTGATAAAATGTGCAAGAAACATTTTATCACACCTTCTGGTGTATATGCATGTCTGTCAGTCTGTTATCTACCAGAATATCAGTTATTTATTTATTATATTTCAGCTATTGTTATCTATCATCTGTTTATCCATTGTGTATATATCATCTATTTATCTGCCTACTAGTCATCTATCAGTTATATAGCTCTATTATCATTTATCTATAATGTATTATATATCTCTATCATTTGGCTTATATCTGTCTACAGTTATCATTTGTCTATCTATCTGTAATATTTTTTTTATCATTTATCTCTATCATCTGTCTAACATCTATTATCTATATACATCTATTTATCAATCTGTCTATCTATCTATCATCTATCATCTATCTATCTATCTATCTATCTATCTATCTATCTATCTATCTATCTATCTATCTATCCATCCATCCTTCTGACCTTCTCCCCTATAAATATTTATACTGACAATTGAAAGTTGCCGAGTGATGCCAGGCTTGCTCCATGGGATAAACTCTCCCTCATTTATTGCCTCCCATCGATGTTAGGCCCACTATTCTACTGATATAAAGAGCAAAGAGGCCTGTATTCACTTACCCTCTGCTCCAGAGGAGATGCGGTGCTTGGCAAAAGTGAGGGCAGGCTGCACGAGGCTGCTGTGAGAAGGTCAAGACACCGGGAAGGTGACGTTCTTTCAGAATTGTCTCACGGTGTCTTGGGAATTCTTCACTGATCCCAAATTATTTTTTCCTAAGTGCTGATATGTGCTGGGCATCGGGGTTATATAAATGAATAAAATGTGCTCCCTAATTTTATAAAGACCAGAGACTGGTAGGAAAGCAGTGTGAAAAAGTAAACCAGACAGTGATATAGTTACTATGGTCTTCCTGTAAACCTTTCCCCTGTCCATCCCTCCCTCCCAGCCTTCTTCCCTCTTTCCTTCCTTCTTTCTTTTCTTTCTTTCTTTCTTTCTTTCTTTCTTTCTTTCTTTCTTTCTTTCTTTCTTTCTTCTGCTTCACCACATAAAATTGAGCATTGATCTTCTAGCAGTTGCCAGTTATAACAGAGTACATAGATCCAGATTGTCATCCTAACAGAACTGACTTTTTTGCTATTATTCAGTGTTTAGTTAGAAACAATATTAAAGGACCAATGGCCCCCAAATAGTGCATCGTTTTCAACCTTCAACTACAATCTCTGGAAAGTTCTCAGCAGACTACAGAGGTTTTCTAACTCACCTCCACTCCCCATTCCCACCTGGCACAGAATAGCAACTCAGTTCAGTGTTGAATAAGTAATCAAAATATCCAAATCACCACAGAATATCAGAGAAATTTGACAATACACTTGGAAATGGGATTGTCTTAGGTGGCCAAACTCAGTAACATAAGACACAGTTAGAAAGTTCATTCTGGTGTTTTAGTTGTATGCCACCCACACAACTCACTAAAAGTGTGGCTTGTCTGTCCAGAACGTTTATAGAGCCATCGAGCAAGACACTCAAGCATTCTGGCAGCTCTTTGGCAATTTTCTCTGCTTGAAACCTGGGTCTCAGAAGCAAGAGAGTTTTTCCCTTGTTAGGCCCAGAAGGAGGCTGAGGGTGACTTGTAGGAAATCTACAGAGTCTCTTGCCTTGTTGTTACAACTCTGGGGTTTACATTGTGACCTGCTCCATGAATGTCGAATATGCCTGGAGTAAGCTCGAACTCCATATTGGGTCCTTGAATGTAATGCTGTAATGAATGACCAAAAAGAAAGTGTTAAGACATTTATCTTATAATTTGGGATAGACGTTCAAGATGAGTCTCTTCATTTTTTTTAATTGTATTTTATGGTGTGTGTCTGCATGTATGAATATGCACCATGTGCATGTCCAGTGCCTTTGGGCACCAAAAAAGTGTATCAGTGTATTCCTTTGGACTGGAGTTACAGATGGTTGTGACTCACTGTGTGGGTTCTGGGAACTTAACCCATGTCCTCTACAGAAGCAGCAAGTGCTCTTAACCACTGTGCCACATCTCCAACCACCCCCTAGATCAATGAAATTTCATTCGTGTTTGTTTTCTTATTGAATAGCTAAATTCCAACAACAATACAGAACTCCTTTTCTTCCGTGCCACAATGAGGTCTGTGTCAGCCCACACCATTCTCTTTTGAGTGATAATTCTTTTATGGATACTTTAAAAGATTTATTTACTGACTTTTATTTTATCTGTGTGAGTGTTTGACTGTATACATGTGCTAGTCAAGGAACCTGAATCCTTTGCAAGAATGGGTAGGAGCTTTTAACTGCTGACCCATCTCTCCAGTCCCTTGGATGCCTTTATTCAACGCTAAGCCTTAAGACTTCTCTGCTTTGCAAATACCAGAAGGCCCTTATTTTTTTTCTATTGCTGAGTAGTGTTACATTGTGTGCTTGTGTAATTGATTGACCCATTCTGCAGATAGACATCTGGGTTGTTAATAGTCAGAGGCAAAGATTTTGTGTGTCTTTTGGTAGATGCATGCAGTTGTTCCCAACAATTAAAAAAGTTCACAGCAAAGGACGGCATACAAAGCCAACTTCAATTATGTTGCAAAAACTGGTCATTGCAAAGCCATCCTTAACTGTGAGGCAAAAAATGATAAATTCCATCTGAGATACATTGTATGAACATAAGTCAAGAGGAAGAGTTTCCATGAAAGTAAAAGGGAACAGCCTACATCCAGTGGGAGAAGAGGAAATGCACAATTTTGTGAGTATGGTCTCATGTTTAGGGAAAGATCTTTGATTTTCCTGTAGGAACTGCAAGACCTGACCAAATGCACTTGCTGACTGCCTTAGCTAGGACAGACCTTTCTGGCTGGAGCAGAAGTCAACTCTGGCCTGCTTCTCTCTAAAAGATGGGTAAGAGTAGGTGTTCTAGAAAGGACAGAGCTCAAGGGCAGCGAAGGAAGAATCGGTTTGAGGGGGAAGGAGAACTTTACAGTGTAAAGTTGTGAAAGTGTTCAGACAAACCACGTTCTATTATTTTCTCAGAGTTTGTACATAGGATCTTTCTCAGGTCATCTGAGAGTGCCGATCAATTAATTGCGCATCTCAGGTTACTGGGAACAGTTGGGGGTCTTAATTGGGCCAGCAGCGAGCAGGTGGTCCTTTCCCAGTCGGCTATCCCTTCACCTGTCAGCTAAGTGAGGAGCGGGGGGGTGGGGGGGGGCTCTGCCTCTCATTAGCAAGCATTTGTCACCTGCGTTAAAAGGGATTTCTTTGAACTTTGTTTGGGATTGGTTTTCTGCATATGCTGAGCTGCTTTGGAACAAGTCTAAGCAACTGCCCCTCTGTCATGAATGCCTTAAAAGAAAGGAGTTTAACAGCCTCCAAGTTACAGACTAGAAGGGAAGGATTTCTTCCTCTCAATGCATTCTCCTCACAAACCCTTCACTCTCTGCTCTTGAATTATGAACAAGAACCTTATCCCTCTTAGGGGAACTCTCTTAAACTTTTGATACTGTTTTTTTTTTTTTTTAAACTGCCAATGGCTCCAGACTAAAATAATCATGGTTAACTACAAATGAACCTTGTATCCTTGACCTTGTCTCTTACTTTGCAGGTGTTGGTGTTGTCCCAGGTTGCTGTGGAGATCCTCAAGCCCTTTTTGGTCTCTTGCTTCCATTTAGACCCCTCTTAAAGGCAGGTTGACTGGTTTGTTAGCATATCTCAGATACTCTCCACTGTGCCTTGCACAGAGATGATAATTTAGACCAGTTAGATGGATTAAAAATAACTATAGCTTTTGCTTTGTGGGTTAAAGATAGCAATGCAATATACCTTACATTGCCAAGAGAGTAGCATGGTTTAATTGACTCCCTACCCTAGTGAGTTGTGGAGAGTTAGCTTTTGTTTATGCTTCGATCTGTTCATTTGTTGGACTGTGTATTAGAACATATCCTTCTGGAACTTTTGGGAACACAGACATAATTCTAGCAAAGCTGTGATATTTGTTCCTTCCCTCAGAGTGGGGTCATGTTTTTAAAAGGGCAGGTGATCTTTCCAGAAAGTACAATTCTCATCCTTATTTTTGCCAGATGAAGAAAGTAATTTTAGATTGCACCATGGCTTGAGAACTCATGTTTTCCTCTTCCCGATTCTCTAGGAACACAAAGCTTTAGGGTTGAGATGGTCTGGATGAGAATCCCCCTCCTAGTGTATGTCACTTGAATGCTTGGTGGTGATGTGCAGGAAAGGTTAGGAGGTGTGGCCTTGTTAAGGGGAGTGTCACTGGAGTCAGGCCTTGAGGATTTAAAAACTCACACCATTCTCAGAGTGTTCTCTCTGTTACATGCTGCGGTTCAGTATATGAGCTCTTAGCCTCTTGCCCCTGTTGCCAGGCCCAAATAAACTCTTTCTTTTGTACATTGCCTTGGTCATTGTGTTTTATCACAGATATAGAGGAATAACTAATATGAGGTCTTCAGTCTCTTCTCTCTTTCTTACCTGTTTTCCTCCCTTCTTCATTTCTCTCTCTTTTTCTTTCCTCTTCCTCCTACTTCTTTCCCTCTCCCATCTCAAGAGAAGACTCCTAGTCCAGTGTTCTGTGCCACCTCTTGGCTTTCCAATCTTCCTTTTTCTCCCAGCATAAAAGAATTATTTTATTGTAGCTCTGTGCATTCCCTAGATCCCCTGTCAGACATCCACATATTAACAATTACCACCCTGATCCACTTAAAAGGGTTACATAATGAAAATAAAAATTATCACACAGCCACAAACATTTTATAATTTTGTGACTATACTATAGTTTTTTGACCCATCCTTGTAAAAACATTTAATCCTTTTCCCATGTGGTTGGATGCCATTCAGACTCATAGCTTATAAGGGTTATTGCCAATACACAACCTTATGGAGGGCATATTGTTTAAAGCTGTTCTCTTATTGGGCATTTGGGTTGGTTTGGGCTTTTGTTTTACGTGTCTTTTCAATTGCATACCATAGGGAGGGCATTGGCTCCGAAAGAGTGGACTTTGTCATCAGATAGGAACTGGTTTACAGAAACCATGGTGCTTTTATTGTTGGCATAGATCTCAACATTGACTGTACTATATATGACCCCCTTGGCTGATTTGGCCTCCCAGGAATCAGAAACTGAAATTCTAATCAGTGGAAGCCCAGTGTCAGGGCTGCCAACCGGACTCCCATTAGGAAGTTCCAAAATCTCTGGGGCAGCATCTTTCTTGAGCACTTGGCAGATCTAGGCACAGTACAAATTCAATAGGACGAGCCAAGCCAAATCGTCCCATCTTTCATATTTCTGAGCACAGGTCTGGAGCAGCAAGGGAACTTTTAACACTGACCTCTAGTAAAAAATGATAACACACTTGTGTTAATGGACCTGGAAACCCCCCAGTTGCTAGAATCAGTGCATGGGGTGCTGAGGGAGGCAATGATTTGCATTCTCAATTTTATTAGCTTGGTTCACTCTACCAGAATTTTATACTGTTTCACTGGAACTGTGTCATGCCTATAAACTCTGGAAATTGTGCTGAACTTTGGGAACAGATCCAAGCTTCGGATGCTAAAGAGATTAAAAAGTAAAATAAAAGAGGAGCTAGTGGGAAGGCAGGCTGCATTTCAGCACTCAATAGTATTTCTATGGGAAGCCCAGGAACACTTCTGCCGTTGCCTCTTTGTAGAGGAGTAAACAAACACTCGTCTTGGGTGCCATCTGCCATCCACTGCTGTGGATCTCTACTGAGAAATCACTAGCTGGCTGGCACAGGCCTTCAGTAGATGGAAATTGTTTGAGTCTACCCAGATCCCTGTGGGAAACCAGGCTCAACTCTGAAGAGCTTCCTTTATTGGTTCATGATCATGATTTTGTATTTATATCAATATATTCTGGTGTATTTTCTTCTGTTCTGATTAAGACTACGACATTGAGGGCAGGGAGAGGGGAGAAAAGATGGGAGAGGGAAAAGGGGGGAAGATATCAATTCTGGCATCCCATGTAATGCCCATGTTACTATTCTTGTTGCTATGGCAGGTGATCTAACTGAAACATCTTAAAGGGGGAGGATTTATTTGGCTCGTGGTTTAGGGAGCACTATCTATCATGCCAGGGAGACATGGTGGTGGGAATGGTTTCCAGCTATGGAAGCAGAAATATGAGGTAGTTGGTCACATTATGTTGACAATCAGCAAGCTAAGAGCTCAGACAAGGAGGCAGAGGTGGGGTCTGAGGAGAGGGCTCAGTGGGTAAAAACTTATCTCAGTGCTGAACACCTAGCCTGGCTTAAAAGGTGGGAAAATGACAAAGAAACCACATGTCAAACAGGGCCCAACACCCAAGATTGGGTTGTCTTCTGAGCTTCATATGTGAACAATGGCATGTAGTTGTGTGTGTGTGTGTGTATACACACATACATACTTGTGCATACGTGCACGTGTGCACACACACACACACACACACACACACGCACAAATATAACAGAAGTAGAGCTGAGCCATAACCCATAACCTTTCCTGCCATGCTACTTAATTTCTAGAGAGGTCTTGCTTCTGAAAGGTTCTGTAAACTCTCCAAATAGTGCCACCAGCTGTTCAGTAAGTGTTAGAACACGTGAACCAGTGAGGGACATTTCATATCCAAATTATAACAATGAGAGAGAGAGAGAGAGAGGTGGAAATTGTCAACTGAGTTGAGAAGGTAGCCTTAAGTCATAGGGCTGGATTTACAATGACACTGGTGTCTGGTGACTGTTTCTGAAGGATGTGTCATAATTTCTTGACATGAAACCAAGCAGAATAGTATGAGTTGGTACTTACAGCCCATATCCTGCTTGTGTTGGTGCTTTGTTGTTGAAGTTGACAAGACTTGACCGAGCCAGTTAAGTTGAACCACAAGTGGGTACTATATTCTTATAATTCTTATTCACTTTTTGGAAATTTCATACATGTGGACAATGTATTTTTATAATAACTATCTTCTGTTTCCCCACTCCAGACTTATCCAGACTGCTCCTCCCCACACAACCCTCTCCCAACTTTATGTACTTGTTTTTTTGTTTTAATATCCCACTGAGTCCAGTTAGTGCTGAAGTGGGCAGTATTGGACACTGACTTATCCCTTCCTACTAATATTAGCTATTTAATGAGGTCATACTGATATATATTTTTAATACATAAAAAATTCATGAACATCTGACCTTTTACTGGCTGAGGAGGGCTTCTGAATCTCTCTGTCCAATGCATATCTCATTTCACATATCTTCCTGTTGCTTTTCTTTCTTCTCTGTTCCCTCCCTTGCCTCCCATTTCTTATACCCAGGAAGGAACACCAGCATTACTTCTTAATGTTGGAATTAAAATTCATTCCATGATTTCAAAAGTTGTTCAAAGGATGGAAAGCAAAGCCTTGCCATTCCCATATTACTGTCTTCATGTACTCGTCTTACAATGGAGACAACTGGGTGCCTGTTGTAGCCAACGGGTCTTCTCTGCTCAGACCTCTTGCCCAAAGTAGACCAACGCCAAAAGCATTGGAGGGGCTGCCTCCAGTTCTCTTTTAAAAATGGAATATGATTTGGGTCTATGGAAGACCTTTTACCTTTATATATTGACGTTCATTTGGGGAAGAATCGCTTGAGTTACCAAGCGATTCTTGGTAGACAGAAAGGATCTATCTATTCCTAGCTTGCTGTAATGGTAGATGTTTATAATTCAGAGAAAGAGATTGTTTCAAAAATCTTTGTACTTAACTGGAAATTTCTTTCTCTCTTGGTTTTCCTCTCCTGGGTCTTGCAACGAGATGCTGTTTTGGGGATGGAACCCAGCAAATCAGAACACAGGGAAGAATTTACCAAATGTGTTGAAAGAAGGTGACTTCTAGCTCAGGTTTTCCTGTTTGTAATTTGGTAATAATAGTTGAATATGTAACATCCACCATTGACAAGTCCGTACATGTCGCTAGACCAATGGGCTAGCAGGAGTCCAGATGAGACAGGAGATTCAAGACCTGGGCTAGGTCAAGGAGGAAGGAAAGTGAAGTCAAATTAAGAATGGTTTAAAATGCTCACCCTTCTGAAACTGCTCCTACTTAACAAGAAGATAAACCTTCTAAACACAAATCAGAGCCTTTCCCAGCAAAAGAACAGACTGGATTGGAAGGTTCTGGTAAAAACGATAGTGTAGAACCAGGGACCTCACACAAAGTCAACAAGTCATTGGATAGCCATTCCCCTGAGAAGTCTTTTTAAGTTGAAAAGTTTTGATCATCGAAGTTCCTGGCCTCAAGATCTTTGAAATAATTCAGAAATAATAATTAGCACCTTGCTGTTGCACTGCCCCTGGGGCCCTAGCTTAGGGATCATTTTGGAACCAGGTGGCTCTGACACGCTCAGCTTCAGGTGACTGGCAGAAACAGGTCCTCCATCAGCATGCTTTTCCCCCTCTAGTTCATGGTTTTAAATATGACAAGTTGACAAAAGAGTGACGCAGGGGAACTTTGAACAATGGAAAGCTCATTAGGGGGAGGGTAGCAGTTGGGTAGGCCACACACACATGGTGTAGGCTCTGGAACAAATGCTGGAGAGATGTCACTGCTGTCAATGACATGCCTGGAACCAAGGTTCACTGGGTGGAAATTCTGAGAGTTAATGAGAACAGAACCTGAAAAATTGGATAGTTAAAAAAATAATTAAACAAAGTGGCCAAGAAGGTAAACAAACACCATCCTTTTCATATTCTAGAATCTTCTATGACCTTCTATGACCTCGTTGTAGGCTGAGTTTCCACCTCATCTCTTACTACTTCTCTTCATTCATTAAACTCTTCATGAAATTCTTAAGGTGGTTTCTGCCTCAGTCTATTTGAAACTACTCGGCCAGGTATTTTGTCTTTCTAGATCTGCATTTATCTTTCAGGGTTCAACTTCAGTATCAACCCCTATGATAGCATTCTACTTAAATTACCCAGTTTCATAAGTCATCTAGGATTTTTAATTTTTGATTTCCATCTCGGCTCTGGAATATAAGTGCCATAAGGAGGAAGGAGGAAGAATTCTCCTTCTTCTTGGTCAGGAATGCCTTCAGAAGCCCCAAAGGGTGCCTGGCATATAGTAACTGCCCAGTTAATGCTCTTAGCATGAAGAAGCAAGCATGTTTGCAGAAAGAAGAATCAGAATGAGCCATAAAGACAAAACTCTTTGGAACACAGACTGTGATCTCTTCACAAAGAGTTCAGCAAAACCCAACTAACTACCCAAGCAATGACAACAAAAGCCCAGCCAATTAAATGAAGTGAAATGTCAAGCTGAGATTAGCAGTAATTGTTGACTTGAATAAAAGGTACTATTCTGTGTGACTTTAAGTTTCATTTAATAAAAGCCCACTCTGGACCTAGATCCTAGAAAACAAGTAAGCCATTAGTGAGGTCATGGAAGTAACTAATCTCTTGTCTTGGAAGACTGTCAATGTTATAAACAAACTCCCAAACCAGAATGGTAAAATTCTGACCGTGATGCTCCCGTGGCAGACATTATTAATAGATTACAAACTTTTTTCCTCTCAGCCTCATTTCCATAAACCATCAGCCTCTTCGAGGTAAACCTCACTAAGGAAGGATATGTGAGGCATCCCATTTGCCAGCGCTGATCGAAAGGAAAATGGTAAAGAGAAAACTGGGCTATCGTGGATGCCTATCATAGAGGAATAACAGCTGACAGATGGCTCTCTGAGATGCGTTTCCATACCCGGAGCAGCATCTGCCTTGCTGGGGTCCTAAAGTACACCACTGATGACTGCTGTTCAGGTTTGCTATATGCTCAGAGCAACTCAGCTAGCATCCAGGATGCACTCTGAATGCACCACATGATGCTGCTTAACAAATAACCTGTAGGATCAGAGAGAGTCATTGTCCCAAAAGTTCAAGCAAGTCAATCCAAATTTATTTACAGGCTGCTAGATACCTATCTCCTCCCCTGCTGTGAGGTTTAAGCCTGGATTTCTATTTCCAAAGAAGTTTTCCCTGGCAAAGATTTCTCAGTCTAACTCTTCAAAGACTGGTTTCTCTAGGAGCCGTTTTCTTTACTTACCCACTGCTTGTCCAACAAAGGGGCTATAGTTGGAATTACACATGGGGTTCATATAATTGAACACAATCTCTCTTCATTCATTCATTTATGCTGCCAATGTTTTTTGAGAACCTACCTCATGTCAGCCGGTTCTGTGCTTAGGCTACAGCAATGAACAGTGATGTTCAGTAATAAAGACAGGGAAGTCCTTTCCGTGGAGATCACAAAGTAATACAGGAAAGTGACAATTAACAAAGCAAAAAATAGACACCTCATCTCGGATTATGGCAGTAGTTGCCATAGAGCAGGGAAAATTGGGATTTGATGTGAACGGGTTCAGGATGAGACGAACTCAGCACTGCTGAACCGGTTCCTTGCTGTGCACATGTGAAGGACTGTGTTCCAATCCCCTGCACTTGTGTGAACACCTGTAATCCCACACTGGTGAAGCAGACATGGGATTCCAAGGGACAAAGATAGACTAGCTGAGTCACGTGGTCTGGGTTCAAGAGAGAAAATAAAGAGGAGGGTGACCGAGGAGGGCACCCGCAGTTAGCTTCTGGTCTCCACATGCTTGTGAACACATACACGCCCACCTGTGCATGCTTGCGTTCCCACACCTATGAACTCACACACCACACACACACACGTACTGTACAAAGAAAGGAAGAAACAATGAGCTCTTAGGAAACACAGATGATATTTAAAACGAAACAAAAAAAAAAACCCATAAAAAACAGAGTTTGTTTTTAGGAGAACCAAGAAAAATGAGCACAGTGTAAACAGCGCGTTGGGGTTGGACTTTTAGGAAGATGAGATGTATTGTAAGAGCTGGGCTAGGAAATTGCTGGAGAGAGAGGGGCCCGTTTCAGAGGTGGGTGGTATTCAAAAGGAAGCGTTGGTGGCTGGCTTATGTAGCTCTGTAAGTCCCTCGTTCTGCTAAGGATTACAAAAACCTCTCCTTGCGCAGCTGTCACCCTGTCTGGGAAGAAGGAACAGATGCCTGTTCTTGTTCCTGTTTAAGTTTGCCTGTCTTCAGGCTCGCTGGGGGAAACTGAGGTAGTTTCCTGGGCTTACTCATAGCTGAGCCCTGGAAAGTCAAAAGAAATGAGGGTGAAACCCTGCCCCAAAGGACTCAGTATAAGTCCCCCAACATATGCGTTCCTGACCACGTATTCGCATGAGATTTCCGTAGAGCATGGCTCAATGATTGACTCCTTTGGTGGAGTCATTTAGGATGCAGCTTTTTATTAACTTTTCTTGCTTTCACACCCATTCTCAAGTCTGTTGCTTTGAATTCCCAAACTCCAATTAAGCATGCTTGGCTAAGAGCTTCACCATGAAAATATCTCAAACTATTAAAGTATTGAATAAAGTATTCTGTGCTTGACACTCCACAAGCCTCCTAGGATTTGAAAAACTTGAAATATGCAGAAGGAAATCAGACTAAATACACACATATATTTTATTAAAAACATTTCTCTAAAAACAAGAAGACAAGGGGGGTGTGTGTGGAGAAGACCAAATTCAATTTTCATCCCTGGCACTTCAACTTCTCTACGTAGGATCCTATTCTAAGTAGGAAAAATAAAATCAGCTTTGTTCCTGAACATATGCTTTTGACAGTTTTTTTTCATTGAAGTCTGTGAATTATTAATAAACTAATTTCTCTTTATAGTTCAGTCTTTGGAGATTTAAAGTGTTCACTCAAATGCGCAGGGAAGGAAAGAGCTCTGTTCCAATCAGTCCGGTGCCCTCTGGAGATGCTGGTCTCTGAGTCTTGGATATCAATCTTTTATTTGACTGGGAATTTCTGATCACATCTGGAAGTGCTAGTCCCTTAATATCACTTAATGCCCTATTTAAGGTGGGCCAGTTATGCCAACTGATTTCATGCCTTCGTTTTGCTCCCAAGGTATTTTACGTGTATGGTTTTATAGGGCATGGATACGTGCATATGTCTTCCCACCTACCTATATTTGAAGGTGTTTATTTCCCTCGGTGAGCTGTGCTGAAAGGCGGGACTTTTGATAACAGAGGATCGCCCACCAATCAGCAGCTTTTGAAATAAAGCATGCTGGATCTCAGCACCATCAAGAGCTCTTCTTTCTTGCTCTCTAGAGTTTAGTGGAGACAGCTTTTGTCTCTATAGAGAAAAGAAGTTTGCAAAACCTATGCAATGGTAGAGAGGGTGAGTTCTCTATTAATTCATCACCTGTACCCTGCACCAATGAGTAGATTAAAAGCTGAGCCGTGTTCATGGGTGAGGGAGTGAGGGTTCCAGTGTCAGCTGGAAGTTTGCGTAATTGAGATGAAGTCACTTCCACCATCATTTTCCTGTCACCTCCTATAGTTTCTGTGTATGAGAATTTCTACGCTTTCTTCTTTCTGGCTGAGAGAAGAGTTGAGTTAATTGACTTGCTTGATGCCCTGCAAGAGGCTGAGCATGCTCTGCTCCTAATAATGTAGATCTTCGGAGGATTCAAATTGGGGGTGAGGTGTTCACCCTCTGATCTTTGAACTGTTTATTGATCCAAAAGGTTAAAAAAAAAAAAAGGCCAACAAGCATCAACCAAACCATGCTTCTCTATTTCTTAAGGGACGTGTCTTTAACACTGAAACAGCCCCAGCCTTTATTTTCCCTCTACTTCCTCCCTTAAGGGAGAGCTGCATGAACAGGACACAATGATCAAGAGAGGAGAGTCACCAGGTGCCCTCGTTGAAAGGCTGCCTCGCAGGACCTGGGAAGAATTGAGATTGCACGCCATCACAGCATCTTTCCCTACATGCCAGCTCACACAGGCAGCAAACTTGCCTCTCACCAGAGGAGGCCTGGATTAGAACCACATTAGGGCAGCAGGAGGGGGGAAGGGAAGGAAGCAGAAGAAAGGAAAGCTTCTCCTTTGTTATTTTTAAAGCCAGTTCTATTCTGGGAGTTGACTTTTCTTTCTTTTTTTTTTTTTTCCATTTGGCTCCCCGGGTTAAAGGGCTCACAGTAATGGAAACTGGAGGCCACCGATTTATTGCTCTTCCTCTGGACTTTCTGGGATGATTTGTTTGGTGGTGAGCTGAGCTTCCTCAGCCTTTCTCACCCAGGACTTTAACCTTGATCTCTCAACTATGCACTCTTCCTCTTGAGGACCTGGGAAAAACCAGTCAATCTCAGGCTTAAGGGGTCCTATGCATGAACATGCTTGATCAACTCTTCCTCACATCTGGGGCCTTGCTTAAGAAACCCAGAACACAAGTCACTAATTGTCAAAGGAAATTACTTCTGTATGTTGTAAGTCTGATGACTTGTGTTAGTTGTCAACTTGACAGAGGAAGAATGACCAGAAGTCAGGTTCCCAGGTACACCTATGAAGATCAGCTAGACTAAGGCTCTTTCTGGGAATGTATGTCATTATGTAAATTGATATGGAGAGAGCCATTTTGACAGTGGAAGTGATTGTGTTCTGGACAGGGATACTGAACTGTATACAGGGAAGAAATCTAGCCAAACACTAGCAAGATATTACTGTTCTCTGCTTTTTTTCTTGTTTTTACTGTGGATACTTCCACAAGCTTCTGCTGCCTTGACACCCCACCACGATGAACTCTATTTTCAACTGTGAACCAAAATGAGCCCTTTCTCCCTTAAGTTGCTTTGGTCAGAGCATGGCCTCAGAGTAAAATAAAAGAAACTAAGACCATGAGAGTTGCCGTGTTTCCAGTAGCTGCATTTTCCCAGCCTCCATTACACATCAGCCTCAGATTTTACTCTTGCAAACAAGTACGTCATGTTTCTTTAAGGAGATGGATTTTTATTTCATTTGGATCTTATGGTTTTGTTTTTTTTTTTTTTTTGTAAGGAACAAGAACGTCTTTAAGTCTTAAAAGATTGTCTTAAGTTTTAAGACAGTGTACCAAATGTTTGAAACAGAGAGGTCGAACCAGAAGTGGGTTTGCAGGAGTTTGGGGGTTAACAAGGGTGAGAGTTGAAGGGCAGGCTGATGGCCCAGGCAGGAGCTGACACTGTACCCTGGTGCTCTATGGCATCCTCGCCCCTGAGAAACCTCTGGTTTTGCTCCATAGGCCTCTGAAGGATGGGAGGAATCAACCACGTCCTCGAGAGTAGACTTAGAAAATTAGCGTAATCTTCTGTTCCGTCAAGTCCTCTCACATACGTGTTCTTGAAATTCATTTCTGTTTTAAATCCATTCACTCCTCTCCATGACTCTGACCATCATGCTCATCAGAGCTGCCATCATTCTGAAGAATTGCTTGGATTGCTTCTTCACCTGTCCTCCTGACTCTCTTTTCTAGATTGCTCTCCACCCTGTAGCTACAGTGACCTTCCCACAGTGTAGACCTCATCTTTCTGCTTAAGTCATCTTTCAGCTTTACCTGGCTGGATATAAATTCAAGCTGAACTCCGTAACATTGCCTGTGAAAACCTTCCAGGTCCGACTGGTCCCTTCAGGCTGCTTTCTACTATCTGTTCCCCAGCCATGTCGTCCTTAAATCACGTTGTATTCTTTGTGTTCTTTTATGCCGTGAAGTCTTCGTAAGGGTTGTTTCTTCTGAAAAGTTCACTGCCTCTTGTGCCTTGCCTTCTTTTTCTTGCCTTAGTTCTATAAGGGAACATCTTTATTGTCTGTTATCACATCCTGTATTTCTGCACTAGAACACACGTTGTATTGGACTGCCATCATTTCTGTGTTGAATAGTTTGTTCGGCTATGGTCTGTGTCCCTTATAAATAATGCTCTGCAAGGGGAGTATTGCAAACTTGTTCAGTACCATGTAGCCAATACTGAGCATGGTCTGATACATGGAATGTTTTGGATATTGTAGGACAATTTTGAGTTTTAGGATGGGGATTATGGCTCATTCTCAGTCCCTGCCTCTGTCCCTTTCCTGGGGTCCTTCTGCCCTTCTCAAATTCTTTTCACTCTGCTTTTGACACAAATCAAAGGTACTATAATTTGATCTTGACTAAATCTTAGACACTGATTCTAGGCTTTAAAAAAGTGGCCAGAGAATCCATTTTTTCTGAGCACGCCAACACTCCTCTCGCTGACTCCAAGTTTATGTGGCACCAAGTTTATGTGGCACCCATACAGCTATTGTCTTTACTCTTCCCTACAGCTGTACACTATTGCAGACACCTTAATATTATAAAATTGAGAGTATTTTATCTACAGTGATAAACTTATCACTGATAAACTTAATTTAAAAAAAAAATAGTCTGCCATCCTGTATAATAAACCCAACCTGAGCTGAGCAGAAACTACACCATAAGGAAGCATTCGTCAATAGAATTTGCTCCTGTAGGTCGGAGTCTGCCTTACTCCTCAGTACAGTGTTGAGGTTCTCATTGTGCTCGTCGGTAAGTTACCTACAGGCTTCCTTTCCTCCCTCCTCATCTTACCCCTAATAAACTCTAAAAAGATGACCCAGGATGGGAAAACATCATTGTTTAAAAACTATTCAGGGCAACCTGGTCATCAAGATGTCTGGTTTCGACGATGATGCTCTTCTCCAGGCCAGCGACCCTTGAGGCAGAGTCTGTCCACTTGACACTGTCGACTTGGTTAGCAGCTGGAACCCGAGAGACAGTCTCTCTGTGAAGCCTGCTGTATACGTGCTCCTGTTGCGTCTCTGGGTACAGCGGCAGCAAGAACACTCAGCGTGACAACCAAATGGCCCCGCTTGGAGCCCGTGCACACGATTCTTCATGGCCTGACTTCTGGGAATTTCAGTAAATTCTCTGAGCTGGTGACCTTCCAACGGACACAATACAAAGGGTCATTATTTGCTCGATTCTCAGGCTTCAATGAAAAAATATAAATAAATAAATAAAAAGGAAGTACAGCTGAAAGTTAAAAATAGGGCGTGTGAATTTAATGTTACTTTCCCTGGGATCCTCAGTCCAGCGGCAAGAGAGAAAGAAGAGAAAATAGAGCCTGTATTAAATGAGCCTTCAGGAAGAACGCTATTTGCTCACAAATATTTACCCTGAGAACTCCTCAGACTAATCCCTTATTAACAAGTGCCCTGTGATGCAGGTGGAATTCATGAGAGCATCTTTAAGGACACTGCAGAGTTGTGCTCAAATAAATCCCTGGCTTAGAGACATTTTTTCACACTCTGCACATTCTTCCCAGTTGTTCTTTTCCTTGTTACTATTAAAAAACAACAACAACAACAAAAACTCAGAATCTGGGAAGCACATAAATCTACACGCATGCTCCACCTGCCTCACTTGAATTTTCAGGAAGTTAGCATTCTGTATGGGAGCATGTAGCTGGGTTAGAATGGGACAACCCCTGTCACCCAATACCTCGGGTCCGTGGTAAGAGACAGCATACTGTCTAGCTTATAATAAAGAGTAGCCAGGGAAGGGTGAATGGGTACTTCCGCCCCTCCTCAGAATCACTTGCCCAATCAAGGAATTATGTCACAGGTGGAGCTGTGTCTATGGGAAAGACAGCATCTGCTTCCACGCAAATGCCATCAGTAATAAAGAAAGATGGGGAAGCCAGGTGATCCAGGCATTGGATAGTGTCCATATTTCAGAAAAACAAAACAAAAAAAAAAAAAACGGTTAGGTTACTATCTGTGATGTTGTGCTCCTTGAAAGTCTTTCCTTAGCTTCACCAGGGCTGAGAAAGAATCGGGTGGATCTGCAGACTTTAGAAAAATGATCGTTTCTGAAATCATCTACAAACTCCATGTGCTACTTCCTGGTTCAGAAGCAAGAGGCTTGGGGGGAAAATAAGTTTAAGCTCGTAAAAACACTCCGAGGGCATACTGGTCATCAAACAGCTCTGAGCAAACTGCATTTGCAAATGAATCTGAAAACATGTGGATTCAATTTTCCTTGAAATGCCCAGAGGTTAAAAAATTGAGGGGGTTGGGGAATGCTTGGCAGAAAGAGCCTGGGCTTTGGCTCTGTGCATACGTTGCTTTTTCTTAAAAAAAAATTAATTGTTTTGCCAGAGAGAATATATCACCTGGACCCCCGCCTCAATCAAATCTCTAACTTAATTACCAATAGCCTGTCTTGGTGTGCCTGCTGGGGGGACAAGAGTTGAGTTTATTCGGAGGGAAAGCGAGATTTAGTCGTTCCCAGGGTGGCCTGTGCATGGCCAACCTAGAATTTAAGTGCTATCATGGGCTGAGAGTCCAGTAACACCATGGCAAGGAAACCATCCGCTGGCAGCGTTTCTTCCTCTCCATTGCTTCCCATCTGCCTCCACTCATCAAGCATTACCCCTCTTTCCTTCCGCCAACCCCCCTAAAATAATACCTTTTTTTATGACCAAATAAACACAGGCAAATATGGAATTGCTTTAGAGCAAATCCAAATTGCTTTAAAAGATCAGGAAAATCGAGTGGGTGGGGGCCACTACATCTGTGCAAAGGCAGGGATGGGTTTTAAAACAATGAGGCTAGCCGCACAGAGTCCCATTAACGAGATGATGTGTGTTGCCCATAAGTGGCTGTTCTTGGTCTCTGAGGTAGCAAAGTTGTCACATGGTTTCTCTTGTTGCCATGGCAATAATCTGTAATTGTGCAGAAAATCCACAGAACTCTCAAGCAACTCCTTAGTGGATTGGGCTAAGAGCAAATCAAGCCCGTGGAAGCCTGGAATTGATGGGGCTATCAAAGTGCATTGCCCAAACTGGACCTCATTTTGCAGGCTTCCTTCCCTGGGCCCTCACCTAATGATGGCAAATGCTCTCACTTGTGTGTTTGTTTCTTGCTTTTGTCTTTATAACTGGGGACAGGTGTAAATCCCGGTGAGCAAAGGGAATGCTTCCATTTATTTCTTAGACTCAAAAGTACTTGGTTAAGAATCTGGCATATGTGTCTGTGGGTGTGGAATTGTACTTTCTTTGGCATGAATTTATTGAGCCCAGACCAGCATTGGGAGCTGACATTGGATGTTAGAGCCTCTGCAAGGCCAGGTGAGTATTTTGCCCTGGCAAAGGCACCAAGTGCATACAGGGCAGGGAAGTGGAACAGAGAGAATGTGTTGTTCCTGGAGTAGCTTGGCAACAGAGGGTATACACATGTACAACACACCCCTCTGAAAGCATGCCAAGACTCGCCTTCCTTAAGGCAAGCTAATACAAACCATGCCCGAAATGCAGCTGGAAAATGAAGGGGAGGTGGCATTTCTCCCTCCTACTTTAGATGCTCTGTGACGTGTAAGCATGTACCAGCAGTCAACCCCTAGTGTGGGGGGGGCATGAATGGGGCAGGGGTGGGCTGACAACAGGAAGAAGAGCCAGACAAATCACTCTCATGGTCCAGAGTGCAGTGACAATCCCATGGGAATGCAGTTTCTCAGCAGATCCCATGAGAACATCTGGGGTAGAGATGCTCACGCCAGGCCCCAGATGCAGATTCATTAGTAAAAATGCCTCATTTCTTCCCATCTCTTTATTTATCTTCCCAATATACCACAAATATGGTTTTCTTTTCCTCTGCTCATTTTTCTCCTGGGAGCAGGAAATTCTGCTGCTAGAAATGTCTGGAAAAGGAAAATGGAGAATATTCAGCCAGCTGTACATTGGGGTGCTTTCCCTAGGACACTAGCTTATTTGGAGCGACATAATCATAGGTAATAGAAAGTTGTGCTGTTTCTATGAGCAGAGAAGAAGGTGGTATAGGAAAATGGAAGACTTGGCCGTAGATTTGAGAGAATCTTGAGAACCAAGATGGGATTTATAGGGACTCAAAATCTGAAGGACTTAAATAGCAGAGACAAATAAATCCAACAGTTTGATTCTAGAATATTTGGCTTCAACTATTTTTGTTTGAACATTTTTTTTCTCAAGACTCACAGTCTCAGAAAAAATGAATCCAAGAAGCTTACTTTGGGTCATGATTCTAGTTCTTTCTTGGCAAGACTGAGGGTGTATAAGAGATGAGAGATTATAGCCCTTAGTGTCCATCAGAAATTCCACAGAGTAAGGGAGAGAGGATATCTCAAACATGAAGGTGCATATGAACAAGGAAGAGGAATGGATAAGAGATGACTATGGTGGGGGCAGGAAGAAGTGAGAATCCAGTAAGTATAGCCCAACTTTGGAAGGGAAATCAAATAGTGGAAAAACCTATCGTTCAATCTTCTTTAGTATGTCCGAGCTGACATGTTAAAGGATACAGGGCATCGGGACAGAAAGCCAGCAAAGGACAGAGTCTAGACAACTTTTTGTGTGACATCCCCTTCCTTAAACAAAAAGTGTAGAGAAGACTCAACAGCCTTATTTGACACCAGCCAGGATAATGGAGAAGACGTCCTGCTAGTCAAAGCTCCTGGTTAATGTCCACTTCTCAGCATGTCTGATTACAGGCTGAAGTTGACCGATCGGCAAACTACTCAATTATAAGCCCATCTTCTCCCTGTGGTGCCACTAATTAAAATGGGAACTGTGCTGCAGCTCACACACGCCATGAAGTTGTACCTTCCAAAAGCGGAATTAGTCACAACAATTAGCCCTTGTCACGGCGGCTCAGCTCCCTTCTTCCTCCTCCCTAGCTCCACTCCTGTTTGGTGTGAATTCATCTCTGAGAAAGCCTTCCCCAGGGATCCTTGATTCTCCTTCATTTCTTTTACTGTGAGAATGAAACACATGTGGCCGGTGACTTGAAGTACAACCCCAAAATGCATCTACGTGGAAATCTCAATTTTCTGGAATGTTCTGACCTCGTGTCCTGCTAAGTGTCATTTTCTTTCCCCCTGAAGACATACTCTGAGTGGTATTCCTATGTGAATTTAATTTTTAACAGGAGGGAGGGAGGGAGGGAGGAAGGGAGAGAGGGAGAGAGAGATAGATAGATAGACAGACACAGAGAGAGAGAGAGAGAGAGAGAGAGAGAGAGAGATAACAACATGGACCCAGCATCATTCTAGTCACAGAAGGTATGTTCTTCATACAGCTGGGACTAACTATAATCCTTTAATTTTTTCTCTGCCTTAATAAACATAATGGGACGTTCTGGTAATTTCATCTGCACCTGTACTTCTCTGTAACAAGATGAGGATGCTACATGCAGAAGAGGAAAGATGTCCGGAAGCACCATGGCAACCAGATAGGAGAGCAGGGATTTGAGATGCAGTCACAGAGCACATCCTAACACTAGCTTGAAGGCCAAGGCCACAGCTTCGTGATCACAGAGAGGAGCTTTCATAAACTGCCGAAGGTCCAGTTCATGGCTCCATTAGTATTAGAATCAATATCCATGGCTGTAAGCAAGATGAAACTTCTGGCTTCCTTCCAGGAGGCTTGCCAATTAGCCGCCAGTGGAAAGAGTCTGCCCACACTCTTCTTAATATCACCCCTTCCTTGGAAGGAGGAAACTCCAGATGTCTTTACCTTCTCAGACAAACTTTTCCATTCAGCATTTGAAGACTCCATTTTTTGTTCCCTCCATAAAGTATCTGCCTTGAAATGCTTTCTTAGGATGTTTGTTGCATACCTTAAATGTTTCTGTGAAAACCACTTTGCATCCCCTGGCAGAATGGCTGACCACCTTCAGAATCACGACAAATTCAGCTTTGTGCAATGAGGACAGAATTTTGTTAAATGTTTCTTATAGTATATAGTGACTTTGACTTTTTGATCAGTTTTATTTCAGTTTCAGGGTTTTAAGCTAATTATTTTAAAGTTGCCACACCAAAGTAGTTAGATTCATTATGGCATATATACACATATTTTATATATCTATACACCTATGCATGTTATATATGTGACATATATCATGTTATATATTATATATGTGTATCTTTCTTAAGCTTAGATTGTGTTTATTTGTTTAGTTCTGAGTTTCATTTGTTTGTTTTTTAGGCCCTATCATAGCCGAAGCTGCTCTGAAGCTTGCTATGTAGCATAGGAATGACTTTGAATTCCTCACCCCCCATCCTGTGCATTGTGAATGTGGAGATGATAGGCATGTACTGCCATTCCCAGTTGGTCTCCATAGTCCTGAAGATCCAACCCAGAGCCTCATTCATTCTAAGCAAACAGACTACCAACAGAACTATATCCTCAGTTTTAGTTTTTGAAATTACAAGTTAATTCTACTCTTAGTGTCTGTTTCTAAATGTATAAAATGGAAATACAAATGGAAATACTAATAGCGACGACTTTCTATGGTGATTAAGGGGATTAAGGAAGTGATGTCCAGAAAGCAACAGACAGTGTTCATTCAGTGACTGGTGACAGTCACCAGTGAGGGCTTCCATTTCAGACATGGCTACCAAGCGGGTGGTCAGTCAACCTGAAGGTCTGCTACTCCAGAGACATTTCGGCCATGTTAACCTTTACTAGCTCTGGGCTCTACCACCTATGTGTCTCCATCTTCCTCAGACCTTTGTCACTTTGTTCTCACTGCCTGGGTCCTGGGTATGAGCATGCCTTCTGTTTCTCATCTCTGTTCAGCCTCCAATAGGATGTTTCGTGTGGGAACAGAGAGTTGAAGATGACTCAGAAAACCCCACTCATTTATCAAGTTTCTTTATCTGGCATGGCTTCAGCCAAGCTTTGAAACACTATCGGCTGCATGACCAAATAGAACAGGAAACACACGTACACACACCCACTCTCATGTACAAGTTGGACTAGAATTGTCCGTCCCACACCCACACAGAGCAAGTTTTTAACTCTAGACAATGACTATTCACATGATCACCCCGTTGATGAAGCTTCTATGGAATAGAGATCAAGTTGTCAGTTTCATATGATACAGATGGGTGTAGACTGGAATACTACATGGGTACCTGCTGCAGACCATGATGTTCAGAGCTGGCATGGGATTGACGGGTGGGCGGGTCCCTGTAATACAGTGAGTGTGTGATAGTTTTCTCTCCAAGCAGAGCATAGGAGCTAGACTAGTGAGGATGCTAGAAATCAGTCAGAAAGATATTAGCGAGATGGTGGGTGGGGAGCAGGAAATAGCATGACTGGCTCATACACAGGCTCAAGTTGCTCACTGTCATATACAATAAATCTGTTCAAAATGTTAAAAGCAATTAAATACAATGGAGAGAGTATAAATGTGGAAAAAGCTATTGTAATTGGATAGCCCAGAACTTGAGACTCAGGCATAATGTTTTTATAATAGTGTATATGAGAAAGTCTTCTTCCCAACAGCCTAACGAGGATTAAGTAATTTAACATTATTTCAGAAATATTTTCTAGGTTGGAGCTCATGCCTCAGCATCACTTATACAAAGAGTTGCAGCTGGGAAAATTCACAGTGTTAGGAGTGTTGGCCCACAGACTATCTGACTTCAACCAACATTCTTGGTGTCTTGTTTTTACAGACAATAAATTTGGATGGCCAGGTTTGCATACTTAGGCTATTTGCCTCCCTTGATACCTAAATAATCTTGGCCACTTCTTACGGCTAGCTATCAGAGCTCCCCAGCTAATCTCTAGGTGTAGCCATGGCTCTTTGTATTCCACAATCATCTAAATGTCTTTAGCTTCCTCTCATTGGTCAAGATTCAGTCATCGACAAAAGTGCTGTTTGAAGACCAACCATGATGCAAATTCCCTGATTTCATGAGCTTTTAGCTCGATAGGGGAGACCAACATATCAATCCTGAAGCGGTTATTTAAATAGCTTTGTAAAGAATTGTGGGGGAGGAGGAATATGGATATGGCCCATGCCCCCAAAGGCTGCCCATGTTCCAGTAGGTGGCCCCACATCCATTGCACATACAGGTAGCACTGTAGCACTAAGCAGACATAGCGGGAGGGAGGGAGAGAAGGAGGGAGGGAGAGAAGGAGGGAGGGAGGGAGGGAGGGAGGGAGGGACAGAGAGAGAATATTCATGCAGCTGGAAGAGAAAACTGGGGTGGTGAGGATAGGAGAGGAATTGGAGGGAGGGAAAGGATGCTTCAGGTCACAGTACATCCTATGCATACAGGAGCTTCTCAAATACTAAAAAAGAGTTGGGAAGCAGGGATGGAATTCTAGGAAGTGGAACCAGCTTGTGAAAAGGTTCAGAGGCAGAAGCAAAGAAACTGATTTGAGGAACTGGAAAGAAGCAGTCTGGTAGGTGTCCAGGGAGATTGGAAGAGATGGGAACAAGGTGACAGGCAGCATTTATACTAAGAGTGCATGGTTTGGGGAGACCTAAAATGTCCCTAATGGTACCACACAGTAGAGGATCAGGTGCTTCTCCCAAATTAGTTTGGTTCATTTAGCTCGGGGGGGAGGGGTTAATGTGTGCTCACTCCTTGTAATTTATTTCTACTGTGAAAGAAAGAGGCATCATTAGGGTTTGGGTCCCTCATGGTGTCACCTCATAGTGACTAGACTCAAGGGATGCTTCAGTTCTTGTACCAACATTTGCCAAATGTCGGTCATTTTGTCACAGTCCACCCAATATCCCTCTCCTAGAAGATACACATTCTTTTCAACAGACTCTATTTTTTTCTTCTCAAAAAGATTTACTTAAAATGGACACTTGAAGTCATTATCACAAATGGAAAGTCAGTATTATGTGATGGAATGTGAAGAGACTCATAGAAATAAATGCAATTATTAAAAATAAAGCAGTGGGATTACATACTTGACAGTCACTTCTGGTCTCCTGGAGTCCTGCGCTTGTGACCTACTCTTTATTGTATAAAAAGAGAGACCAACAAAAGGTTAGAATTAAGAAAATTAACTAATGTCAAACCAAGGTGTTTTCCTTCACTGTCTAGGTTTAGAGACACTTATAAAGGAATCAGCCCGCACCATGCCTTCCCCATCCCCCAGATATTAGTGTAGGTGACTTTACTTTAGTGTGCCACATCAAAATATCCACAAACCACAGATGACATGTGGTCTCTGCTTTAGGAAGCAAAGTTGTTTCTTAGGTAATAAGTACAACCCCAAAGTATACAGTTTCTTACACACAAACAATAAAACAACAAAACAAAGCAAAAAACTCCATCATTGTTAGTTTTGTGACACAGGATCTTACTTCTGTAAGATCTTACTTCAGCGTGGGATTCACTCTGGCCTCAAGTTCATTATTTATTGTCTTGTTTCAACCTCTTGAAAGAAACCATACAAACTTGGCTGATTGAGGAAGGCAGATTCTTGTGTGGCGGTGAGCATGAGAATTATCCTTTGGACAAGAAGGTCGACATTTGATGAGTAAGGTAGTCTTTCTTAGGAACAAACATTCTTCTGGACAGAAATCTCAGGGATACTTTTGTCATATCAACAATTAGCCCAGGAGGACCATGAGGGTAAGGTTTCCAGCAGAGAGTTCCAGGGAGGAGCTCACAGGGCTTATGCCACTGAGTTGGGATGGGATTGGATGACCACTGTATGAGTTAAGTATTGCCTGAGGACAGCTCCAATCAGTCATTGGTATCATCAGAGTTAAGTTGTCACCAGGAACTGCGAATGATGGACAAGGTCCCCATCCCGGATAGAAGGTCTTAGACAGCCTAAGAAGACATGGACTCCGGTAGAAATAGTTTATTTGGTTACTATTCAGACAGAAACAGAATCAGTGTGGCGATGGAAAGAATCAACCACTGAATGTATAGGTGGTGGTAGGCCATCGGGAGGAGAGAGAAGCAATGATGCTCAATGGAGAAGATAGGCAGACATACATGCCTGATCTAATGTCTGAACACATAGCATCAGTATCAACAAGGCAGGTGGCCCCACCTCTACCACTGCACCAAAGACTCAGAGTTAAGCCAAGCAAACTTTCTGCATGCTTGGCTAGGAACAACTGGTTCAGGGTAAGGAGGGTGGAGTGCTAGAGGGGCTCAAAGGGCATTCCTGGCAGGGCCTGTCAGAGGTCCCCTTTGATCAGGATGCCAGTAAAGACACTTCTCAGCTTGTCGACCAACCTCTCCTCCTTGCATAGTGGCTTTTCACATTTCAGCAGTTGCTCTCTCTGTCCCATTATTGATGCCCACAGATAACCATCCTAAGTATAGGCAACTTGAATAGTTTTTCATTAATAATTTTATTTTTATACTTATTTTTCTAGATAGAGACATTTGGGAGAGTTCAAATGTAGTAACTCATTTATTTGATAGTCTTGATAATTTATTAATGACTCTAAGATTTTAGCTTGTTTTGTTTTACGTATGGGCTCCTTTTTATTCCATAATTAATAACATATATTCTACTGATGGAGAGGGGCCATTCTGCGGTTCCTCCCTCACTATCCACCATACATTTTGGTGAATAGGATGGCCCTGTCACAATGACCCTGACAGACTGAGATAGCCTGAGATATGCCATTCGAGAAACACAGACTATAGCATTGGACTCAGGTTTGAATCTGAACTCTTTAGAGTCAACTGTCCAACCTAAGGAAAACCACCTAACATCTCTGAGTCTCTATTTACTGACGGTAACAGTGATTTCATACAGTGTGCGGGAAATTCCAGAGAGGTTATGCATGCCTATATGTGCCAGTTTGAAATCAGTGGCTCACTAGATGAAAGTGATTTGATTAGACTTACTCTCTCGTGTTTCTCATGATTCAGAATCCAAGAACAGAGAGATTTTCTGGATACAGTCTAAGCAATAACAGCCAACATTTCCGTAGTTCTTATCAGTTCATAATAACTCTACTACAAGTAACGAAAATCTAACTCAAACCAGGATGCATGATAAGAAATTCTGTCTCCTCTCACAGGAAATCCAAAGAAACAAGCGTTTCCAGAAGAGTGATCTATCTAGGACTCCTGTAGCCATTCTCTGATTTTGATTGCAACTTACTGCGTCTTAGTTTTCTCTGTCTACTGGTTTCCCTCAAGCTCACAAAATGACTGCCAGCAAATTGACAATGTTAGGCACCTCTTTGCTCCTATCTGGCAGGACTGCAGAAAGAGACTCTCTTTCAAGCACTGTTACCGAACCAACCTGTGTTGGGTGATTGCTCCCGGAATACTAATGTGTGTTGATTGGCTGTTCTTCTGAGGTCTGATTCTTTTAACTCATCACCAGCATCTGGTTCTAATAATTCATGAGTTAGACCAAGAACCTACCTAAGAACTTGGCTCACTCCTAGTGTCTTAGGCTGATCAGAGAGAAAGATGAATACCTGAAAACATGAAGGACCAGAGCCTGGAGAGATGGCTCAACAGTTAAGGGTGCTTACCATTCTTGCAGAGGACCTGGGTTCAGATCCCAGCACTCTTGTCAAATGACTTCTAACCATCTGCTCTAAGTCAACCATCTTTTTCTCTAGGAGATCTGGCCCCCTCTTCCGGCCTCCCCAAAGCACTGCATGCATATGTGCATATCTGAATCTCCTCACACACAGGCACACAATTAAAACAAAACAAACAAAAAGCTTTTAAAAGCAGAAAAAGAGGTCCAAGTCCGTTCATTCTAGAAGAGCTTGTTTTTATGTTGTAAGGACAGCACTGTGAATTTTGCGTTCCCTTTTTACTATGTCTTTACAGCTGTCCTATGTGAGTTGCTCTGTATATTGTGAAATTCAGAGAGGCTAAGGGAGTTGTTTTCTCTATGTCACTAGCATGATTACCAGAGCCAGTATGTAGACTGGAGCTTAGTGACACAGTCCTTGCTTACTCAAGCTTTTGTCTTGCTAAGTGAGCTGGTCTATTTGTGTGTGTGTGTGTGTGTGTGTGTGTGTGTGTGTGTGTGTGTGTATGTGTGTGTGTGTGTCAGGGATGTTATTAGCGTCATAGGCAGGAAGCTCAAGGATCCTGGCATTAACCCATCGAGGTGGACTCAATTTTACCCCATGCTGAGGAATAATGGGAAAGTTCTGGAAAAAAAATAACTTGAGCCGAGCTCTCCGATTTCCACAGTTATTTGTCTGTTGTTACCAACCACTAAAAACTTCAGAAATTCACTATGGTCATATAGACAGGGAGAATGACTTCATGCTTGTGACCACAAATGCAAAATGCTCTGGAATCTGTAAGATGAACTACATTTTAATTAGAAAAGAGAAAGAGAGATGAAGACAGTTGTTGGATATTTTTTTAAACCCTCCCTTGGCTTGCCCTCGGGCCAAAATGTGACAAGTGCCCTAAATCTGATAACAAACATACACTTCTGAAGTCATTGTTTGCTTTCCAAAAAAAAAAAAAAAGTTCCATTAGTTTCCTGTTACCAGTTAAGAGTTCAAGAATGTCCACCCTTGAAATACAGCACAGAACACAGCCTTCTTCTGCAGAATATTAAAATGCAAAAACGAAGCTCTCAACCCACACTCCAGTCTTTTCTTTAGAAGGTTTTTCTTTTGTTTTGTTTTGGGTCAAGTCCTCAGAACCTCGAACCAAGCAATATTAAAAATCCTTGCAGTTTAGTCTAAAATCTATCCATCACTTATTGTCCATGTGTTCTTCTCAAGTCCCTGATTTAACCTCTTAACAAAAGATACAGTTCCCCTAAGTGACAGCACAGAGTGGGTCACAGAGTTACCACATCTCAAGTCATAGATAGACACCCTTGAATATTTAACATAGAAACTGTTTAACTAAAGGATAGTGGCAAAGCAAAGACAGAGAGACATCATGTGGTATATGCCTACCATGAGGG
The DNA here is from genome assembly GCA_004026605.1 of Ondatra zibethicus. NCBI lineage: Eukaryota > Metazoa > Chordata > Mammalia > Rodentia > Cricetidae > Ondatra > Ondatra zibethicus. The sequence continues at coordinate 80,815 of PVIU01002068.1, read as the reverse complement.
ACCACTATATGACAGATTTATATGTACTACTTCCTTTAGTGCTTTCAGCAATTCAATGTAATTTGTTGTGTGCATGTATGTGTATATGTATGTGTGTGTCCATGCACATGCACAGGAATGTGTGTATCCATGTGGAGGCCAATGAACAATCTTGGTTGTCATCTCTCAGCTCCAACTACCTTTTTCAAAAGATTTATTGTATTTGTGACTGTGTGTGTATGGGTGTGTGTGCATGTGCGTGTGTGAGCGCTGGATGTACACATGAGTGCAAGTGTTTGCAAAGGCCAGAGGAAGCCATCACATCCCCTGAAGCTGAAGTTACAGTCAGTTTTAAGCCACCTGATGTGCGTACTCAAAACCAGGCTTGGGTCTTCTGCTATAGCAATACATGTTTTTAACTACTGATACATCACTCAGGACTATACAGTTTGTTTGTTTGGGGGGGCAGGGTCTCTCACTAACCTGTAACTTGCATTGGCCTGGGATTTCCGAGAATTCACCTGGTTCTTTCTCTCAAGTACTGAGATTATAAAGTTACATCCTTGGCTGATATTCTCCCCCCCCTCCCTCCCTCTCTCTCTCTCTCTCTTTCTCTCCTTCCTTCTTTCTTTCTTCCCTTCTCTTTTTTCCTCCCCCTCTTTCTTTTACATGGGATTCTGTGGGTTGAACTCAGATTCTCATGCTTGCAAGACAGACATTTTACCGACTAAACTCCAAGAAGTATAATTTTTATTTCGTCTAATAGATGAGCATACTGAGATGTAGAGAAATGAACTTGCCTTGTATGCTTTCAAATGACTTCAGCTCTAATGGAAGAGGCATCTGAGAATGGTCTAAGCGAGGGCCAGCAAGCTCTCTGAAAGAGACTGAGAGTACAAACTTTGGAGAGGTCTCTGTAAGGTCTTCTTAGCCCTGCTATAGTAACACAATGTATTGATAACATGCAAACAATATGACTAGGTTTGGATGAAGCCTCACCATTAGGGACAGCCATTGCACAGGACTGAACCTTTAGATTGCAATTTGCTCAAACCTGGCTTTGAGCAGTGTTTCTCATCTATCTGTGAAAAGTCACCAGTCAATTTGATAGTTTGATAAAATATTAAAAAAAGAAATGACTGGATGGATGGAAAATGACGTTAAAAGGACATGTGTCCACATTTTTATATTTTTGAAATTCAAGAGACATGAAATTTTCATCAAACTTTTAAGTGTTCATAAGCATCCCCAACATCTGTATGGATCTCTAAAATACACTCTGTGCCATCCTACCCTGTGCCATAACTGCACTCTAAGGATTAGGGTTATTATGACCTAGCAATAAATTCCTGAGCAGGGCAGTTCTTACTACCTTCACACCACTGAGACCCTGTAGTCAGGCTTTTCTTTGGGCTGCCCGCTCTCAAAAAACAACCAGAAGACTTTTTTATTAATTATGAAAGCTTGACATTGTCTTAGGCTTGTTTCTAGCTAGCTCTTATAACTTAAATTAATCCATATTTTTAAATCTACACCTTCTATGTGTTTATTATGTCTCCATTTTTCCCATCCTGTTTCTTCTGCTTCAGGCTGACAACTCCACCTTTTCTCTTCCCAGAGCTCCCTCTGTCCAGGTGTGCTTGCTGTACCTCCTGCCTAGCTATTGGTCATTTAGCTTTTTATTGAACCAATCACAGTGACATATCTTTACACAGTTTAATCAAACATTTTGCAACAAGACCTAACTACCTCTATCTCTCCATCCTGGTTTCTCATTATTTGTCTCTGTTTCTGTGATCCCTTTGGGATGGAGAACAATGTTATTGTAGCCTTAATTATTGGTACCCAAAGCAAGAGGGGAGGAAGAGAAGGAAAGAGCATGTTTCTCTCTGCCTACTCTCAATAACTCTTCTGTTAGGTAGGATGAGTGTGTCCCATGCAGCAGACCACTATGAGGCTTCATTGGCCATGAGTCATATAATTTATGCTTCCACCGGTTTCTATGAAGAAGAACTAAGGACACCATGATGGTCTTAGCTTAGAACCTATTCCTTCAGACAGGATGAGAACCACTTGACTGAAATTATTGTATTAACAAAGAGGATGTCAGAAATGTACATAAGGAAAGCTGCTGATTTGTTAAAGATATGGGCTTATCATCCTAATCTGTCCAATCCTCAACCTCTGCTCTTCCTGTTAGGACTCTGAATGAGAGATTTCCCTCCCTGTCATGGTTTTGACTTGGTGACACTATACATTTCATCATTTGTGTGGAACTTGAAGTTTGATAGCGTGCCTCCATATTTATTGTACAACCTGAATGAGATGGCTTACACCCTGTTTGTACTAATATTATGTCATAGGACAGACTTTAGCCTGGGACTGATTCCCAAGATCAAGAATTGTCCCCATCAGAATGCCAGTCCAGTGCTTTTGACCCCCTCTAGTGTGTTCTCTTCAAGGTATTTGGCTCTTTGCTCTCAGTGGATCAGGTAGCCACTTGAGAACAGTTAGCCAATGTACAGATAGTTGTTCACGTGGATGCTGTTGATGTCAGTGGCCTCATGTGAGGTGAGCAATTCTTCTGGTATATTTGAATCTAAAGTACTTCCCGGGATGAGGGACACTCAGTTCCTGTCCATTGAAATCAGAAGAAGTCCCAGAAAAAGCAGAATAAGTTGACTTCCTTAGTCAGCCTTTATATACAGGCAAAATATTCATTCCTCCCTCTGTATTATTAAATTCCCAGCCTTGAGTTTGTGTAGCAAACCAACAAACAAGGTGCCTGATTTTGTGTTATGCATTACACTTATTTTAGCAAATAAAATATGTGATGCAAGGGCAGGGAGATAGCTCAGTCAATAAACAGTGTACTTGCAAACATGGGGACCTGAGTTCAAACCCTATCACTTACATGAGAAGCCAGCATAGGCACAGGAAAGATGTCTTAATAGTTAAAAGTGCATAATTTTCTTGCCAGAGGACATGAGTTTGGTGTCTAGCATCCACACCTGGAAATTGACAACCACCCTTCACTCCAGCTCTTGGGGATCCAGTTCCCTCTTCTGGCCTCCATGGATGCCTGAACTCATGTGTACATCCCCACATATGTGCGATTAAAAATTTAAAAAAACCTAAACAACCAAGCAAGCTGGGCATAGTGGTACATGCCTGTAGTTCCAGTTCCGGAGAAGCAGACTCCAAGGCTATTGCAGGCCCATGTGAGAAAACCTCAATTCCAGGTTCCAGTGTGAAAACCACACTCAAAAAACGAGGGGTGAGTGTTCTTCTCTTGAGGAACAGAAAAACAGTATCTGAAATTGCACACATGTACACAAGCATCTGCACACATGATCATCTGCACACAGGAATGCACACATATTTAAATTTAAGAGAAACGTAAGTAAATCTTAGCTGTTCTTGGGTTCTTTAGCAGTTGAGAAGTTTCACAGGAGAACTTTTAGAAGCAGGTTTTTCTTTCCTTGCTTATGAAAATGGACATGCAGGAAGACGATGGAAACCTTACTTCTGCTTCTTCCATATTTGTTAGGAACCCCAGCATTGGTACATTTAGCAGGAGTGCTCAGAGGTGTGGTCACTGGCTTGAGCTGAAAGACCTTCCAATCCCTCCACCTATTCTCTGTGGCTGGCCTTGGAAAGCCTATTTTTAAAAAATGAGCTAGAGTGCCTTTAACTGCAGCAAGAACAAAGAAGGCCCCTGCCACACCTAAATTTGAGGTGGGGCTTGGGGAAGGGACTGTAAAATGAGTTTGGAGCCCAGGGACCAGCATTTTGCACTAAGTTCGCTAGCTGCTTCTGAAAGGCTGCCAGGTTCCAAAGTCAGTGTCTAGAACATGCCATTCAGCTCTTCTGAGCGCCAACTGAGGTTGTAATTAAGCAGCTAAAAGAGAGCCTAATAAGAGTACACACTCTTGCTTGTCTTTATCCACCCCCCCCCCATTTCCTTCTTTTCTTTAATGCAGCAGCCGTATGAACATACTTGAGGCAGGGATTTAGGGAAATGATTAAGAAATACAACCTATCAATAGCCAATTTAAATGTAGCTCATGGAAAATTTAGAAGACTGTTTGCGGCTTTCTACCAGGAGAGACTCGAGGCTTGAACCAGAGCTCAGAAGCCACCCTTTCTCTTTACTTGCCTCCTGTCCCCCACTCACCTGAGAACTGACAGGCAGATGAGACTTGATTGGTCCTGCTCCTTAGGCCCCTTGGCTGAGCCAAGCAACAGGAATGGAAATCAGTGCCAAAGGCAGCCCTGCTTCCTGTAATACGACCAAAGTAAGCCACGTAGTGGTGAGGTGACTTGCTAGGGCTTCCTTTCACGTCTCTGTCTGGTTTGATTGTTTAAGCCACCAGAATAGTTAATACAATGTGTAGGACAACACGGTTTCCATTGGAGCACAATTAAAATGGAAGCTGGTTTCCGCCCTTGGTTTCATCTCTCTCCTTACATCAGCTTGAAGCAGAGAGGGGGGGCCCCCGCTGGGATTCCTGTGCACCAGTCCTGCCTCTTTCAAAAGGGAGATTTTTGCCTAGACAACTCAAAGGTAAAAGAATTAGTACACATTAATCATCACAAGAATGGTACTAAAAACTTAATCCTCTTAGAACTAGAACAAATGAAGTAGAAATAGCAATATAAAAGCAAGAAGGAACACCAACATCAACCCCTCCCCCCAAATGAACAAAACAGGTTGCAAGGGAGGTGAGAAGACACGGTTCTGAAACTCCAAATCATAGTTGAAGAGCAGCCATACAAAATAACTCCCCAGCCTTCTTCAGCTGCCTATGACACCCAAAGCTTGGCATGCCAGGGTCATGCTTGCAAACCCAAGAGCTCTGGGCATAGCCTGGAATTACTGTTATACAGTCTGATCCCAACTGATTGTCTAAAGATGGGAATTGCCCTTCAAATTCACCTGGAATCAGCCCATCAAGAATTTGTTTGGTAGAAAAGGCAGCCTTGCCTTCTCTGCAAAGGGGAGGACTTTGGTCACACTTCAGCCTGAGGCCAAACCAGATCCAAAGTCTGATTTAGACAGGGAGTGCCGGCTTCATTCTCATCCCACCCAGTGATCTCTGTCTTTGTCTCTGCTCTTGTCTGAGAGTCAGTCTGTGAGGTCAGAACTGTCTGGGAGGAAAATCCATGTGACATGGTAAGTCATGCTGTTGTCCTGCCTGGTAACAGTAATAGCTTGAAGGGATGTAGGATGGGGCCATCTACAAGTGAGAATGTGCCATACCTAACAACCAATGACAGATCCAATAATACATCCAATGGTGGGTGAGCTTGGACTGAAGAGGACGGTGTTGAAGTGTCTTTACCAGTCTCCCAGGCTGCTTTACATGGACCTCTGCTTGTTCCTCATTGGTTTCCCTTTCTTAGGCTCCCTGTCAATGCTACAGTTGCCCCATTATGAAAGCAGTCTATTTCTGGCTAGTATCTTTCTTCCCTGAGACAATATTCACTTTCTGTATGTCCTCATTGAATCAGAGTGAGAGCTAGGCCCAGGAAAGCTGACAGACTCCTCTCCTGGGCTCATACAGCACAGTCAATGCTTAATTTTGCTCCAACCCCTACATCCCACAAAAATCCACAAGGGGACCTTAAGAGGAAATGAAGGAAACAGAGAGGCCATCTTGTTGCTGACGTGGAATTGCTTTATCATTTGCAGGATTATGAAAGGGAGGAAAGTGTTTAAACCAAAGAATTACTGCTGGGATTTCATGTCTTTGCAGGGATAACAAGCTGGAGCTCTTCTGGATGGAATTGGTTTTAATCATGTGTATATGCATGTTTAATTATGTGTATATGTATGTTTAATCATGTGTATATGTATGTTTAATTATGTGTATATGTAAGTTTGGGGAGGAAGGTGTCAGGGGGTACATTGCATGCAGGTGCCTGAAGATGCCAGGACAGGGCACTACAGACCCCAGAGCTGGAGTTACAGGTCATTGGGAACCACTGGAGACTGGGAACTGGACTTGAGTCTTTTGCAAGAAGACTTAACTACTGTGCAGTCTCTCCAGCCTCTCTGCCCTTTTATTATATGAGAAACTAAGTTTACGAATTCAATTCTTTTCATGAGTTTGAAGCTAATGTTGCCAGTTAAGTACCATACTAGTTACTTTTCTGTCAATATGATAAAATAACATGACTAAGCAACTTACAGAAGAAAAAAGGTTTATGTTGGCTTACGATTCCCGAAGGCTAAGAGTCCACCATCTTGTCAGGGAAGCAGGGAAGCTGGTACAGGAAGCTGAGAGCTCACATCTTTAACCACAATCATAAAGCAAGAAGAAGAAACTGGCTGCTGGCAAGGTTTTTTACTTGAAAAATCCCACCCTTCAGTGATGTACTTTCTCCAGCAAGGATATAACACCTAAACCATCCCAAACACAATCACCAACTGGGGACCAAGTACTTAAACCCCCGAGACTGTAGAGGACATTTCTCCCTCAAACCATTACCACTGTCCAGGATACTAAGCTGTCTATTTTTTTTCTCTCTCTTTCTTTCACACATTATACGACCGTTGGAAATAGATGGCATGACGCTAGGCGGAAGGCCAAGGAGTCACTGGCCTGAGTGGTGGGTCATTCTTGCAAACTCCCCAGAGTCCTCCCAGGTCCACGCTGTATGTCTGTTACATGGATTAGGGAGGTGTTTGATTTCCCCCCATGGCAGAGTTCAGGTCATGTGATTGTGAACTTTGTGCCTTTTCCAAAATGGAAAATATTCAACTTTTGATGAGATTATTAGCTCTCCTCCTGTCCGGGTCCAACAAATGAAAAACAGATTTACATGTATAAATAACAACAATGTGCTGAAATGATTTATTTAGTAAAGTTACTGTTTTGGAAACTAAATTGTCCTATCATGTCAAGATCCGATCTGCCCTCACGTGGCAAAGGAGCCTTCTCTGGGGTCTACTCCTAAAGAAAATGTCGGGATCCTATTAATAGCTTACTTCCTCCATGTGAGAATTACAGTGGAATCCAGCTATGAGAATGAAGCTCCAAATAATGATTATGAGAACATACTGACGATAGCTCCTGTCGTTTCTTATTGGATTCAAGGCAAAAGACAGAGATAAACAATTCTCTCCCAAAAGGAAAGGAAGGAATGAAAAGGGAAAGATACTTTCTCACTGTCCATATTCTCTTCCTCATGCAGAGTTAGAACTGGAGGGTGATTCTATGGCCATTACAAATCAGGACGCTGAGGAGATGACAGCCACAAATGTTTCTACACATTCTGTGTAAGAAGGACAGTAGGCATTGAAAATTAACCATTGGGTCACAGCCTTCCATTTGGAAAACCTCTAAGCTAGGATGTAGGGCTGTTTCTGCATAAATTAAATGGAAGCTTCCAGACATGAGGAGTCATAGTCTAGAAGGTTCCAGGAACCACCTATGACTCTGGATCTGAGTGTTGCTGCTGGTGACCATAGTCAATACACGTATTTGCAGCATTGTTCTGACATGAAGTCAAGGAGCTTTAACTTTTAACCAACTCCATAAATGACTGGTGACCTTGCTGTGAAATCGCTCTGAAGAACGTGAAGTTGAAGGTTGGACGATACACTGTGGAGCCAGTGAGGGTAGAGGGAGTGAGCCTGAGCAGTCTGGGAATTAAACTGAACTCCAGCTCTGCTGTCAGAAAGCTGATTGGCTTTGAGAGACATTTTCGAATTTTTCTTTTCTTCCCAGGATCTTCATCTGAAGGTTGGAAATAGTGATATCTAAGATGGCAGGGGTGTTAAGAAGAAACAGACGTCCTATGTGTGGTTCTGAGCAAAGAGTGGGTATCGACCTAGTAAATAATATTATTTATTTGTTTACTATAGTTTTTAGTATATCTTTTAAAGTGTTGACTGCTTTCCTAAAACTGTCCCTTAATCTTTTAAAGTGTCCTCTACTTTTTAAACTGGTGGCTGTTGCAGAGAGGAACCCACCCATAACCCATTAATTAAAAGTAGAGGCGAAGTCTGGTGCACACAGATATTTCCTGAAAAGGAGGGTGAGGAAGTTTGAAGTATGGCTTCACTTAAATCGCTCCCACAATATGGCATGAAAATAAAAATATGCACAATTTGAAAGTTTTGTGTAGATATATCTGTACCTATTCTTTCTCTGATATTAAAGAAATCTCTCTTTCTCTTCTTCCCATCCCCCCTTCTCTCCCTCTCTTTCCCTCCCTCTCTTCTTCCTCTCTCTCTCTTCCCCCTCTCTCTTTCCCTCTCTCCACCCCTCCCCTCCTCTGTGTTTGTGTGTGTGTGGTTGTTCACATGGACATACTTGTGGGTTTAGGGAATGTTAATTTCATAATGTGACATAAGTTTGCTGAGAAAAGACAGAACAATTGTGGGACCAAAGAAGTTGATGACAGATGTGTACAGGGGTGGAGCTTGGGAAACCGTGGGAAGAGTACCCAGAGGAAGCAGGGGGGAGTTGAAGCAGGCAGAGTGAGGCAAAGCCCAAAGCTTCATTTCTTGTTTGTTTGTTTGTTTGTTTGTTTTGAGGCTTGAACAAACAGGATTGTAGCGGACCGATGGGATGGCTCATGTGAAGAGGATGTGATGGGTACTAGGTGTGGAGCCACAAATGGAAAAGAATCAGAACAGAAGTATGTGGTGTTTTATTAAAGTCTTACAAGATAATGTTCTAGAAGAGGAAAAAAAGCCCCCAAATTAGAGACAAATTATATAAATCAGATAGAAGAATAAACGAAGGAAGGCAATGACTCAAATGGATTAAGGCAGAGGACAAATTTTGGAGCTGTTACTTTGCAATTCAGAGAACAGTGCATGTCTCTAGTGGCAGTGACTTAAATATCTCCAGGTTGAGACTTTGCTTGGAGAAGCAGAGTGAGCATCTGATATGCAGGTTAAACTTGGTAGGTGCCAGAGGGAGTCAAGAACTTTAGGTTTGTGTGTGTGTGCGTGCATGTGTGTGTGTGTGCGCGCATGTGTGTGTGTGCGTGTGTGTGTGTGTGTGTGTGTGTGTGTGTGTGAGAGAGAGAGAGAGAGAGAGAGAGAGAGAGAGAGAGAGAGAGAGAGAGAAAGAATAAGACAATGCCTACCTAATATGCATGGTCCTAGATTTAATCTCTAGCATGCCCTCAAAAGAGCACCTATAGTTTGAGAAGATAAGTTTAAAGAATCAGACACATGTATACTTATTTAAGTTTGTATTTATATTACCAGAATTCTTTTCTAAAACGTTTTATTTTATGTGGATGAATGTTAAGCCTGCGTGAATGTATGTGTACCACATGCCTGCCTATAGTCCACAGAGGTCAGAAGAAAGCATGAGATCCCTTGGAACTGGAGTTAGATGTTAGGTATGGTCACTAACTACCATTTGGGTGCTCATAATTGAACCTGGGTGTCCTCTACAAGGGCAACAATTACTCTGGATGGTTGAGTAGTATCCCCAACCCTGCTCAAATTCATGATCATACTTTATGATCCGCTCCCTATGTGTTAGAGATATGTATATGTATAGCATATACAAATGCTTCAGCAAGCACATTTTAGTAGTTAATATTACTCTCCATGCTAAGATGTTTATTCCATTAAATCCTAAAATTAGCCCCCACAAGATGGGTGCTATTGACTCATTTTCCAGATGAGGAAAGAGATTTGACTAAGGTAGAGCATGACTCCAACATCACACATTTAGCATATGGCAAGCCAAGCTATGACTTCAGTCGTAACAGCCCAATGTCATATCCTACAAAATAAACAGTCACTCTCTATTCCTGAGCAAGATGGAGTCAGCTTAACAGAATGCCAGGGTAATACTCTTAACAACAAAGGGAGGGGGCAGGTCTTGGATCTGAGCTTTCAGCTAATTCTGAGTCTTTTGTGGCACCATTTCATAAAATACCCCAAAGTGGATGTAGTATGACATTTTAACCTTGTGCTGTACTCTGCCATGTTTTATTACTTCTCTGTACACCAGGCAATGGGACTCCAAACAGAGATAAGAGGTCAGCTTTAAGGAAGGATCACAAAACTATTGAGCCCTTTTCTTGTTCCCCCTACACGGGTCCCACAGGTCTGAGAAAGTCAAGGGCTTGATATTTACCATTCACTGGCTCTACACACATGGAGATCTGCACTCAGAAGCCACAGCAAAAGAAGAAAAATGGAGTTCAGCACCTCCCAGCAGTCCTGGTGTTTCAGGAAGACACACTGTGGCTGTCCTTTGAGGGCTGCTGGGCGGCTCCTTAAGAGCAGCAAGGCAAGAGGCAGCACTCACAGAGAGTCCTGACCATTGCAGAACTCTTGCAAAGGAAAGTCAGAGCACACCAAGGGCACATCTCTGAAGATGAGAAATGGGCTGAAGTTTCTTAAAGTTCACAGAGGCTTCCTAATGTCCAATAGTTCATTAGCAGCTATACAGTTCCAGTTCCGCCTCAGTTGCTTGAACCACCCTTCTCCTCTGTCCATGCACCTTGTCCTGCCCTTCCCCACAATGCTTCTTATTCTTTCTGTCTCCTCCATTCACTGTGGATACCTGCATGAGCATCAAGTTTGGACAGAGATGGAATGGCACATACCTGGGAACAGGAACCCAGGCCTCTCACAGGCTTAGTATGGCTGTTGAGGCATTTGGAGCTCACCTGGAGAAAAACAGATGTAAGACATTGACTGAGCCAGGACAAATGCAGTACTTTTAAGTTTTGGCTGTGGCTTTACATCTATTCTGATGATACCTGCATGGAGGGATTTCTGGAAATGACTTATGCCTGGAAGTTTCATCATTGCATTTCCAGATCCTAAAATGTTGCATGACATATAGTTCGTGCTCAGATGCATGACCAAGTGTCCCCAACTAGATGGCCCTACTTCTTTGTGAATCTAATTGTTAACACAAGGCCAGCTTAAACAAATATCATAAGGTGCCCCTTCCATTCCTGGGTAGAGGGGCTAAAGGGTACTTTAACACAGAGAAAGGATTTTTCCAAAGCTAAGGTTTCCTTTAAGGAGCACACCATGGCAATGCTAAAGGAGTAGTGTGCTGGTTACTTCACTCATGGTTACAACAAAACAGGAGAAAAAACAACTTAAGGAGGAGGAGGACTTTGTTGGCCGGCAGTCTGGGTGGGGAACAAGGGACAACACCATGGGCAGGAGAAGAGTTAGTCACATTTCATTTACACTCAGGAAGCAGAGAACAAACAGGAAGTGGATCCAGGCAACAAAACCTCAAGGCCTGCTCCCCCCCCCAGCCCCGGGGAACTACTTCCTCTGGTGAGATTCCACCTCCTGGGGTTCCACAACCTTCCTGGATAGCACCAACAGCTGAGGACCAAGTGTTTGAACCCATGAGCCTATGGGACAACCTAGCAGGAGAGAAGTCACGGAGATGGAGGCTGCTTTGATCTTCAGGTTTCCGGAATCACATAGGACAGGGGCTGGAGAGGTGACTTGGAGGTTAAGAGCATTGATTGTTCTTCCAGAGCTCCTGAGTTCAATTCCCAGCAACCATATGGTGGCTGACAACCATCTCTGATGAGATCTGATGCCCTCTTCTGGCTTGCAGACAAAAAACTGTATATATAACAAATCAACAAATCTTTAAAAAAAATCACATAGGACAATACTTTTCCTTGGTTGTTCTGGATCTTCTTCCCCAGGATGTCTGGTATTGTGAGATCAGTTTGTCTGTCTACTTACCCCTTCTGTACTGGAAAATATTTCTGGAATAATGAGCTTCCTCTCAACATCTGCTTTAATACAAAATCAGATCTGGCATGGTAGACACTGGAGATCTGGAGGCAGGGGATACTATTCTGCCAGTTCTACCATGATGGCATTGTCCTGCTTCAAAAAGAGTCATTTTCTTAGTCACTGTGATTCAGTTTCCCTTACTGAAGAGAAAACAAGATTCACGGGGACAGAGATCAGAAATAACCCAACCTAATTCAAAGTAAAAATATTGTTTAAACATCAACCCTTTAAGAGTCTTTGCTTATCATTTCAAATCAATGTTTCCCCCTTATATGTTTGTATGTTTATGTGGGTATATGTCAAGTGTGCATAGGTACCCAGGGAGGCTGGAAGAGAGCACCAGGTACCCTTGAACTGGATTCTCTGGAAGAGCAGTAAGCATTGAACCATCTCTCCTGCCTTAAATCGTTTTGTTTTTTTTTTTTTTTTTGGTGTCTTCCCCTTTGAAGTGTTTCATCTCCTTTGTGATATATGATGAGGACAAGCAACCTCACTTGGCAATTTGTGTTGAGCCTGTTCTTTCAATGGTCTCAGCATCTAGAGAAAACATGACCACAAGTATAGAGCATGCATTAGTGAAAATTTCCATATGCAGAATGGGGATCCATGGTTTAGGAAATGTACACATAATGCCTACGCCTCACATATCACTAGTTTCTTTATGTTGTATGATGCTGGATGTGCTCATCTATGGTTTGAAAGCAGTGTTTGACCAAGGGCTCTAAAGTTTAAACCTGGCTCTGGCTTAAACTTCCCCTGGAGCATGGACAAATCAATCTGGTTTTCTGAACCTCCTAAATCTATACTTGTTGATATTATTGTGGTCTACAGGATAAAAGCTCTAGAGAGTCAAACCCCTCATTTGGCTTCTGTCAAGATTCTTCTATGGAACTCGTTTTAACTGCTTGATAGCTATGACTACAGCCATGTACCACCATGCCTGACTCATTCAGTGTTTTTCTTAATTGGAGAATTTTGCAAAATCTGACAGTTACCTAAAGATTAGGCTTGAAGGATTTCATTGAAGGATAAATTGAAGGATTTTTATAAGTCAACTTGTAGCTGAAGTTAGAAGTTTTGGCAGCCAAGATCCACCACGATGATCAAAAAAGTAGTGATAGAATAGCCATGTAACACTGTAATTCTACTACTGGGTATATAGCTATGGGGAAAGAATTGGTATTCTGAAGAGATATCTAGGTTTTACTATAGCATTCCTTATAATAGTCAAGACATGGGGTCAAACTGAAGCTCAGTCTCTAATTGAACAAATGAAGAAAATGTGGTGACTATACAAGATGGCATATTACCCAGCTGTAAAAGAACTCGGTCCCCTCCCCCTTTTTTCTGCGACACAAATGGAACCAGAGGGCTGGAGAGATGGCTCAGAGGTTAAGAGCATGGCCTGCTCTTCCAAAGGTCCTGAGTTCAGTTCCCAGCATCCACATGGTGGCTCACAACCATCTTTAATGGGGTCTGGTGCCCTCTTCTGGCCTGTAGGCATACACACGGACAGAATATTGTCTACATAATAAATAAATAAATATATTTTTTAAAAAAAAACCAAATGGAACCAGATAGCATTATGCTCAATGAAATAAGCCAGAATGTGCATGGTAGAAGGAGAAAAGCAATACCCACAAATTGTCTTCTGACATTCACATGCACATAGTGGTGTGTATGGGAATATACACATACATGCTACATAAATAAATGTATCATTCCAAAGTGTTTTGTGCGTGAAGCATTACAAAGAGGTCTCTTATTTAGTGACATACCACATAAAGATGTTCCGATGACAGACCATGGTCAGGTAATATACACCATATGATAAAGTATACAGTGTGCCATACCATCTAGCTTTGAACAAGTACATGGTTGCTACCTACAATGCTCAGTTCAACTAATAACTCATTTCTCAGACTGCATCTCATCCTTAAACCATGCTTGCCTGTGCTTTATGATTCAATTTAGTGACCTTCGTTTCTTTTCTTTCTTAATGCTACATACACTAGTGTTGTAGCTGAGAGTTTACAATATCCTGTACTTAGTAGAACATACTAGATTTCTGATCTTGCAAAGGCAAATCGTATTGAAGTAAAATTCGAATTAGTCTTATTTGTGATATTAAGCCATAAATGGCCACAAGGCAAAAACTCTGCCCATCTTTTTATCTCTCACCCTCCCCAGAACTCAACTGGCACATCCCCACATTCAAGATTTGATTTACTGTGGGCAAATACTTTTTTTCCAGAAAAAGACAAGTAGAATGATATCTGGATGAAGAAAAGAAATAAAATGAGGCTATGCCTGCTCCTGGCTATGGTGGAAAAAAGTGTTTATTATCGATAGGAGGGAGAATACAGCCAGAGGTGTCTGGAAGTGTCCTGAGGGAACATGACCCTGAGCCAGGTCACGTAAGGAGACTGCGGGGTGGGGGAGGGGGAGGAAGAGAGAGGACCCTGGACTGGTGGCCAAGAGGGCAAAAGGCAAAAGGGCCGGCTTAGCCAAAATATCTGAATTCTACAGGGAAGAGCAACTGGGGGAAGGACAGACCAGCCCTTGAGCTGGAGGGTTCAGGGTAGTGGGTGGGGAATGTTGGCCAGGAGGACCCTACAACAAGCTGGAACTGAAGGATGCCGGGAGAACCTGGCAGCCATCGTCAGCTTTGATGTTAATAGGCACCTCAGTTAGCCTTTTGTCCATGGCTTGAGACCTGAAAAAAAATCCTCCCACTTAAACTGTTGGATGAGACATGTCCTCCACGGCCTCTGGTCTTTGAATGTTTTGGTCCTCAGTTAGTGGTGCAGTTTGGGAGGTTTAGTGGGTGTGGCCTTGTTGGAGGAGGAATGTCACTGGAGGCGTGGTTTTTGAAAACTGTACAGCCTCACCTCACTTCCGGTTCTCTCTCTCCTCTCCACCACTCTTGCCGTTGAAGATGTGGTCGGTTAGCTTCTTGCTCCAGTCGCCAGGCCTGTGCTTTGCTGCCTTGCTTGCCCTTCATGATGTATTCTTAGATCATCGGCTCTGTGCACCCCAATAGGCTCTTCCTCCTGCAAACTTGTTTTTAAATTTTGTCTTTGAAGAGTTAAATCTTTCTACAAATGAAATTTATTTTTCAGAACTGTAGTATGAAGAGCACATAAAATGTAGGTAGATTAGTTGGGAGGGGATTGGAGAGCCATCAGGTCGATGGCTCTGCTATCTCCTTATCCTCTGTGCAGGGCTTTCAGGATGCTACTTGGGAATCCTAGATTTTCAGCATCAGGGGGAGGAGCTGGTGGTTGACAGGGGACCTGCTGTACCCTCTACATTCCCTCATCTTTGCTTTAAACACAGCTCTAACAAGCCTGGTTGTATGGCTGCCTAGTATATAGCATGTTTATAGGCAATAAATTATGTGGAAGGAATAGCTATTAAACACTGGCAAGGTGATCTCACAGGACTCATGGTGGAAGCCAGGGATGTATCTGAAAAACTACAAAAAGCAGTTCTTAAAAAAAAAAAGAAACATTTTTTCTTTCACATTTCTTTTTGAAAATCTCAAATCTACAGAGCGTTCAGTCCGCTGCTCAGAAGCTGCACCCTCTTATGGAATTTGCTGACGGCTGATGGTCACGTTTTAAAGTATTTGCTTTATGTTACATTTGTAGTCACGCATTTCTCCATATATTTTACATTTCAGATATTTGACATAGATAAAATATTAGTTAGTATATAGTACATAATAATTATCTTCACAGTTATCCCTAAATATCCCTCATGCTCCCTATATAGCTTTAAAGTAAGGACAGCATTTGGAAATTTTTCACATGTAGACTGAGATCCAACCATCATTATTTGTTTATGAAGGTATCAAAGTACTATGTGAACATGGAAGAAAATTTAGGATTATAGGGACATCTTCCACACACTCTTCTGGGTCAAATTTGTAAGGCACTGAAGTAAATAAAATAATTTCCTTCACAGATAGTCTAAGTCACAGCTATATTCCCCTCTGCAAGGCTCAGGGATCATCTTGTGAGGAGAGGTGGAGAGAATTCAGGATTCTGAGGATGCAGAGATGTGTAGCAAGATGATGTCTTCTAGTCATGACATGGTCTCTGAAGCTAGGCTCATGGCATCTGGGGTGATCTGCCCACAGCCTGCATCAGATTGGGCCCATCAACATTTCAACATGGATAGGAAAGAGAAGCATGAGACCCCACCCCTCCAAAGGGGAATATAGGCAATTAATGATTCTTGGAGAAGGGGGTGTGATTTTCTCTAGTGGTGTAGCCACTGACAAGTTGCACTTGACCTAGTAAATAACCTTACCCATGCTTGGGTAAGCAATTCCAATTAAACTCAGTGGGTCACACATTCAAAAAGAAGAAGAAAAGGGAAGAAAGGAACCACAACAAACAAACACATGCCCAAAGATGTGAAGATAGGAAGGGGTAGATTGTTGAGAAGGGGGACTCCAGTGAGAGGGAAGGGGACAAGAGAGAGGGCTGGGAGGTGGAAGAGACTGAAATCTTTCATGTAACTGTATGAAACTGTCAAACAATAAAAAAGTAGCTTAAATTGCCTAGAGATGTTTTTTTGTGGTAGAGCACTTGCCCAGTATATGCAAGGCCCTCAGTTCAGTCCTCAGTACTGCAGGCAAAAGAAAAGAAAAAGATCAAGTCAGCATATCTTATATGTAGAGTCAGTGAAGTGGCTCCGTTCCATGAGTAGAATATTGTTCTTTCGATGCTGTTGAATAAACAATGCATCACTGCATATATCAGCATTTTTTTATAGTTATGTGACCAACAGAAACTCTAGCTGACTGGTTATATTGAAAACAGGAGTCCCTGAAAGTGCAAAGGCTTCAGCCAGGTTTGGTCCAGTAGTTTCCTAATGTTCCCCGCACACTCCTCCCATTCTCTCTCCACCTTCCTTTTAGGCATTGCTCTCTTCTGGCTCTATGATGCCTGGTTGAGACTTCACTGACATCTTGGGGGTCAGGATGAGGAGAGGAAAACATGGAGAAAGTAAGGTACTGGTTGGTCATTCATTAAGAAGGATCCTTGGTGTGACTGTGCCAACACAGTGCCCATGTCCATCCCTGCCCTGCCTTGACAACTGCAGAGATGAGGGAGGCATTGTCGGTCAGTCAGTCCCCACTCCAGGAACTCACCAAGGTGATAATCCCTCTGTGTGAGTCATTAACATGTCGGAAATAATGCTTGGAATGGTCACGGATCCTACGCACCGCTCCTCAAGGATCATGGCTCCTGCTCATTGCTAGAGTCCACGTAAGTACAGCACCTACCATTAGAGGTGCTGGAAGCATATCTATTTCTTTATGCATGAGGTTTTTTTTCCTTTTAGAAATAAATTTATATGTATTTTAGCTTAATGTTTTTGACCAGGCTGGTCTCAAACTCACAGGGATCCACCTGCCTGGGATTAAAGGCATGCGCCACGACCGACCGCCCGGCCAATTTTTGGCCCTCTTGATGCTTCCTAGTTGTGTGGCTGTTGAGTGGCCTTTTCTGTCTTATAGTACAAAAAAGTCTTTCTCCTGAGAGTTTCAAGCACTGTCTCCAAAATGAGACAGGGATCAGCTGGAGGTAGACACTGATTTCTTGATTTGTATATTTTTTTTAAAGATGGTAAGTAATCCCAGCTCAGGAGGGTTACATAATGAGACCCTTTCTGAGATGTGGCAGAGTGAGGAAGAGAGAGAAAGAAAAAGGTGGGAGTGGGAAGAGAAGGAGAAAGGGAGGTTAGGACGAAGAGGAGAGGGAAAAGAAAAATAACATAGGATGTGAAGGGGTAATGATGGGAGGGAGAAAGAGAGGAAGGGAAAGGGAAGGGAAGAAAGAAAGGGAGGGAGGGAGGGAGGAATGAAATGGGAGCAAAGAAGGGAAGAGAGACCTGACTTTTGACAATGTACTTTGAGATAGTTGTTAGCCCATGACAGCATTTGCTGAATGATCGCTAGGTCTATCACTATGTGTGTGTGTGTGTGTGTGTGTGTGTGTGTGTGTGTGTGTGTACTTGCCTTTTCTGGTGGAGCAAACATGAAACCTGACTTGTAGCTTTACAAGAGACCAAAAGTTATGAGAATGTGGATAACAAGTTATAAATCTCCTAGCTACTTGGGTGTGGATAACAGTTCCAGGCCAAATGCCTGAGTGTCCACTTCATAAGAAGACTAATAAGGCTATTTGAAAGCATGGGCCAGATCCCAGGCTATAGTTGCTTTTTTTTTAGAGGACATTCAGACATGTTTATGTGCATACTTTGGAATTGAATCCAAGGCAGAGGGCACAGTTGACTTTCTGACTTTGGAGGTTGTCACTGACTTTTAAGGTATTTCAAGACACGAAGCAGTAACTTCTAGATCAAGGGCATTTTCCTTAGGGACTTCATCAATTATTTCACTTTCTCTTGGCAATGACCTCCACCCACTTCTGAAATATCAACCACCGGGCTGAATTTGTTCTGGAAAATTTTCCACTTTCTCCCTACCTTCCTGGATGCATGCTTCATGCATTAGCTTGTTTAATCACTCCAACTTTTACTATAGCTTGGCAACCGGTGCATCACTGAGTTGTGTGTTCTCAATTTAATGCCTCTAGAATGTCTTTAAATAGGTTCCAATGCACTTAGTCATTGCTATTCAAATGAGAGAACCATATTTCAAGAAACAGAGCTTGGGGAGAGGGATGAGGTGACTAATGGGCTATAAGGGAAAACCATCCATCAAGACACATTGGAGACTAAAACAGATGGTGAAGAAATGCCCCCAAGTCCATTCTCCCTGCCCCAAAGGGCCTGCCAGCTTTATTTCCAGCAAGCACATGCTTTGGCTGGCTTCCCCTCACAGCTTCTGGCTGATGTTTCCTATTTAAAGATCTTGGAGAAGCAGGAAACTCACCTGTTTCTCAGATCTCAATTTAGGAAAAAGCCCTGGAAGGGATAGGAAGGCTGGTGTGGAGGCCCTAGACAGGTGCTGACATTTATGGAGGCTGTATTTGCACAGCATGCAAACTGAGTGCTGGGCTTTAGTAGGCACAGGAGAGGCAGCGGAGGTTTCAGGCAAACAGTCAAAGAGGTGCTGCTGTTCCTCACCTCAGGTCTTTGTTCACCTCCAGATGTGCAGGGTGTATGGCTGCCTAAGTCTCAATTCTGAGGCTTCTCTTTCATGGAGAAATTAACAACTACCCCAACTTCTGAGACTGTGAGTCTTCAAACATCACACGGGTTGGCAGGGTGCTCCCAACCTCTCAGAAATGAAGTGTAGCTTACACAGGATACGTTTCCTGCCTCACTACCTTAGCATGGCATGTTTAGGACCAGCAAGATGGTCCAGCAGGGAAAAGCACTTGCCATCAAGGCTAAGGACTCAAACTGAATCCTTACTACCCACAATGGGAAAACAGAACTGACTGCCAAAAGTTGTTCTCTTGCCTTTACATGTATGCCATGGGAATGTACACACCTATAAGTAAATAAATAAACAAATAAAAATTGTGCATATATATGCACACACATATGTAATAAGATATGTTAAGCATTTAAGATGCTATGGAAACCCTATTTTCATAGATATTGAAATATGTCCATGTTATAAAATCAACCAGACTTTCAAGTTGATGTATGTGATGCAGCTGCAGGGTGAGTGTCTAAAGCCACAGTTGTGTCCATTTGTACAGCTCTGCAAAACCGGTGGCCACATGCAGATTTCTGAAGGGGCTTTAAGCTGAATTTTAGGATCATTTTTTTTTAATCTATGGGACTGAAGCCAGGGGGGACATTCTATTTGCTTGAATTTTCTTAAAATAGTGCGTGTATGTCATATTCATCCCCAACCATAAAACACTGTGTTTTATATGTCCCTTGAAAATTTCTGTGCCACTTTGAAACCATGGGCAGGTGACCCTTTCCCAGTCTGTGTTTAACTGTGCCTCACCCGGTCTCAGCTACTGGTTACCCCAGTGACCAGCGGTTTACCCACTAAAGGAAAATGTCTTCTGAGATTAGGATTTGCCTCTCTTCTAGTTCCCATGTCACACACCATTGCAATAACTGAAGCTTGGAGAATTTTTTCCAGTTTTAAGTCCAAAAGTTCAGTGTTCTGGAAACTGTTCCAAATTTTTAAAAGGCTTGTATTACCATATATTAATTATATATGATTATTAATAATGGGTTCCATTATGACATTTTCATATGTGTTGTTACAGTATCTTGATCATGTTCAATTCCTATTACAATTTTTGCACCCTCCCCACTGAGCCTACCTTTTCTTCCTTTTCCTAATTAGATCCTTTCTGTTTTCTCCTATTTTTACTCTGTGTGTGTGTGTGTGTGTGTGTGTGTCCATCCCAATGAGTTTTACTAGGTTGCTTGCAGCATGGATCTGGTGGTCCATTGCCTGACAATGTAATTAATACTTTCTCCAGAAGGGACCTACCCTTAAACAAAATGGAAATGTTCTCATGAGTTCTTGCTATTCTACACTTCATCATTCTAAAACTTAATTCGTCCAGTCCCTATAGAGCAAGGAAGAAAGTACACAGTGATCCACTGTATGGTGTCTAAAGTGTTACAGAGAAACATAATGCATATTTCAAATCTTAACAGGAAGACAGTCACCAACAATAATCATGACCCACACCAAGTATCAGTGCTATGTAAAAAGAGAGGGGAATTCTAGTAAGATGTGAGTAGTTCTTCCTGCCCTTCACCTCTCCCTGCCCTCACCTCTGGCCTTGAATTCCTCATGGAGTTGGCACCGACACTCAGTTTGGGAATTAAAGCAGGACCTGACCTGGATTTGCTCCGTGTTGCCCATGCCCTAGATTGAAATGTTAAAGGACATGGAGTGAAATAAGTTGCATTTTTCAGTGGCAGCTTCACAGTGACTAGGGAATTAATGTCAGCCAGGCAGTGATTTCCCAGTGGTTGGGTTTGTAGCAAAAGGCTTCAACTTTTATGTGTGGCCTGTTTGAAGTTGAAAATTGTTGTTAGACTCTCCAGAGCTGTTTGAGGTGTCAGTCATCTCTGTCTTTTGTGTCGGGGCAAGAATGGGGGAGCACAGAGGCTGGGAATCATCTGTGACTTCTACCCCCGAGGCGGGTCTCTGCCAGGGTCCAATGGAGCTGTCTCCTAGGGGATTCAAAGTCTTCTCTGCAGTACCCCTTTGCATTATCTGTTGTCTTATGCCAACGACTCTCTGCTGCACTGCGAGCCCTGCATCCCAGCAAGAGAAAGGAGTGCATGGCACGGTGGTTGTTATGTGCAAATGAGTATCTCTGGCGTGTTTATCAAAGGTCCAATTTTCCATCCTAGGACATCATTCTCCAGAGAGGTGGCGGGGCTGGGTAATCATAACAGGGACAGTGATAGGGTGGCAACAGTAACAAAGCCAGTAGCTACCATTCTCTTTAGCATCAGTTATGGCTCACACACGCCGCATAAGTTCATCACATTTGATTGTTTTGATCGCTCCATCAGAAAGATGCAAACATTTCCAGTTTATCAGTTCTGCAATGGAGGTCGTAGAGTCAGGACGATGAAATTTGAAGCCATCCAAGTCGTTTGTTGACATGTAGGAAAGTGGTTTAAGGAGCAGAAAAATGCTGCCTTTCAGGTCTGGCCCCAACTTCTGGCCATCCTTGACCCTGTCTTCTCAGTTCTCCTTCTGGGGAGCCACAGTTCCTCCATCTTAAAATGGGACATTTCCCTCGAAAGTTACTGAGACAATAATGAATGGTCATCACTGCAATTGACCTTAAGCCATTATCACTCAACCCATATTTCTAAGCCCTATCCTTTTGAATCCATTTCTGGCTCCTCAAAGCCAGGAGGTGCTTCCATCTACCAGAACCATAGCTCTTACAATGGAGTTTATGTTCATTCTCAAAGCAGACAAAAGACTACAAGGAGTCCAGAGAAGGCAGAAACTCCTACGCTAATGAACCTGGTAGGGCTGTACATTTGAAGAACTGTGGGCCCAAGTAGCTGAAGCACACCAGGCCACACCAACCAGCTCCTAAGAGGGAGAAGGACAGCAATTCGATACGAGGACTTTAAGGCAAGGCTTGACTTCTGGCTGGTTCATGCTCTGTGTAAAGCAAATGAGCGCTTGTGTCAGATCCTGTACTCATTGTCCATTGCCAAAACCTTTCTGTGGGAACCTTTCCAGCTATCAGGGCTGTCTGTCAACTGAAAGTAGCACTGCCCAGGATATTTTGCACTGGAGACATGCATGGAAGACTTGGAGGCAGTCATGGCCATTTTGAGGTGATGGCTTCAGGAGGGAAAGAGGCTCTTCACTGTGATGGAAGCTTCCATCACCTTCAGATAGCTGTGGTGTTATTTGTAGTGTTCAGGCTCCTGTATGACCAGTGCTGACTGATGGGCAGTGAAGCCAGTGATATGATGTGCCTCCCTCCTGGATATCTGAGCTATCTAGGGCCCAAACCCAGCTTTCTGCCTCTCTTCCAGGAGTTCATAAACTCTCTCTTATTCTTTCCAGCTTGAACCAGCTGTAATACCTTCTGGTCTCCCCAAGTTACAGGTCTGACCTATGCCTTGAAAATGTTACCATGGAATAGCTACCCTCTTTGACCACAATACAGTTGCCTCTTCTTCACAATACAGTTATTAAACTGAGTGCCTCTCGGAGTGTAGTTAATGTCAAATTAAATAATACATATAAAATATTTGTCCTTGTATATGGTACAAGTGAGTCTCAGAACTTCTAGATGGGAGTATTGGCAGACAACTGAAAATCAGGTTACAGTAGAGAGAGATGTATCAGCAGGGATGAAAGAACCTGGAAGCATTAAGGAACATCAAGATGAAGGGAAACCTCTGGGAGTCAATGGCCACACCCGCACACATATACACACACACACAGAGGCAGGGCAGTGTTTACACTGAGATCTTGTGTATGGCTCCAAGATAGCTAAATGCAGAGGTCAGGGGAAACAATGATGTGTAACTGGCTCCGTTCGAAGAGGAAGGGACAAGGTTAATGAAGCCATGGAGAGAAAAGAACACAGTTCATGTGAGAAGGGAGGGATGCTGAGTGTCACTCTAGTGGAGAATAAGATGGAGGGACCCAGAGTGGTCACACATAGGGCACATGGTGCTGGTCTGGAGAATGGTCTGGGTGCTGTCATGACTCACTGGATGTTACTTAAAAACATTCACCTTGGACATGGCTAACTTGGCTGACTTTAGCCCTCCATTTGCATCCTATGATTTGGATGGATTAGTCTTCCATGCATACCACGGTTTTCCAGGGTCTGTGTTTGACACATCCTGAACACTCTCTTGCTTATTTAGCTTCTCTGCAAATACTTGTCAGTTGTTCTTTGTGCTAAGCAAAGTTGACTGGAGCATGTACTTTCGCCTGGAATATTTTGTAAAACAGCAAATAGCTTTCTATTTGAGTAAGGACCTCGGGGCTCCACCCGGTACTTACATGGAAAGTTTGTTGGTTGACTTTTGTGCAGTAAGAGTTGTTTACGACATGAAGGGCTTGTGGACGGAATCCATCTCTCTTTTGACCTTGTTTGTTTTTTCTTTCCTCCTGTGACATTAATTATTTCCCAACCATGTGGGTTTTTTTTTTCTTTCTTTCTTTTTTTTTCTAACTTAGAATTCATGCATGAGGTTGAGAGAGTCATGTGTGTATTTTTAGTTCTGTATTATATTTTGTCCTGAGACTTCTGTTTCACAATAGGGTATTTCAGCCTTCTAGAGAACACCCTTTAGCCCAGTGGGCACTTCTGATTATAGGGTAAGAAGCTAGTCTATAATCACCATTGCTATTGCTCTGTGGATTTTACAGGATATCCTAGGGGTTTCAGATCTCTGGAGCTCAGATTTTGGATAGTTGTAGGCTGTGTAAATGCTAGGACCTGAAACATGGGTCTTTTGCAAGAACGGCAAGTGCCCTTAACTGCTGAGTCATCTCTCTAGCCCCAGTTGCTGTCATTTTTATTCTGCTTCTGTGCATGGCCCTTTAACTTTCAAAATGCTTCATTGTGTATCCTTCCATTTATCTTCATCGCAAACCTATCAGATAAGCAGGTATTTTTTTATTCATGTTTTAGCAGATAATAATACAAAAGCAAAGAAAGGTTACGTGGCCTTAAGAACAAAGCTGTTAGAATCATGGCGGTCCAAGGATTCTCAAGCAGACATGTGTAGTTGATAGAATTGTATCATATTTTACTGACTCATTCATTCCTTCAGGGAAAAAAAAAGATCAATCAATAAAAGCTGAGCAGAAGTACTGGGCCATAGCTCAGTCAAAGATGCCCCTAAAAATTGTCATGAGTTGTCCAAGCTCTTCCTTCCTCCTGAATCCTCAGAAAACATGATGGTTGCTCGGTTTGTCTGCTCTGCCACTCAAGTGCACTGAGGCTTCAAGTTGAAACTTCAAATATAAAATTACAGGAAATTAGCAACTTTTCTCTTTTGTGAATGGAATTTTTGGTTTTTTCTAATCACTGAAAAAGTGCCAATTTTCCATGAATATGAAAATTGCTTGATTTTTTTCTCCTAGGACGCTAACATTTCAAAATGGCCAAGTGATTCCTGTATGGATCCTGACAAGGACATAAAACCCAGCGTGATGACTGTATGTTGCTGCTGTCCATTCTGTGTTGTCCCTCATGAAGCGCCTTACTTCTGATGAGATCTAGGCTGCCAGCGTCGTTTTTCTATGAACAGAATCACCCCTTGTTCTATTAAAAACAGCAGAAACTCATGGAGACATGCCTGATGTCACTTGTGAGTGTGAGGGAAAAGAATTTCGGAAGTGGGGTCTGCTTCACATTTCTGAAACAGTGTTTTTTTTAAACTCTAGTTTTCCCCTTTTGACCTTCCTGAGGATGCATGTGGGTGTTAAATTGTTAGCAAAGGGAGGGTCCCTTCACATACGCGCGCGCGCGCGCACACACACACACACACACACACACACACACACACACACACACACACACACACAGAGAGACTTTCCCACACACTGGTCTTGGCTCTGTGGCACTCCCGTGGAAGGCTAAATGGAAAAGATGCAGGGAGCTTTAGATCTGCAGAGAAACTCCACCAGGTTCATTACAGTCATTTTTACATGCGCATTTGGGCTGGAAGACAATGAGTATGGGGAGAGGGTGTGACTGCTGAGCCATTTTCTTCTCTTTTTAAACCTTCTAATATTATGTTTATAAACATTAAAATATTGAAGATGAAGTAAAAAATAAAAGCATTCCTTTGCTTATCTCCTCGTACTCCTAAGACTTGTGGAAATGTTTGGAGTTTGTCCGTTTTGAATTTTTCCTATGAATTAAAGAACTGTTTATTGAAGACCACAATTCATATTAATTTCTCATGCAGCTGAGAACTTTCTAAGAAATGAATATCTCACACATATCATCCTATAACTTGTTTTGCTTTTTTGCTGCTAAATGTGTTCTGTTTTGTTTTGGTCGGGTTAGAGTTTCTGGACTCGGCTTACCCTCTTAGGGCTGTATGGTGTTTTCTTGCATTGGTTTTATGACTCTCTGTTGAAAAGTATTGTGAATACAATTGCTCACTCGTACAGTGTCATCTGAAGCCTCTGTCTTTGCACACAAGGACCATACTTCTCAAAGATTAATTCCCACCAGTGGAGTGAATAGGTACTTGTAATTCCAGTGCCAAAGGTCTAGATTAAAAAATAAAATCATGGATCCTTACAAGCTAACACTCAGTTGTGTCTAAGACAAGCCCCACTCCAAAGTTCATTCCTGTGGTAGTGTGCTAATTACTGACCCTCACCAGAAATCAGAGGAAGGGACTTTCTCACACTGAAGAGTCTTCAGGCATCATGCTTACCAGTTGTATTGGGATCACTGGTATTGGGCTCTCCATGTCTATACACATTTGAAACCCCTTAAGGCAGGTTGGGAGCCGCTGTTCTGGTGGAAGGGCTCCATCATGGCAACTGATGTGCCCTGCTGTTGGGATTCTATATCTATATAAGCACACAAAGTGTCCCCGATACACTTGTTTGTTTTACGTAATTAAAATAATGTGGGCTTTCTGACTGTTACAGAGCTATTTAGTACATGTGGTCTTGGCTCAGTTCTAGCCCATAAGTACACATTATGTACACAGCACACATTATGCACGGTGCTGTAAACAAGGGTCTGGAGAATGATCAGAGACAAAGGGATACTTTTCAATAGAAACAGAATCCATACAGGTTTATAGCTACTAAGGTAAATGACCTTTTATCTTCTCTGTTTTGGGTTGTCAGATATTGGTAAGGTGTGTGTGGAATGAGTGTTGTCTTACCTTTACCAGTAGCTACTACTTCACAGCACAAAACATCTGCTATATACTTTACTGTGTATGAATTACATCCATGTATGTGATTTTGTATTGCCGCATCATTTCCATAATGTTGGCAGAGAAGAGAAAGGTGTGTCTTCATTATACCAAAGGGGTATAATAGGGGTCAGAGAATAGTATAGAGCCAGCGCCCTGCATTAATTTCTAATGTATGTCTTTGTAGACTTGGCACCTGGAGCTTCAGACTCTAAGTTTTGTGCTTTTTTTTTTTTTTGGTTAATATACAAATGCCTCAGGGACACACAATAGAGAGAAGAGTAGATTAGGGAAATTTTCTAGAAAAGAGTTTGGGCTATACAAAGATTCTCCTTCATATTTTTTAGACATTGCGTGAGGGAACACACACATGCATGCACATACCTTGAACTGAGTTCAGCAAACAGGCTTGAAAACCTGTCATCCCAATTTTAGAAAAATCTGGTTTTGAATAATTAAAAAGCTAAAAGGAAGCATTTGCCTTTAAAAATTGACCAAACGTTTTGCAAATGTTGCATTAACTGATTTGTAATCATTTGCATAGGATATTGTAAAATTTACAAAATGGCAGCATGAGATGACATTTTAAACTTAGGTGATGATGGTCTGCAAGTAGATGCTTTCAAGGGCTTTTCTGTCACGAGAGCACACATTTGAAGAACACTGCGTGGATCTGTAACTCTTGGATGCTGCTTCCCTCGCTATCCTCTTTGTTAGAAGACCTTGACTTTGTAAGTGTACATTTGTCAATCCTGGTTAATTTTCAGGAACATAACTTCCATGGTGGTCCAAGCATTGCTGTTTGCTGCCTGGAGAGTGAACCATTATAACTCATTTCCTCACGAATTTGGATTGTTTTCCCAATTAGTCAGTAATCACCATGCTGAGAACATACAGGGCAATGTGTTTGGAAGAGGGACTAGGAATTGGGAAAGTGCCTGCCCAAGAATGGTGCTGACTGAGGCTTGAAGCAGTTTGGATATCAAAAATGAAGACAGAAACACAAAAAAATGAAGCCATGAGTATTGTTAAAAGCCAGGAGGCATGCTTAGGGCAAGAACTATGAGGTTGAATTAGACATTGTACATTAAAAAAAATCTACATTTTCTTCTTGTCAATGTTTTCTGTTAATTTTCTTCACATGGGAAAAGTCGAAGCAATAATTTTGAGATGTGCCCTAGCATAACATGGTTCAGTAACCTCCCAAAGGTCAGTGCTTAGCCCATATCACAAGGCCGAGACTTGAAGGCTCTCTCAAACAACATCCTTGACTCTGGATCACCTGCTTCCAGTTCCTAACCAGACATGGCCATCTCTGTGGTGAGCACATCTGGAAGCATCCTCTGTAATAAAGAGAGGAAGGCTGTTCTCCAGCCACAAGTTGGGGTGTGAAGTAGAAAGGGCAGGAACTACTTCAGTTTAGTGAGTGGAAAGAAACTCAAGAGAAGAGCAGGAATTTGTGCGTGAGGAAATTTATTTCTCTCCAGGCCCCTGTGGGAGAGAGGAAGGGGAGAACTCAAGTGTGTGGGTGTGGAAATGGATCCCATGTTATGTTGTTAAGTAAAGCTGTTTGTAATCTTTGAGACTGCCTCAGGAAGGAAATCCATGCCAGGATGCTAGAGGCAAATAAACAGTTCTACGATTCTTTTTTAACAACAAATTCTGGGAACCATAGAGAGGAATTTAATTTTACTACACTTTGCAAAAATTCTAGGATAGACTGAGTGTCTAGCAAAGCTTTGGAGTCTGAGCAAAGGATGTTGTGATGTGTAATAGCTGATGGGGGTTTATAAGGAATGAAACAGATATGACTAGCCTGTACAATCATTTGTAAAATCCTACTATTGTCTGGGGAGAGAGAGAGAGAGCGCTAGAAAGAGACATACAGAGAGAGACTGAAAGACAGAGAGAGACACAGAGGTAATCATAATGATGTAAGTAAATTTGATTGAGTTTTAGTAAAGATTTTTCCAGAATTTCTTTTGAAGGATTTGGTGGACCACATATAAAAATATGAATTCTGATACATTTCAAATCTGATGATTAATCAGTGATTTTGAATTAATCACTGGTCATGAAGCTGAATTCTGTCTTGCTTTTGGCAGCCCCCAACACCGACAACACCGATTGTGAAACTCACACAATTAGTCATTTTATGGGTTCTAGTGCTATTCAAGTAGAGCTGGGAGGGAAGCTAAGAACTAGCTGGACTGCATGCCTTTTGGTGCTACCATTGACCCAGTTTCACAGAAAAGGTTCTTTTGTTTTGTTTTTTTTCAGTGAGTACATAATTATTTAATTTAAAAATGTTCAGGCAACATCCCAAGAAGACAATTGCTATACTCTCTAACAGAGATGATTTTTCTTCAATTCTATGTAAGACTTTTAAGGAATAAAATTAGTACATGAAAAAGAAATCCATTCCAAGAAACGATGGAGGATGGAGGATGCGCCATGCTTTCCTCCATAAGGAGCAGGCGTCCCACAGCTTTCCAACCGGCTCAGTGCTGTTACAGAGGCGAATGTGGCTTTGAGGAGCAAGCTCAGCAAGCACTTTCCATTTAAGAGCAGCAATGTGGCTGTGAAAAGTGGAGAGATATTTAGGGAAAGAGCAACATATCACTGAGAAGGAATTATAGATGGAGCAAGATTACGAGGCATCGGTAAGCAGGGTCAATTTTAACAAGCCTCCCTAAGCCAGGTATTTTGAAAAGGAAGAGATTAGCTACACAAAAGTATTTTACACACTGCTTTTTTTTTAAAAAAAGGAAACTCACAGTAAAAAGCTCACATTGTTTGTCACGATTTCTGAAATAATATTTTTCAAGTACCTAATATTAGACTATGTGCAACTGGGGGTCTGCATTATTATTATAAGCAGCATGGCTAATTTCTGCAGTGATGCCAAACTTCGCCATGCCATCACGAGTTCTCATCTAATATGCTCTTAGCTCCCCCTTTCTCATGAGTTTAGCTACCAAGAAAAGTAAAAATGGTGTCCGAATTGTTCCCTCTAATACGTTTCTTTGAACTGTGTATTATTAGACTAACTGTGCATATGGACTTCATAGCAACTTAGTGTATGAAACAAGGCACGCCACTCCACATCATTGGAATGGGATCCTGTTTTTCCAGCTGTCTAAGAAACTTCCTTGTTCTTTTTAACTTTAAGATTTTCTGGGGGGAAATGTAAGCCTTGTTCTTTAATGTTCTAAAAAGCCCAGAGTGGATGTTATAGATTTAGATTTCACACTTATAATGTTTTTTTAGTTTTGTATTTGTTTGTTCAGGGGTTGGGAACTACTTTCGAGAGTTGGTTCTCTCCTTCCATCTTGTGTTTGTGGGATGCAGATTTATCAACATCAGATTGCCATCCCTTGTGACAAGCCTCTTTACCCACCGAACAACTCATTGATCCAGTATGAGACTCTCAAGGTGTAGAACTTATCCCATACATCTACTTTCTGAAGATGGCGAGTCTCCCACCTCACGAGCTAGTTAATTTAGACTAATGTGGAATTAACTACAGCTTTCTGCAAAGAAAACTGTACCAATATGCCTGAAGCCCCCTTCACTTTAAACACACACACGCACACACACACACACACACACACACACACACACACACACACACACACACATATTTTACCATATTTTGTGTAAAAAATTCAACAGGTATTTTCTCATGGAGTCATGATTACATCAATTTTTCACAAAACCAATCATACTTACGTGGAAACTTTTATAATACCTGTTCATCTTGTTAATTACAATTCCATTCCATCACATTTGATGCCTTAGCCTTTAAAGTCTCTTTCTAAATCTACACCACAAAGTAGTTCCTTTTAAAAAAACTACGTCCCCTACTACATCCCCACCAGGAGTTACTAATGGGATTGACAATGCAAGTCCTTGCCACAGCCAACTCTGGCTCTATGAAAAGTAAGGACATCTTGCTAACTAGTTCAAGCCTGTTCCAAGTAACCTTGGTCCCAGGGTCTCATTAATCACAATATATTTTCCATAGCAACAAACTTGTACATTCAATAAAAAGCAATAGCTCTTAGCAAGAGTAAAACCCCAGGAGACAGAGCAGGAGAACATCATTTTTGATAATGGCTGGAGACATGAGTTCTATTAGAAGAAAATATAGTAGGAAAGCATAGAATAAAAATTGATACCTTCCTTAGAGAGAGTCCCAGGGGAACCCTGGGCAAGTGGGAGGTGGGAGGGGCTGCACTTTGTGTGCCTTTGAAGGCAAGGAGAAGTACAAGGTTTCGAACACTGGTGATTGGTCCAGACTCTCACATGGCATTGCCTTCCCCTACAAGTATGGAGGAAAGTGACCCTCATGATAACAACCAATAGCATCTATTAAATGTCTCTTTTATGCCTGACACATCACTAAATATTATGCATGCTTTATTTCATTTAATTTCTCAATGACTCTCCTACATAACTCATTATCATTACTATTTTAAATTTGAGAAAACCAAGGCTTAACAGATTATCTGCTACTGACAGCTAACAGAAGGGATACTCATATCTGACCCTATGGTCCACATTTGTGAACAGTTGGCTCTATAGACTTCCACAGCCCAGGCTGTAGCTTTCTCTCCAACAATGGAATGGCTATTGGTCATTGGGGAAAATTGTTGTTAAAGATCATTATCTCTCCTTGCAATTCATCTGGAGGCCTCAGGCTTCCACCCAAGACCCATAAACTTGTGAAAGCAATAGATAAGAGCAAATCTCCACAAACCTGAAAACATAGAGTTACAAAGTACAGTGTGGCCTTAAAAAGCTTAGAATCTTAAGATTTTCCACACATACAGCCTGAATAGAAATTCATGTTTTGGTCCAATTCCCAGTAATTCAGAAATAATGTAGTTTAAGTTGAATTGGATTGGAGAAATATTTGATAGGTAGGTAGATAGAATGAGGGATTGATGGAGAGATAGGTAAGTAGGTAGATAGGTAGGTAGATAGATAGATAGATAAATAGATAAAATAGATTAGTAGTTGAATAGATACAGTGATGGCTGCATCTTAGGTGGTGGAGGGAAGAGATTTATGTCACATTAATTTTTGGCTGTACTTGGTTAGGTGTGGAATACAAGTGAATTTTGGAGCTGCCATCTTGCATATGGTACGTGTCTTGGTTTGGCTTCTGAACTCTCTGTGTAATTGGGGACAAGCCATTGATTTCTCTAAGCATTACTCTCATAATTAGTAGGTTTATGATGATAATTTCACTTCTGCCTAAAGAGGTTCCCCACCCCACCCCCAGCTCTCAGCAGGTATTCTCATGGCTGCTTCCTTATCACTCTGGTGTTAGAGAAAAGGCCAGCTCCCCAGTTGAGGCTTTGCTGTTCCCCCTCTCGTGTGCTGTCCACTCTGGGTATTTCTGTTCTCTGCTCCATTACCCCATGCAGGTTTTCTTTCCCCCAGACACTTGTCCCTGTCTGTAATAGTCAATCATGCATTTATTTAGATGCTATTGGTCTGCCTCCTTCAACAGAATGCGACCTGTTTTAAGTCGTGGGCATCTCTTTGCATGTCTATGTTCAGCCTTTAGGAGAAAGGTTGCTGTGGGATAGAGGCCCTGCCAGCGTTCTCTCTCCTATTTCAAGGAATGTAAATGTGGTAACAACGGTTGTGTGTGTTAAAGAGGCACATGCTGTGAGACCCATTCTGAAGATCATTCTTGAAGATTCCCCTGAAGGAGAATCTTATATTCTTTGTATGATTCCAATGTGCGTCCTTGTTTCAAAAATATTATGTTAGAGAAATTGCTCATATTCTCAAGGCTCTCTCCATCTTAGTTGGCAGTCAGTATCCTTGCTCAGGGAAGGAAAGACAACCATCTCTACCAGTTTGATGGCTCTAGCCCCAAATAGGGGCTCCTTTGGTCTTTCTGAATTACAAAGAGAAAAAGAAAGGGGGAAAAAATTCCCCGAGGTGGGCGGGGGTGGGGGTTGGGGGAGGAAGGATCTAGGGATAGAAAGGGGAGGGCTAAAGCAAAAAGAGGGGGAACTGAATCAGTACACAATAAAATACCCCTCTGTAGGGATCTGTGAGAACAATGATAAAGAAATAAGAGGGGAGAAGCCGGGGAAACAGATGTAGCTGCCAGAAGTTAAATACACATCTGTTACGAATGCTCTTCTCATATGCAGGGTCAGAAAAATATGTACAGATGTAGCACCCCACTGATTGACAGCGAGACCTCAGTTCTGGCTCGGGGAATCTTGTTTACTTGACAGCACTTTGTTTTAAAGCTGGAGGCAGAGAAATGTCTTATGCATGTCCTTAAACTGGAAGGCCTTTTGTTCAGGATACTTATACCATTTGCAGATAATGATGTGCATAGCGGTTTCAGCTGTCTGCATATGCATTTTTATGTTTTTTTATGACAGTTCTGCGTACTGAACTAAAAGGCCATTTAGAACTGTCAGCGCTGACAGGCATCACCCTTTACATTTACAATTCTGTTAGCATGCATTGTCAGGTGGGCTCGCCAGACTGCCGAAATGTGATTTCCTTTGAAACCTATGTATGACTTTAATTTAATACAGCAGCCTCAAAAGAGAGAGAGGGAATAAGAGAGAGACAGAGAGAGCGCCCAAGAGAGCTTTATTAAGTATTCTTTTTCCATTAATCTCCTACTTTTTTGTTTTGTAAGACCCTTCCTTTATTCCTCGGCTCCTTTCTTTTCTCTTCCCGCTCTCTCGGCATTATTTCCTCTTTTCGTCTTTTTCCTCCACGGGATTCTTCATGTCAAGCCGGAGGGAAGTCAGACAAGGGGAATGACTTTACCTATCTGAGCCAAGCCAGGCTACCTCTCACTTTCCATATGGCCCAGGGTTAATTTTCAGTCAAACCAATTTTTAAAAGATGTTTGGCAGAGTGTAGTGCTGAGTGAACATTCACAATCTGGACGGTGGGGACATGGAAGGAATCCATTTACTCCGGCTAATGACTTATCATCTTGTATCATCAGAGCCACCTGTCTTTGAGAGAGCCCCTTTTTTTTCTCCCCCTAAACATTTTATTTCAGCAGTATGCAAGTCTGCCTTGCAGAAGAAAAAAAAAAGACTCTGACATACGACACACCTTCAGAGGAAGAGAAGCCAGGCTAAGACATGGTAGGCGCTGTAAGGTTCGATAGTTCGCCTGGGATAACTGGCCATGTGTGCAGGAGGCAACCATACTTCAACAATGGCCAGTGGGGCTGAAATGAAATGCTAACATGTCCATTCTTACCTGAGACAAGTGTTCTAACTAGCAACGCAGCTTCAGTTCCAGGAAAGCCCTGGAAGTTTTCTGGCCCCAGAGCGTTTGTGGTGGGTGAGTGACAGAAAGGAAGTGGGTCACAATTCTACGTATGCATTTCTGATAACTCGCTGTAAAGACTCGCAGGGATTAAAACGGGCTTTAAGTCACCAGAATCTCTTTTGTATTCTAATTTTGTTTTTTATCTTAATACAGGATTCCATTGGTCTCTGATAATTCAGAATAATATTTGGCTATGCAGAGAGAAAGGCAAGTTAATTATCTGCTAATATAGAAAGTTTTGAGGAAAATGATGGCCAATGAATAGCTTTTAGAAAGCCTTGATTTTAAAACTTTAAAAACCTGGGCTATACCAGAAACGTAACACATGCTGATCTGCAGTGTATGGCGCCACAAACCTTATTGGGTATGAAATCACGGAGCCATACCCAGGTCAAAATGTATACTACTGCCAGCTTCTCGGAAGGGGTGAATATGCCATTCAAATGCTCATCCCTACCTTCAGTGTTTGCAGGAAGGCAGAGGTGAGCAAACTGGGAGTGCTGAATGAATTTTGTACCAGGAGGCATAGTTTGTATTAACCAGTGAGTGATTCAACCCATGGCGGGCGGGGATTGTAAAAACTATTTGTTTCTCTTAAGAATCAGACACCCCCATGCTGATGACAATGTCCTGCTTCATGTATGGGTGGTAGAGTACGGGGTGGGTATTTTGAGATTGGTCTTGTGTGTCTTTCTCTCTTCTCCTATGGTGTGACTTCGGGTTGAGCAAAAGGGTTACCCTTTGCAGGAAGTCCTTTTTCAAAAGTTCCATTTGCCTCGTTCAGTGTGTAAGGAGTGTCTTTCCAAATACCAACATTGTTCTTCAGATCTGCTAATCAGTAGCTTTCATCTCTGGCAGAAGGGATGGGATGCAGCCCTCGGGCTCCTAAAGGCAGGTGGAGGGTGGAGAGAGCTCTAAGAGGGAAAAGGAGGGGATGGATGGCAGGCAGAGGCAGGTTGTAGACGAGTCCAACTCTGCCATGCATTGAGGCTGCATTTGCCAGCCCAACTGTGAGCACAGGCTGCTTAAAGTTCCTTCCCAGAGGAGAAAAACTAAAAGAGAAATCAGAAGCTACACAGTGCTCTGCCCCAGCTCCTCCTCCTCCATGTCTGCGCTGCAATGCAGACTCCTCCAATGCCCTGCAGGAACCAATTACAGTATTCTAATGAGGATAGTTCTTATTAACTGCTTTTGCCAACCTGTTACCCCCTCATACACATGCTGGCTGTGACCACCTCAGCTCAGTTCACCTTTCCTGGTCCCTCTGCTACCACAGCTGGCCTTATGCTCCCTAACTGTGCACAGAATCACTGGTGATAGGGGAACGCATGAATGGCGGTGGAAAGTCTAATGTTTGTAGAATGCAAAAAAAACTGTGGTCCCATCAAGCCAAAGAACAAAGCAGGCAGGTGGTGGCTTGAAGGTGCCATGCTTCCCTTATTTGTATGTCTCTGGGGACCAAAATTAGTGGCCATATTTGCAGCAAATGCTCCACCACCCTGGACATGTTTCTAGACAAAGTATAAAATATAAAGTTGAAAGTCACTGATCTGAGCTTTAATGTTGCTATCAAGCACTAACTTCGCAGCCTCCAGCCAATTCCTTAATCTCTACAGCTAAACTCTATTGTGTCAGGTATAAATGTGGAAATACCAGTTCCTACTTTGGAAGGGTACAAATGTTTCAAGAACAGTGGATGTAAAACTCTGAGCAGCTAAGTCTTAGTTTGATGACTAGCAAGTAGTTCTACTTGTTCTAGCATAGTTTGTCCTCATAAAGAGAGGATAAATCAGAAAAATGGGAATTCTTGTCACTTACTGGCAATGGCCGGTTCCTTCTTCCTAACTCTCTTCCTTGTACTGTCAAGACCCACCTCAGGAAGGCGGGGACTTCCATTCTGCGCAGCCATTACAAAGACTATGATAGGTGTCCTCTAGATAAACTCTCTAAGGAATATTAACAAAAGTTTAGTTTTTATCCATGGCATATAGGAACATGGGTGCAGTTGCCCATTGGTGTCCCTGAAAGGATGATTTCAGAACCCTCTTTAGATACCAAAGTCTTTGTATGCTTAAGTTACTTATATTAAATGTAGAATTTATTATGTAATTACCCACAGACATTTCCTGTTTAAGTTGTCTCTAACTTACTTATAATACCTGAGATAATGTAAGCACTATATAGTTAGTTTTTCTATAGTTTTATTTAATGAATAATGCCACAAGTGTTAAAAGTATTTATACATGCTCCATACATACACAAATTAAAAATATTTTCCATCTATGGCTAATTGTGTCATTAGATGTGGAACCCGGAGGCCCGGGGGTCCATTGATGTATATAGTCATAGAAACACATAGAAAGCCATCTTCAGGCTTTCCTGGATTGTGTGTGTGTGCGTACGTTCACATGTGTGATGCGTGTGCATGTATTATGTATGTGTGAAACGTATGTCATGGTGTGTTTGGAGGTCAGAAGATAATGTCAAATGATAGCTGTTGCCTTCCACCTTGTTTGAAACAGGGTGTTTTGGTGTCTGCTGCTGTGCACCCCAGGTTAGCTGGTCCACAATCTTCTGGGGATTCTCCTGTCTCCACTCTGCATCTGACTGCGCTAGCACTGGAGTTAGAGGCATGTACTACTGTGCCTGGCATTTCGTAGATTGTCGGGAGGCATACGAATGACTTCCCACATGCATAGCCTGTGGATCATCTTTTAAGACTGGAACGATTTTGTGATGTGTGTATGAATCAGTACACAACAATACATGTGTCCAGGAGATCCAGAGTTAAAGATTGTGGTGTGGGTTCTGTTTACAGCCCTAATGCTCCCCATGATCTGTGTGGCCTTCCAAATGTGTGTTCAGTTACCTCCTCCATAGTGACTCATCCATCTTTTGCCACCCTCCTGTTTATTAGGTTTTCTTGCCTGTTCATAAGAGATTGCATTGCTCAATCCCTTGACCTTTCCCTCGATGGTTGTAAGGATCACAATGCCTTAGAATCTAAGCTTTACAAAATGAATAAGAGAAAAGTTGCCTCCAAGTTGTTTATGAAGAAAATCCAGATTTGCTACCAATCTGGAAAATGACTGTTGTATGGAACTCTGAACATTTATCTAAACATTTTCTTAAAGACTGGCTCCTGTGTGCAAATGACTGCTTGCCGTTCACTAGCTATGGAGATGGGGCAGGAAGGCAGTATTAGTTAGCATTGGTTATTCAAAAACAACACTAAATGCAGATTTGGTGCTGAGCCAAGTCCACGGGACCTGGAGCAGGACTTTGGAGGCGTGATAGGCAGTTCTTTTATCATGCCTTTTTCGGTTTACAGTTACATATGCACCAGTCATTAAACAAAGCAGCATCTGCCTTATGGTGTTTGTTCTGTCTGTGCCCTCTGACTGTGAGAAGAGGACCTACAGCCTCCCTAGGTTCTTGTGGTCTGGAGGGGAGACAAGGGAAAGTTCACAGGCCACAGAGCCTGGCATAGGCTGACCCACAGGATCAAAGGCCCAACTAGCATTGTAGAGAGAAGACACTATGTTTCCAGTCCTAGAAAGCTAGGCCATTTCTGCATTCCTTGAGTCCCATGGTTGACTTTCTCTCCCATGTCTCTTGACTTGGTAAGTCTGCACAAGTCCCTTAACCCTGGACGTCCTGGTTTGTTGTTTCTAGGAACGCTGGTCACCTTCTAGTTTCACCTCTTAAGCCCACTGCTCCCGGATGTGCTCCTTGGTCTCTCCAGTCATTTATCTACCACAGATGACTCTTTCTCCCTCACAAAGCCCATTTCTCTTCCTGTGTAACACAGGTTACATACACCATCTAACTATGGACTAGTTTGCCTGTGGATTTATTATTACCCGCTGGCTCCCCTGCTGGGAGAGGGCTCTTTATGGTGCCACTCCTCTGTTTAATATTAGCACAGTTTCTGGAGCATAGTCAGTGCTCAATAAATGTTTGTTAGGCTGAAGGGATAAATTATATAAATGAATTAATTGATCATTACCATGAGTGTCCGACAGCAAATGCTTACAGTCTTCACTTCCTCTCGTTCATCTCTCTGTGTTCTTCTTTCATTCCTCTCTGACCCCTGTGTTCATAAGATATAGTTTCTATTATTATGTGGTGGTTTTTTTTAAATGTGTATAATCTTATTCATAGTCTTCACAGCTCTATTGTTTCCATTAGGTATTCCAGGGCACTCCCTCAAAGGTCTTCCTGTCAAAAGATGAGTCAACAATCTGCATCTCAGAGCTTAGGTTTCCTGGGAGCTGTATGGTGAGGATAGTGGCCTCATCCACTGTGACTGGCACTTGGAATCTCACTGGAGTGTGCCTATTTCCAGCTGAAGGGCACAGATAGCATCTATGCCTTCCTTACTGTTGTGATTCTCTCCAAGGCTCTGAGGCCACTGGGTTCTGCTGAGAAGGGAAAAGAAGAGAGATTTGTTATTGCTTTTCTGATGTTTCAGGTTACTTGGTCCTGGGGGGGGGTGGGAGGGCTGGATTATAGGAAGGGAGAAGCCAGGGATATGCAATAGCCCGGCACTGCTGGGATATGAGGTGGAAGATGCAGAGAAGGAGTGATGCTGAAGTAGCAAAAATTGTCATCCCTACCTTTCTGCTGTGCATGCTATCTCCATTTTGGCTACAAGCTCCCAGAGGACAAAAGTGAAGGGTACCAGGGTCCTAGGAAGCCAGTCTGCAGTATACTGACAGGCTGGGGCCATAATGTTCAGCATCCACACTGAGAGTCTCAATGTCCTCATCGGAGAGATGGATGCACAGTGATTCACACCCTGCAGAATTCATGGGGATTCAGAGACCATAAATGAGAAGAAACCTTTGTATAGTACCCAGGACCACATGTTTTCAACAGACACTCGTGTTCTGGCTGATGCGGTGCTGAGGCTCAAACCCAGGTCCTTGCACACACACACACACACACACACACACACACACACACACACACACACATACACGGCAAGCACTCTCCGTCTAGCTCCACTCCCCTGCCCTTAGTGATTACTTTTGTCATTGGCTTTCTGAGTGCCTGAGACTGTGCTTCAGTCCAAATGCTAATCTTTCCAATTCCCAACTCTGATCTTCATAGCTCACTCCCAGGCATTACACAACTATTTGCCTGGGCTGGGAACAGAGGTTGTGGGGGGAGAACAGAGTGAAGATTAATTAAGAAAGAATCGTAAAATAAAAATTCAGTGAATCTCAAATGGATGTAATATTTAAATACATAATTACTTCTCAACTTCAGTAGCTATAATATCAGAGATAAAAATCATGTCAGGCTCAATCTTTTTCTCATTGTAGATTCAGACCGCTACATTAGTGACTAACTTTCTGAGCTGTGTCATTTTCTCTTGGAAATGTACCTTTTCAGAGCTAAGCACAGAAGCCCTTCCAGGGCACACCCTGGAAACTCCCTACTAGGGCCTCTCCACTCCCTCCCACTGCTTTGGTCATCAGGGTATCTGATACTCTGTCTGCTCTCTCCCTCAAGAAGAAACAGAGACAATTTGTCTTGCAGAATCTCTTCTTGCCTTGTGTTTGGCCCAGGTGAAGAGCTGGCTCACACCAGCGTCAGTGGGAAGTGGCTACTTGTGGTAATGTTGTGGGTGTCTATAATTCTGAGACTTCTCTGCTCGTAAACCAGGACCACTACCTTCTACCTTGGCCTTGATCCTAGACAAAAGGTCCCCAAACTATTGCTTATTTTAAAAGAGAGTGTTCTCTCCCAACCTGGTCCCTCGGCATTGTGATCTGGACCCTCCATAGAGGTGAGGGAGAACAGACCGTGAAAGCCTCTGCCTAATTCTCCCTGGAGTTTAGTCTGTGCCTCTTCCAGACAGATGAGAAAGGAAAGATCCTGCCTGGAGGGTTTTGTCAAGCATTGTGTAAGGGTAGTATTTTTCTAAGTTCCCTCCTCTTATCAGCATCTCAGCTAGGACAAGGAATAGCATCCATTTCTCAGGACTTTCCCAAGATCAAAAGTGTTATGGAATGGGACAAAGGTCTAGAGTCCTTGCTCGTTTTACAGAATGGGAGGGAAAGAAAGTAGCTTGATGTTTCTCCTTCTCTTCCCCTCTAGATTTTTTCCCGGCCCTTCCCTTGTTGTTTATCTTGGTACTCACATCTTTGCTTCCAGCATTCCTTACTCCAGCTTCCTCTCTGTAGTCCCTAGGTGGCCAAGCCTGTAAAACTAGCTGCCCAGAGACCGTCTTTCCCGGCATACCATCTTTTCTCTCTCCTGTTTTATTTCTCTCTTTCCTTCAGTTAGCCCAGGCTCAGCAAACTCATAAGCAGACTTCTCTCGCTGCTCACTCTTGCGGCATTGTGTGAAAATCTTAGGCTCAAGATGGGCTGATTTTTCAATGCATAAATGCAGTTGTCCAAATATATGCCAGAATCTTGGAGAGAGCAAAACGGAAGAGAGCTACAGAGCTTTCTATGTTATCCCACTTAGGAGACATGGGTCCTCAGTCCTGAGAAAGGCCTTGAGTCCCCTCACAGAGAAGGTAACAGTATTTGCTTATCTATTTTGTTTGAATTATTTTTCCTTCCTAAAAACCAAATCACTTGGAGTAAGGCCAAAACCAGCAATCTATACATTAAGCTATAGTTTCAAGTGCTTGTTAACGCCCTTTGTCTTCTATCCAAATTCATAGCATTCTACAAGGCTACTAATTTCTAATCTCTGATTTTTAAATGCATGAGATTATGAGTAAGAGGAGAGAGTGATGACCCATGGTCTCCAGCCTCAGTCAGCTTCCTTTCCTTTCCTGTACTCAATGCAACCTACACTTGCAGTGGCTTTCTGGGGCCACATCCATCCCTGCTTTCAGCCCATTACCTCTGCAGCTGCCTGTAGCCAGCCCTATGGTGCATATCTCCATGTATTTGTTCTCTACAGCAGAACACACCAAAACAAGAGGCTTATTCAGGTTTTGGAGATGTCACAGAAATGTCGGCCACCCAGGATGAATGTGCTCTACAGTGAGGAGTGACACGGCTTTCAGATGCCCGTGCCCCCATGGGTGGGCCTGAGGACAAGATCTCAGGGCAGGGCATCTTCAAAAGCTCAGCATGCACGGCAGGGTTCCTCTTGTTCAGGTCAAGTGACAGTGCCAATTTGAAGGTCAGGACTATGTTATAAGTATGTATTTGTAACCAAGTTGCTTCTCATAGGGAAAACTGTATGTCAGATCCTCTAGGTTGCTTAAATGCAGAGACATGCTGGTTTAATGATGACCAATGAGTATCTCTGGGACAAAGGGCAGTAAATAAAGGTCAATGACTGCATGTGAAGACTGTTCTGGCCCATACAGGATAATTAATACATGTATTATGTAAACAAAGAAACAACCAACTAGTATTTTATGAAGAATTTCTCTTTAGAAGGAAGAGATCACTGGTGGAGATTTCAGAACCTCACAGTAGATGAAAGAAACTGTGATTGGCTGGCCAACTTCAAGAAGCTGCTTCCTAGAAATGAATCCTCTATATCAGCAGAAAGCCAAAGTTACTTCTGCCAATAAGGTGCTGTTTTTGGTTTCACCCAAAGCCCAGAGAACATGTGAGTGAAGCTACTGAATGAAATCTCTGTCTGTCTGTCTGGTTCTGTCTCTGTCTGTCTCTCTGTGGATGTGTGTGGGGTACGTACAGGTATACATACATGTATATATACGTGCATGAAGACACCAAAGGCCAATCATGGATGTTACTTCTCCAGCACCTTCTACCTTGTATTTTGAGACAAGGTGTTACACTGGTCTGGAGTTTACAAAGAAGACTGAGTTAGAGACCCAGCAAGCCTCAGCATGTCCCCATGTCTGCCTCTCCTGTGCTGGGGACACAGGTGTGCACTATCACACCTCCATTTTTTAAACACACATGCTATTAGGTTGAAATTCAGATCCTTCCTCTTTCAACTCAGGTGGTTTACCAACTGACCTATCTCCTGAGATCCTGAATCAAGTATTTTTAGAGGAAGATTGTTCAAACTATCTTTTCTGTTGGCATTTTTTTTTTTGATTAGGTGGTTTCCTTGTTATCTTTGCAGGGAAACTGTCCTCTGTGCCACAAGGTATTTGGTAATATCCTTTGCCCTTGCCCACTAGACACTGGTGTTATCCCTTCCTAGTAGTGATAGTCAAAAATGTGTCTAGTTGAGTCTGCAGTGATGACTCTCTGCTCTCACAGAGAACACAGGTTTGGGTCCCAGCACTCCTTCCCAGTGCTTTAACAACCCCCTTTAACTTCAGTCCCCAGCACATTCAGTGCCTTCTTCTGGCCTCTGCAGGCATCAGATACATACATGGTGCACACAATGTACTTACAGGTGCTTGCACATCCACAGAAAATACAAAGAGATGAATCCTTTTTAAAAAAAAGTCTCTGGGGCCATGGTTGGGAAAGAGGAATCACCCTGTTCTCAGAGGAAATGGTTCTAGGCAGCTTGGTATCCTCTCTACCCAGCCAGACTTGATACTGAGTCCGAATAGAAGCAGACTGTAGTTGCATCCAAACTCATTGTCAAAAGAAACTGCGGGTGAGGGGACGCCACATGAGTGTTGGGGCTTGCTTTGTTTCCTGGGTGCCTGTGCAAACACAGTAGTGACTATTTTAGACTGAGCAAAAAAAAATGTGATGATGTTTAAGTATCTCTGACATTAGCACTATTAGCTTCTGTCCTTCAAAGTTTTGAATGCTGGCGAATGAGCTAGAGTGAATGAATTGAAAATTCAGATGTAGAAGGAGACAAAGAAACTGAGAAAGTATCTGCCAAAACATTCCTCTTCCAGCCTTGACTCTCCAGGAACCAAGATTCTCATTTGGCAAATTCAAGGAAGGGTCCTGTGGTAGAGAAGCAGCCCCCACTTCAATGGACCATTTATCTGGGCCTTTTCATTCCCGTTGGTCCTCCCTCTGCCACTTCCTGTATCGAGCAGGAAGTTATGACTTAGTAACTCCATGTGTGCATGTGTGTCTGCTGGGCCTTGCTGGGACTAGGATGTCATGAGGTTTCAGCATGTGTGAGTGCAGATGTTATTTTCAATAATAATAAAATATCCCTGGGATGCAATTAGGCCTGTTTACTTGTATTTGTTACAAAGGAGGAAATCCCTTTTATGCATGAGAACACATTTGCCTCATTCCCATTTTTTTCCCCAAGCAAGATAGGACCATTTCTTGCAATGTTAACTTCCAGGATCTTTTTGCTGTGGAAAATCTAGTTAGTAAAATTAAAGACAGAGCTAATTTAAACAATATACTAAAGAGGAAGATTGGGTCAGGAGTGGAAAAGCTGCATTCTCGATGCCACTTAGAAAGGAGAGCTGTTTGGTGAAATAGCGGCAACCAGACATGCTAAACACCCTATTGTTAGTTAAAGAAAAACATAGGTTTTTTTTATTTTAGAATATTTAAAAAGATTTCCCACACACTTAGTACACTGTATATATAGGGAAAGTATTCTGAACTCCAAGAAAGCTCCAGACTTGACTCTTGTATTTTTCAATCTAAATAACGTGGTGTTGGGGCCTTGGAAGCATGAGGACCTGAACTCTTTAAAAGAAAATAAGGGGTCAACAAGATGGCTCAGTGGGTAAAGGTGTTCGTCACCAAGGCTGATGACCTGAGCTTTATCTCTGGCGTTCATACGGTGGAAGGATGGAACTGACTCCTGTAGGTTGTCCCTCTGGTCTCCTCGCTAAAGAAAGAAATGTAATAATAATGAACAACACGAATAAACTGCCAGGCCAATGGGATGGCTTAGCCTGACAACATGAGTCCAATCCCCAGCCCCGCGTGGTGGAGAGAGAGAAACAGCTCCAGTAGGTTCTGACCTCTACATAACATTGCTACTCACTACTCATTGCCCTTCCCCCACCCCAAACAACCAGTCAATCAGTCAATCATCAGCCAACTAAA
Source organism: Ondatra zibethicus (assembly GCA_004026605.1). Lineage (NCBI taxonomy): Eukaryota > Metazoa > Chordata > Mammalia > Rodentia > Cricetidae > Ondatra > Ondatra zibethicus. The sequence continues at coordinate 37,417 of PVIU01002068.1, read as the reverse complement.
ACATTTTAAGGAAGAATAAAAAGAAGCTGGTCATGGCGCCACACACTGCAGTCCCAGTGCCAGGTTCACAAGCAGATCTCTGGGGCTCGCTGGTCAGATAGCCTAGCTCCCTTGCTGAGCTCCAGGTCAGCGAGAGACTCTGGCCCAGATGCATAAAATAAAAATGGTTGATGTCAGAGGAGGGACAACTAAAGTTGTGCCTTTACCTCTGCGTGCATGTGCACACCCGTGCACACATAAACATGCACACACATACACACACAAAAAACAATAACAACCCAAAGCCTGGACTGAGCCACGCCATCCCTGGGATAACTCATAAGCTACATTTGATGCCATTGCTTCCCTGCCAGCATCATCTTCATGAGGATGGTGAGGCCAGCACTTTATATTGAATTGCTTCCTTAATTTGTTACTTTGGGCAGGAGAACTGGGGGAAGACTTTTCAGTCAATACATAATCCTCCCGATCATTTGTTAATGGGTGACTTTGGGACAATACTGTATGAGTGGCTGGTTATATGAAAGAAGGTGACACAGAAAAGTCCACACCATCATCAAACTTATTTATTATCCATAAATACATATTGGGGTCACATATAAGCTGAAGATGTAGCCAAATCGGCCTGGTATTTTTCAAAGTGATTGAGCTTTATCACAGTGTTGTACATAGCCTTTCACAGAACCATTGATTTATAGAGCTTTCCAACCAAATTACCTTAGTGTAAACAACATGGACACATCCTTACGGCTCTTTTTGTCCTCATGATTTCTGAAAACCCCTGAAATGGTGGTATTCCAAAAGATGTTTATTACAAACTTATTACACTCTGTACTTTCCTTGTTAAATCTGATACAGGCCCAGCAATGAATAACAGATCTTTCTAGACCATGACTCAGCCTCAACCTCCACAGGATTTTAAGAGCAGGGCTGACTGATGACAACACACCCTATGCTCATGCCCCTTCCACTGGGCTTCGGCGGATACCTCCTCAGACTCAGCTATATCTCCTCAGACTCAGCTATACCTCCTCAGACTCAGCTGAGCTTTGCACTGACCACAGGAAGAGCTTTTCACCTCTTTCCTCCTGAGTCTAGGGGCCCAGTATCAGCATCTCCCCTGTTCTTTTGGCTAAAGCCCTTCCCCTTGCCTTGGATACTGGCTAACATTTTCCACTGGTCAGAAACCTTGTTTATACAGCTGATGGAGTTAACAGTCCATCTCCTCTGCTCTTGTAGACACTCCAAGTCCATCGTCATCATAACAGGGGTTGGTTGTTTAGCTTGGCAGAATCACTCCAGTCACATGTGATAACCAAATTGGATAGATGATCAATTCATTTTCCTCGGCACTTACTCCACTAAATAAAGCCACTGAGCCTCGTGATGGAGATGCTGCCTCAATGGAGGTACTCAATGTAGACCCACGCCTGCAGACGCAGGGACTTTCAGACATCCCGACTGACAACCAGAGGACTGTCCTATAATGTGTAAAATGCACTCTAAACTCCACACCCTTCGCCTTTCTCAGGAGCCTTAGCTCAGTTTTCTGAACTACATATATTAGAAGTACTAGGCTCAGAAAAAGCTTCCTTTGAAAAGTTACTGAGTTCGAGGAGTCCAAAACGCCTAACTGCTGGCATCTCAAATTGCCTGTTCATTGTCCTACTTCCACCTCCATCTGTTTAAGCATTGATGTGCATGAGATTCAGTGAGCCATGGAAGTCTTTTTGATGGACACAGTGAACTCAATGTAGGATCAAATATAGCTGAATCTCATTTAAAATATTTTCCCCTTATTTGAAGGAGAAATATAAATTCCCCGAATGAAAAATGTATAAAACACAGGGGAGAATTTAGCAATAGGATTAAAACTCACAGAGATCATCCTGTTTCTGTCTCTTCATTGCTGACTGAAGGTGTGCACCACCATTCTTGGCAGTAGACAGCAAGGTGTACTTTTGAATGAAAATGTTTCTAACCACCAGAGCAAGCTTTCTCATTGACTTGCCATATGGCCCGAGAACATCATGCATCCCACCCATAGCTGCAGTAGAATGAAAGTAAGGATTATGCCTCTTTCCCAACGGCTAATTAGCAGGAGGACTAAGAGGAGCACTGTGTGAGGGAGCACTCTTTAAAGTCTAAGACAGTGTTAGACAACCGGAGCTGGGGTGATAGTTCAGTCAGGAAAGCATTTCCCTTTCAAGCACGAGAACCTGTGTTCAATCCTCCAGAAGCCATTAAAACAGAAGCAAGCATGATGTAATAGCCAGCACTAGAAGATGGAGAAAGGTGAGTCCCTGCAGCTTGCTGGACAGCTGGCCTAGCCTACTCAGCAAGACCCAGGCCAGTGAGAGGCCCTGTCTCTAAAAGAAAAATATATGGTGACAGAGGAGAACACCCATCGTTGACCTCTGGTTAACATACACACACACACACACACACACACACACACACACACACACACACACACACACATACTTGCAAACACACACTCACACATACTCATACACACACATACACATTCACACCCTTCCATTCACACACAGGCACGAAGACAGCTAGCAGAATAGTCCCTAAATTGCTGAATGACAAAAGCCACACGTTAGAGTCTGGAGATCTCATTCAAAGTGGACAATAAGTAGTATTGACTCCAGTGTTGGTCGCCCTTCAGGTCTCAGTCTTCCTTTCTTATGTCCCTAAGGAGAGCATCTCTTTGTGATGTTAGCTTGCCTCCAGCACCTCCCTGATGCTTACTCAGCTCCCTTGCCTGAGAAAGAGGGAACTGGCTGTCCATGGAGCCTTGGCCAAAGTGTATATAACTAGATCATTAAGCGGGTATTTTAGCTTTCTTTGTTCATGTTTTTGTAGCAAATGCCTTCATGACAAGTAGAAGTGTTCTTCTGCTAATAGCAGTAATAGAACATTTCACGTCTATGCAAATGGATGTGGGGGAAAAGGCATTTAAAGAAAATAAGCAAAAAATGAGTGATGCATAATTTGGCAAATTATGGACATGATATGAGCGTGATTGGAGTAAGAAATCATACATCCTAATTTGTCCGACAGAGGCTAAGGCCTGGGAGTGCTTGTTTTGGAACCAGTTAAGATTTTCTTTTTAAATGTGGTGTTTTAACACTTGCACAACCCTTAAACAACCCTATAAGAAAGCGGAAACGAAGGAAGGAATTTGGAATTTTCAGTTGTCATTTTAGCCTCCACAGACAAACCTATTTGTTGAGGGAATCTAGGCACGGGAGTCTCACTTAAACCTTCTGAACATAGCCCTTCCACAAAGATGTAAGTAGTCTATCAACTACTTTTAGAACGAACTTCATTCAACCTGTGAGGAAAGATATTTTGCCTCCATCTCTGGAGACCACACGAATCCACAAATAGTTACAGTTTCAAAGAGGTTGCAAACAAGCGAATCCCTTATAATCCTACTTCCCCCGACTCCCCCACCTACACACACTCACACACACACACACACACACACAAACACACTCACACACATACACAGTTTTTAACTTGTGTCAGAGCAAGCACCCTGGAATATTTGCGGGTGGGTTTTTAAAATGCTGCTTCTGGAAGTTTCGGTGCAAGTTCAATTTAGGAAAAGTGTGGAAAGCAAGATGACATTCAGGTAGCTTGGAAGGCTGTTCGGTTGCATATAACATTGGGCGAAATGAAATGCCCAAGTTAATGATTTCTACTTTTTCATACGTAAGTCTTGCTTCAAGTAAGGGAAACTTGGAGAAGAAACGGCAGTAAAACCATGAGACTAGAATTGTCTTCGTTCCTTCCTAATACATTCAACTCCAACCCCGCAAAACGTAACCAGCTTCATTGTAGTCTCTCATGTTACCTCTCTCGGGAGTTACTGTCTTGAAGACTGATACAGCTTCCCCGCCCCCTCACAGTCTCCTAGTCTGTGTTTATATAATTATTGTCACAAATTTAGATGTGTGACACCTTAGCACCATATTATTGCACTTTAAGGAAAGCACGCCCTCTGGACTGTTCTCTTGGCCTGGGTGTAGGCTCTGTCCCCCAGCAGATGTTCTGTGGTGTTGTGAAATGGCTTCAGAATGCTGGAGTCAGATGGAGCTCGGAGGCGAGAGCCAATTATGTCATATGGTGTCAATGCCCAGTTACAACACTAATATAACCAACATTTTATTATTTTTAATTTTTTTGCTCCTAATGACTACCATGGATCCTTCAGGGCTTTTTACAAAAAAAAAAAAAAAGCCAGATTGGACCTGCCCTTATGCTTTTTAACCTGACACGGACAAGACATTGTTCGTGGTTTGAGTTTTAGGTGTACCCGAGGTGTACGCAAGAAGTGAACTGAAACAAAATTAAAAACCAAACCTCTCCTGCAGTGGGCATCGCTACTGACTGAACCTGTGTCTCGAATGTGGGCGTCTAGTAAGCATGGATGGAATGGCTCACTTGAATGCGCGTCTGCACACTGCCTTCTGTTTGGTGTAATTATCTGCCACTTTTCCTATTTGTGACCCCTCCTCCAAAGAACATAAACCAGTGCCTCTTTCACTCTTTTAATTCCTACCCTGGTTCTGAATACGTAATTATTTTGAATCTACCTTAGGTTGAGATAACAAAGATGACTTTGTAAGGAGTTTATATCTTTTCCTGATATTTTCTTGGCTATTGTTTATTGGATGAGAGGAGAGGGTAGCTGAAAGGGACCCCCACAAACCAAAACTGGTTGCATGGTCTCATTTGTTTGTTTTGGGAACACAGTCTCATGTAGCCCAGGCTGGTCTGAAGTTCACTAGCCTAGCTGAGAGTGATTTTGAACATCTGATCCTCCTGTCTCCATTTCTTGAATGCTGGAATTACAGGTGTGTGCCATGACACCTGGCTTTCTGTGGTACTGAAGATCAAACCCTGGGCACACTAAGCAAGCATTCTATCAATTGAACTAAATCCATAAATCGAAAGTCATTATTCTGTGGTTTCTGCTGAATACATTTGCTGGTCCCTAGCACAGGGCTGAGGGGATTTTAGGGATAGGTAATTCTCAAAAAAATTTCTGTTTTTCTCATTTCTAGGTAAAATGTTTGCTAGTTCCACGTTTGACTTTCTGTTGCTCACATATGCTTGCCTTTACAAAAGTCCTAATGTAGCCCGGGAGATAATATGTGAGCTCATTAATATTAATTTTCACTCCCACTGTTTTATTGGTAATGAAAGTAACTATAATTGTGACACAGTGCTGCCCTTTCTCATTCAGCAAGAGGATAATCTTTCCCAGGACTGCCCAAGTCAAATACAAAGAAGATGCAATCCTTTGCATCAAGATTTGGCCAGATGTATGAATGTCACACAGTAAAGCAATTTGTACCATTTCTCCACCCTCCCCAAGTAGTTTAGTTTCAAATAACAGCATCAAAGGACCTCAGAGGGGATTTTTAATGTTCTTGTGTTCTGGGATCGGTACAACTATACCTATTAAGTGCCAGGGTGTCTCCCAGCAGGAGCAGCAAAACATGGGACCATGTCATGGGAATGTGACCTTTGGAGATCTGGCTTGCTCAGGGCTACAGGAATAAGTCATGAGCCCAGGAGAGCTTTTTTTTTTTTATTTCTGCTTCTTTCCAGATATGTCATCCAGATTCCCTGTCTCCAGCATCCTCATGGCACTCAGTTCTTAGGCTAGGTATTAGCTTTAGGGGCAACTGTACCACAGCACACTAGGTACAAGAGGCAGCCTGGGACACATACAGCACTGGGAAGAAAGGAAAGGACATTAGTCCAAGCAGTCAGTCACCTCACTGAAGAAAGGGAGCAATTATTAACCATCACTATGCTGCTCACACGTCAGGTTCTTGGTTAAATCTTTCTTTTAACTTAGAACAGTTGGCTACCCTACCTACATACCCACAACCCAGGAGTATACTGTGATCCCCCACTGTGCTATACAACTGGTATGGATTCCATTGACAGTATTCTTTAAACTTTTATGAGGTCTTTTGGGAAGAATTGGATTTCCTAAGTAATATAACCTGACCCAGGGCATAGAGATGTTCTCTTGGTGGATGTTGCTTACCCTTCCAGGGTCCTTGAGAGGGCGTGGGCTGTGGCTCATTCCTTAAATACCATGCTTTACTGCCAAACCTCTTGCTTCTGGTCTCCATCTCAGGAGAAGTGATTTCCAAAGAGCAAGCAGAATTCTTCTGGGATCCTAAAAGCAGTGACCAAGGGAGCCATGGGAGCTTGGGAAAAGCCTCTGTTGCCCAAGACTAAGAATTTCTATACAAAAGAGAGAATTTCTATACACTCATCCCTGCCCTCCATTCGTCGTTACTATCTTTGCATTTCAGGATGGTTCTTATTGGCAATGACAATCTGATAGAATGGTTCCAGGCAGGCAGCACCTTCTACACATCTCCCTGAATCATCCTAGGGACGATACCAATTGAGTTGCATGACTATACTTATTTTGGAAAAGAATTTCCCTTTCCAAAACACATCCTTGTCATGGGTGGTTTTTTTTTTACACCTGAGATCAGCTGTGATTGCATAATTCAAAGAGGAATCCAAAGCTTAGTACAAAAACACGAGAAAGCACTCTGGGTGACTTCTGAACAAGTTTTACTGCTAATTGCATGTGGAAAGGTAAGTATATTGAATATGTCAGATTAAATAAACTGCTACCAGAATTACCCACCTGTGGTTTTCATGCCTTGTTCAACTACTAGAGAATATTAAATTATAGGGCATGGGTGATAGCTCAGTGGATAAAAGCCCTTGGTCTGCAAGTGTAAGGGGCTTAAGTTAGAATTCTCAATCCCATCTATTGTGAGCTACGTGACTTAAGACAAATTATGGATTATTTTTTAAAAAGGCATCAGCTTGCTTGTCTTTTAAATAAAGACAGTGATACTTCTTTTAGAATCTGGGCATGGTTACTGGTGCCTGTGACCCCAGTTTTAGGGGGTGAATTTCCTTGGCCAGTCAGTCTAGCCAATTCAAAGCTTCTAGGTCAGTGAGAACCACTATCCCAAACTATGTGAGTAATAATGTAAAGACCAATTAGGAAGGACACCCAGTGTCCTCCTCTGACCTCTGCAAGCATGTTCACGGATATGTGTACCTGCATGCATGCTCATGTGCATTCATCATACACATACCAACAGTGTTGTTTGTATACACACAAGAGAGAGAGAGACAGAGATAAAGAGACACACACAGAGAGAATTAAAATCACATTGCATGTGTGCCCCAGGACATGCTTTGCCTTCTATTTCTGTTGAGTAGATTGGAGGTCAGCAAACTACAGCCCTCAGGCCAGATATGGCTTGCAGCTTGGTTTTGTGTGACTTATAAACTAAAAATGATGCAGTGACTTTTAAAGAGGTATGGCTTTTAGGGAATAATGTGTCTCTGGCCATATGGGGACTCACAATTAGAAGAAGGGCAGAGCAGATCTCAAACCCAGGGCCATCAGCCCTCAAGTCTGTGCCTCACTCCTTTGGAACTAAAGCTGGCTACTGGATGCCAGACAACCGTGGAACTTTTATGTAATGTCTCACTGGATGCTGAGGTTCAATAATGTCAGTTACTCACTTCATGAGTGATGTTATAATATTGCCTAAGACTAGAAGTATGACTGTCTTTATTTTAAATATGAACAATCTGAGGCTTATAAAAAAATCTGTAATTTGTCTAAAGCCACATAACTTACAGTGCACTGGAATTAGAATCCGTTCCTCCCTAAAAACTGTTATGATGGGCCCTCGTCACTGAATTCATCTGCGTTCTATCACAGCCAAGCTTCCTTGACTAGCACTGAGTGTGGAATGGAATGTTTTGGTCTAATTTAATCTAAGGATCAGCAAACAATAGGCTTAAGTCAAATTTGGCTCCCATTTCTTTAAAAAATATACATTTAATATTTATGCATAAAATATTCATAATTATTTGTTAAAATATAAAGTAAGATGTATATTTTTATATATGAATACATATTACATGTATAAATAAAGAGATATAAATTAGATCACATTTGTGATGGTTCATCTTGTCTTCCAGCTGGATTAGATTAAGAAACACCTAGAAGATTGGTAAAGCATACCTTTGGGTGTCTGTGAGTACATTTCCAGAGAGGGTTAACTACAAATGGTACAGGAGGCAAGGGACCTGAGTGGAGACCATTTTGCCATAGCAACTGGAAGTCCCCCACCAAAAAACAAAACAAAACAAAACAAAACAGAGAAACAAACAAAAAACCAAAACCCTGACATTTTCTTATACACTCAAAGTCTATGGACACTTACACGCAACCATAGAGTTGACGGATTACAGCAGAAGCCACACACTCCAGTAGACCAAAGAGCATCCTGTCTGGGCCCTTCCCCTGGGTCCTTGGCTGATCATTCATCTAATTCATTTGGGGATCACATTCGTTCTTTCTGTGTGACTCTCAGTGCCTAGAACAGTGTGACCTCCTTAAACATGGAGTACGCGTTTGTGTCTAGAATCTGCTCATGTAACCCACACCCTCAGTCAGTGAGTCTCTTTAAGACTTCATTCCTGTTCTCCCCACTTTCCTCCTACTTCCTCCTCTATTGTTACATGTGGGTTTTATTTCACTTAAAATATACAGGGACTTTTTAATTAGGGGAAAACAAGTTTGTCAAAAAAAAAAAAGAGAGAGAAAGAAACTAAAGGCGTAGTGAACCATCTGGGATGTTCTGTTGTTTGTGCAGGAGTGGGATGTCCTTGCCCTCCACGTAGAGATGATCCCCACAAAACCCACATGGGTTTCAAGACAATGGGACTCTTGGCACTTAAGCAAAACCAATAGCAGTGTGTGGTGTTGGCCTCACTGTAGCTTGAGGAAGAAACTGACAACAAAATCCATGTTAAGATAAAGGTGGCAACCCAAGGACACCTTGAGGCATCTTACTGCAAGAATCATTTCGTAAGAACCACTTCCACCTGTACTGAGCATCTCTGATGTTCTAGAAGCTTTTCTAAGCACCCTTTACCTTTAATAGCAATTAATCTGCCCCCCACCCCCCAAAAAATCACTGGATCCTAGTATTGTCTACATTTCCATTTGAGTAAGGTAAGAATTACACAATTTAAATGATTTTCCCTCAGGTCATACAACTGGTAAGCAGCAGAGAGAGGAAGTAAAAAGCCCAGGCCCAGGAGTAGCCAACTCCAAGGTCTGTGCCTCCTGCTAGGATTCTGCATGGCCCATAAACTTGATGACATAACCAATGCCACATGACCCACGGGAACATTGGGCACACAGTAAACATTCAATAATTACTCTTTCCTCAGGGGCATATTTTAAAATATGTCTTAAAACCTACTTTGTTGTAGGCACCATGATGGGAACTTAGTGGTGATTCAGGATAAGTGGACTTAAATACCATTTCTTAATCTTCAAAAAGCATGATGTGGTTCTGAACCATCATCTGTATATTCTAGACTACTGGTTCTTAACGTGTAGTTGCAACCCCATTGGGGATTGAATGGCTCTTTGGCAGAGGTCACCTAAGACCATCAGAAAGCACAGGTTTTTGCTTCATCTTTCATAACAGTAGCAAAACTGAAGTTAAGAAGGAGCAACAAAAATCCTTTTATGTTTGGGGTCACCACAACAAAGAGGAACTGTATTAAAATGTCCTGGCATTAGGAAGGTTGAGAACCCTGTTCTGGAAGATTCCAATCTCATGGAAGTTCTAACCATGTTGTTCAATTTGCTTACCCATTCTTTATTGCTTGGAGGAAGATTTATATTTTGTCTTACACTTCCATTCCTTTTACTTTGCTCTCTTTTTTTCTCCAATCCCAAACCTCACAAAGAGTATACATACTGTGGAAACGATTTCTTAAACCACAAGGGTGATGTAACTCAATGCCTCTTCTTTCCCTCTTTCACACATAGAATATTGGCTTTGAGTGTGATTTTAAAATATTGCTTTGCAAATGTGATGAAAAGTGTGTCCTTTTCACCAGAACAAAAACAGTCCCTAGTGTGGAAGCTCCTTCCTGGTGTGCCTCCCTCCCAAAGATGAGGAAATCTGTGCAATGGGCCATAACCACCCAACAAGTAGGGGACAAGAGGGAGCCGTGCATTAGAAAGGCCTTCCATGCGTGCGTAGGATGGAGTAGTCACTCTGTTAAATCTCCCAGGACTATAGTTTAGGAAATGGCTTGTATTTAAATGTGCAGTAGTCCAGCAAGGCTTGCTTGCCATGCAGCTGATACGGGGGGCTTTTGCCATGGTAAGTGTTTGTGTTGGAACAGTCTCAGCTCGTTGCCATCAATTACTCAGGGTTATTTCTTGGCCAGAGGTTCCCTGTTCCACAAAGTATGTCATTCTATGTTCACAGAAATGGGGTTTACAGTCCTACCACTAAATTAAAATGGGTTCCTCCAAATTAAAAGCAGACAGGACAGATGTGGAGGGAAGAAACAGAGACGCACATCTTTTGTGAATCAGCTCATCACGGTGCCAGGACTTGAAATCAGTTTTTCCTGCAGTGGCCTCAACTGTGCCACACCTATGTAAGCTATGCTAAACAAGAAGGGAATTCACATTTTACCACGTACTTCTTTCCCTTGGCCCTGTGCAGAAGGATAAAGAGCTATGTTCGGCCAGGACTCCAAAGCACTTGGTGTGTGCTTGTGTGTGGTGGTGGTGGTGGAGGTGGTGGTGACTATGTATGTGTGGTGGCGGGCACTGTATGTGTGAACGTGTGTATGTGTGTACAATTATGAATGCACGTGTGTATGGAAGTCAGAGTCAGGCATCAGCCTTCTTGCTCTTTATTTTGTTGAGACAGGTTTTCTGATTGACCATGGAGCTCACAGATACAGGGGTCTTCCTAGCTCCACCTCCGCAGTTCCCGGCTTGTAAGAGCTTAAAGCTGCACCTGATTTAAATGTGGTTACTAGGACAGGTTCTCATGCTTGTACAAGCAGTTTACCAAGAGAGTCCTCTCCCTGGATGCCAGACTGTCTTAACAGGGTAATATGATGCTAGCATTTGAGGACGGCCAAGTCTAGCTTATGTCCCCATTGAACTATAGTGACCTATTTAGAACATCAGATAAACAGGATAGGATCCTGTCCCCCAACCTCTAGCACCTGTGTTCTTTGGGGATGGGGGACTTTGGTTGACTTTTTTAAAAATAAGGATTTTAGTATTCATAATAAAAATCTTAGTTTTAATTTCTTGGGCAATTTTTAAATATCGTAATGAGAAATTCTTCACAGGGTTGCCTGCGGGCCCACTCTCTGCCTCTTCTGGTTGGTTTGGCTGCCCAACCCTGTGCCCAGGCATTCTATTTTGCCTTTCATTCCTTCATACTCTGTATTCTGTTCATGACAGTCCCTCTGCTGCAGGGGTTTGGAAGTGATTTTTTTTTCGCAGTGAGTTTTTTTTTTTTTTAAGATTTATTTTTCATGCACGTGTGTGTCTGAGTGTATGTATGTGTATCATGTGCACGCAGATCCCTGCAGAGGCCAAAAGAGGGCTAGAGGTACATACTTTCAGACAGGGATGGATTGAGGTGATGTGGAAATAGAAAAAACAACCTCCACAGAAGCAAATTGTCTAGAACAATGAAAAGTCGCAGTGCCTCTGCAGGAGCCCAGACTACACCAAGGTAGATGGCACTTCAACATTTCCAAGGACAGAAGAGGGAATCTGGGGGTGAAAATTTTATCTGTAGATGTGTTCACTGTAGCCCTAGGGCTGAATACTGCCAGTGAATTCTCTTATCACATGTGGACTGCTTGTTGGGAGTCTCCTGGCTTCTAAACTGACCGCAGACATTTTTATTACTCTGTTGGCTTTCTTGACAGGCCTGTGTTTTTATCAGTATATGAGTCCAGTCGGGAGTTGCTTGCTTGTGGCTATTTTCGTTAGGTCATTAACCCTTCACAGGCAGTCACGAGATACTTGCTGTGGAGACGGAACCAAACCCAGGTCTTCTGCAAGAGCCACAAGGGCTCTTCACCATGGAAGTATTTTTTCAGCCTGTCTTTTAAACAAATATTTTCATGACATGTATTTATTTATTTATTCATGTGTATGTAGTGTGTGTGCATGCATGTGTGTGTGTGTGTGTATGCACACATTTTTTCTCCTTCCATCATGTCAATCCCAAGCATTGAATTCAGGTCATCAGACATGGTGGCAGCCACACTTGACCATTAAATGATCATGTCTTTCAAGTATTGTTGAAAAATAGTTCCCATGCCACACAAGTTATGTCACCATCAATAGTTCATAGCATATTCAGTGATTATTGGTACAGTTTACTTCAAATCACTTTTTTTTACTTCTAAAGAAGTACTGTCCTGCTCAGACCAGTGCTCAGTTGTAAAAGTACTTGCCCCAAAAGCATAGGACCTGTGTTCAATCCCTCAAGTTCAAAAGAAGTTTAAAAACAAAAAGCTAGGTAAGTTGTCTTGGGCCTGTAATCCTGTTCTTCCTGAAAAGGGAGATGGGCAGATTCCTGTAGCTGGCTCCTGACCACTCTAATCTACTTACCAAGATGCAGGCTAATAAGAGATTATGAATCCAACAGCAAACAAAGAAATAAATAAGCAAAAAGGTGACATCACCTACAAGAGTGCCTGCGGTTCACCTCTGACCTCCACACACGCATAGCCACTCACGGACACACACGCATGCATGTTTTCCCTCCCTGCCCCCCACTTTCTGTCACTTTCCTGAACTTCCTTATACCCCTACATTCCCTCCCTGGGACAATAATTAATCTCCTCCCTCGATAGCATCTCCTAACTGTGGACATTTTATGCAGATGGATTTAGGTGACAAGTGGCCTTTTGTACCTGACTTCTTTTATTTATCATCATGTGTTTGGAGTTCCTCCTTGTTGGACCATGCATCAACACTTAGTTCTTTTTAATCAAGCAATATTCCATTTTATGAGTATGCCATAATCTATTTGTCCATTCACAAACTGATGAATATTTGAGTTACTTCTGCTTTTTTGCAGTAGTGTTACTTTGGATATGAGCTTTTGCATACATAACTTCTCATTTCTCTGAGGGACAAGCCTAGTGGTAGAACGGCTTGTTAATATGAAAATTCTATGTTTAATATTTCAAGGCAACTGTCATATTTTTGACTGAACATTACCCAACGGTTAGCCTATAGTTCTCAGCTAAAATGCAGCTTCCTAAGAAGTGTTTTTCTGCCACTCTACCCTCTTGATTCAAGTACCTCAGTTAAATGACTCTCATAACCTACTCTGCCATGTCCTTCAATGCTGTATCCCAGCAAGTTGTTATGCTTTTATATACATAGTACTTTGATATATTCCTGTTTCCTGATAGCTTTCCAATTAAATGCCCTCTGCCTCATCACTGGCTCACCAGAACTCATGCTGATAAGGTACTATGGTAACCACTCTTAAGAGTGCCCAGTGAGTCCACTTCTCAATAACAATCCTCTTAGATTACAAGAGGATGTAATACCATCTCTATAGCGTGAGCTCGATTTGTCAGTAACCAAGTGACTTGAACCCTATGATCATCTTCTCTATCATTTTTTCTCATGACTTTCTTTTGGGGGAGTCCCATGATTGTCTCTTAATGATGTTATTCACTTGTCAAGGAAGCAAGGCTTCTTGTCAACAGCCATGCCAGAGAGTTGGTCCATAAGTTGAACTCTCAGAGGACTACAGCTCCAGTCCAAGTATTGATAGCTGCCTTATTATGGAATTCTGGTTGTGTGATAATAAATACTTGTTGTTTTAAGTGACCAAATTTTGAGAGAAATTGGTTCTGGAGTAGAAAACAAGTTTTGCTGTGTAAAACCCTAATATACGAATATAAAATGATAAGTTAAAAGAAAAGAAAAACAGCAATAGATAAAGGACTATATGCCATAGGCTTGTCATGAATGAATATATCAATGTATATTTTGGATAATTATTATGCAATATGTGTTGTGTGGACTTACTGTTTGCATTTTCTTCAGCTCATGTACTGAAATTCTCTCTTCCAATATGGTGGTGTTTGCAGCTCAGGTCTTCAGAAGGTAACCTGGTTTATGTCACTTCATGAAGGTGAATCCCTTAGAGTGGAATGGATATTCGTACAGGAGAAGAATGGCAACGTTCTTTTCTTTTTCTACACATTGGTACTAAGGAAAGGTTGCATTGCACAAGAAACCGTATGTCTACAAAATCCACCATCAGGGCCCCGCCAGGAACCACACCTGCTACCTCCTTGACCGTGGACTCCTCGCCATCTAGAAGTGTGAGAAGTTAATATCTGTTAGAGTCCCACCCCCACTGTATCTCCCACCCCAGTTTCTAGCATTTCCTCAAGAGGCTCAAGGAGACTAAGCCTAAATCCCTCTGAGCGCTCCCAACCCTAGCAGATACAGCATGACCCGTGTTTTGCTGGTGGGGAAACTCAGGTTCAAAGACAATAGAGATCAAGAGTAAACCTGTGTAATTCTGAAGCAGGAAAAATCAACAAATAAAATTGCCACATGGCTGTGCAGAAAATGTGCTCATCTGCTCAAGGGGAACCTAAGTGGTTTTGGGACCCAAAGCAAGAAGTAACGTAGTAAATCAGCTATATAGAGGAGCCATGCCATTTCCATTTTAAGGTGTTGAGGAGTTTAACTACTTGTGCACACTAAAAAATTTAACTGAAGTGAAATTCGCATATAAAATTAAACACTTTTCCATGTGTACCGATTGGTAGTATTTGGTGACTTTGTCCACAGTGTCCTCTGTCATGTCTAATTATTCCCAAAGTACATTAATTTGGGGGGGGTTCAAAGTTATGTTTTCCACACTCCTAGTCCACAACACATTGATGTCATCATCAGGGCACCATCCTTTCGTCAAGCCCCATCAATTGTTTTGCTTCATTTGGCAGGGCTAGAAATCAACCCCAGGACCTTGCGCATGCTAGGCAAATGCTTTACCACTAAGCTGCATATCTACCCTCAACTCTACTTTTGCTTCCCCTCCGTCCGTCCTCCTGAATCTCTTCCCCAACCCCACAAACACACAGTTATCTCCTTTCTTGTTTATATGAGCTTTGTTTGATAAAACCCTCAAGTACTTCCCAACTAGCATCTTTTATTTCTCCCTCAGTGGAACAGGTTTACCCAGCCACCTGTTCTTCAGGAGGCGCCTTTGCACCTGTAGGAAAGCCACGAACTGGCAGAGGGCACTGCTTCTAAACCAGGGCTCCGCGCAGAGCAGGCAGGGCTCGATGCAGCACGCAGTGCGTTTCATAATCGCAACCAAAGCTTATTGGGCTCATCCACACACATTTGCTTACATACTGAGTGTGGCTGTTGTCTCACTGTGCTGGCCGAAGAGCTGTGGCAGAGCCTGCATGGTCGGCCGAGCTCCAGATATGTACTAGTTTGCTTCTTCCCAAAAGAATTACTGAGCCCAGCTCAAGACCGTGGTCTGTCATCTTTCACACCGCGAGGTCCTTTGCAAGTCCCTTCACCTTCTGAGCCTTAAAATCTGCATCATACTGAAATAGAGTTTTGACACAGTGGAGGGACAGACTCGACTCCTACAAGTTGTCCTCTGATGACCACTCTTGTGGTGTGGCACACGCAGGTCTCTCTTCCACACGTACATAAAAGAAAGTTTTGATTTCTGTGGGGTTTTCCCTTTCTTTTTATCTGCCTAGTGCAAGATACTGCAGTTTTGACATAAAATATTTATGGGCAAGCCTGGTGAAAGAGATACAACAGAGAATATTCTTTGGTAGAGACAGACTGTGTACTGTGGCAGCCTTCTGCCCGCTGGCTCAGACTGACTGTGTCGCTGCATTAGCCACGGAGGTGCCATATTGATCTGCCCTGGAAACTCTGGGGCAGACAACTTGCCCCTTAGACACTGTCAGGACCTCCCCCTTCTGGGGCAGCTTGTTATTTGGTAGCGTAAGAAGGATAGGTCTTGGGATTAGTTTGAATTCCAACTCTGACATTTGCTGTGTGACCTGTTTTAGCTACTTAGCCCATGTAAACCCTGGTGTCATCTTATGAGATGTATTTATCCTGATATTCTATGATGCACGTAAGAAAAAAGAGACAAGATGCATGGAGAAACCCTGGTCAGAAATGCTTGGGATCAGCTGTGAATTAAAGTAGTTTATTTTATTTTACTGAGATTATGATACAATTACATCATTCTCCCCCTGTCTTTCCTCCCTTAACACCCTCCCATAAACCCCTATTTTCTTTTTCAAATTCCTAGTGTCTTTTTTCATTAATTGCTGTTGTATACATATTCCTAGATCCATATGCACAACATGCAACCTGCTCTTCCCCTGTTATGTTACTCTTACGTATGTTTCCCCAACATGACTGTCTAAATTTGAGGTGTAGTAATGTGGATGGGGGAATCCTGGAAGACCTCAACCCCACACAAAGAACTATAGGCAACCAAGGGATGCTGAGAGGAGGAGAAAGCAACAATCTTTCCCAGAGAAGAGTACACCCATAGGCTCTTCAACACCAAATGGTCAGATTTTACTTTATTTTTCCTTAGATTTAGGAGACTTTTGCAACTCCATAGTGAGAAATCTTGGAAATGGGGCTTACTAATTTGTGTTTCATGGCTGTTTTACACATGTAGCCTGGGGACAATTTTAATGCAGGCTGTGGAGTGCAGGTGCTTTTTGTCCACGATCCCAGGCCATGAGGTCAGGTGTGGAATTTTCTACTTGGTGACCTCATGTCAAGCTCAAGGAGTTTCAGGTTTGGAATTTCAGGTTTTTACTTTTTAAACTAGAGCTGTTGCACATGTTTTGAAAATCCTTGACATTGCATCCAGCAAGTAGGAACTACACAAGAATTAAAAGTAATATTAATGCAAGGCACTCCACATGGTGCTTGATGTGTATGCCTTCTTCCTGGCTCCCCACACAGAATACAAGATTTCTGCGTTCAGGATATTCAATTTTCTTCTTCCCTGTTTGGATACTGCCACTGAGGCTAGTTGTTGCTGCTGTCATTGGAAATCTGCTACTGCTATGATATGATTCGGGGACATTTAATGTTCATCCTTGCCTCAGAATAACAATGTCCACAGAAGCCACCTTCAGGGCCAGGACAACACCATCATAGCTACTGAAAGTTCCAGGCTGAATAGCATGTTTGTTAGCCATTGTCTTCTGCATGATTAACCAGGATTAATCAATGTATCGGGTTTGTCTTTAAGGGAAAGAGGCATAGATAAGGCTTACAAAATGTTTACGATGTGTGCAACAACTTATTGAAAATAGATGTCAACCTCGGAGGCCCCAAGAGGAGAGTCAGGAGGCCCCTTGACCAGATGCCAATCTCAGCTCAGCTGGGTTTCTCCCCCACTCAGTCTCTGTGACTTAAAAGCAGTTTCCTAATCTCCCTGACATTCTATTTGCTTATCCAAAATCAAGGCTGAAATGGACCAACTTCTGGGCTATTGTGCACATCCATATCTAACCCGTGTTCTGCCATAGAAGAGGCATTTGATGAAAGCCTCTCTTCTGGATGAATTGGTTCAGGGTCACGGTGGACACTGAGAGTGCCTTTGGCATCACACATTATTGCAAAACCTTGCAGCTGCCATCTGGTTTGGGGTCTGCGTAAGGGCAAGACAAAGGAGAAGGGGAGCCCAAAGGTAGGGATACATTGATAATAATGAGAAACTAAGGGACCATGTGCAGTGGTTCAAATGATAAATGCACACCATAGGCTCAGGGATTTAGGTATTTGTCCCCCAGCTAGTGGTACTGTTTGGGGAAGTTATGGAAGCTTTAGGAGGTGCAGCCTTGCTGGAGGAAGGATACCGTAACTGGGGGTGGGCCTTGAGGGTTTCAATCCTAGCTCACTTCCCATTAACTTTCTCTGCTTCCTGTGCACAGTCCAGATATGATCTCTCAGCATCTTGCTCCAGCTGCCTGTTACCCTGTCTTTCCTGCCATTGTAGATTTTTTTTTGAGGCAGGGTTTCTCTTTGTAGGTGTAGCCCTAATGGTCCTAGAACTCACTCTGTAGATCAGGCTGGCTTTGAACTCACAGAGATCCACCTATCTTTGCCTCCCAAGTGCTGGGATTAAAGACGTGAGCCACCACCTCCCAGCTTGCCATCATGAATTCTTATTGCTCTAAAACCATAATCAGGAAAAAAAGATTCATCTCTGTGTTGCTTTGAGTCATGGTCTTCTATCACAGCAACAGAAATGTGACGTAATGTAAATGTAATATAATGGATACACCTTAGAACCTACCAGAGTTCGCAGTCCGGGAACACAAGAGAGTTTGATTCAAGTCAGAGGTGTGCTGAATCAGTTAGGCAGGGATAGTATCCAAAGCATGACGTCGACCACAGCTCTCAATCAACACTGACCAGGGGCCAGGCACAGCGCTGAGCACTTTCGACACACCCTGGACTAATAGTGTGAGTTGGGCGGTCTACCTTGGTTACAGTAATGACAGCTGCCCTATATTGGGATGCAGCCTTAGAATCGGCTCTCGCTGATAGACAATCAATAGAAGCCCTAGGAGCTGAGGCTATGTCAAGAGAGACGTCAGCCTGCTCTTTCCCTACTGTGGCTAACTTCAAAGGCACACAGGTTGATTGGTACAGTGATGTCAGAAGAGGTAAAGATCCCAACTCTCTGATAGAAGAGAAATCTCTCCTCCTACATGAACGAGAAACCAACTATCATTGTACGAATTCACTGAGGAGTCAAGGTTTCTTTCTCGCTAGAATATAGCTCAGGCAATCCTTACAAACATAATACTGGCTGACATCAGTTTCATGCTTGCTACTACAGACTTCACATATTTTTTAAAAAATTCATTTTATCCTCTTTTTTTTCCATATAAAGTAATAGGAGATTACTTAAGACAGTAATCACATAGTGAGCTGCTTCAGAAAGGAGTTGCGATGTAGCATTTGGACCTTAGCCCTGCCCTCTGAGACAATGCACAGAGTTGCTTCTTTTCAGAAGGAAATATAATGGAAAAGTTAAGATCTTGGGGTCCCTGAACTCAAAAATGACAGAATAATGGTTCAAAGCCAGGTCTATCACTTCATGCTCTCCTTTACGGTTTTGATCCAGGTTAGTCCAAAGAATGTGCAAATTTCCTGTTTCAATTCACAGCATCCTCTCTCCGCTCCCCTCCACCCCACCCGACACACACACTATAAAGGATGTGAAAGTCTCTGGAAAAATGCAGAGTGGTGTTTGGAGCCTCAGTGTGGGCGTGGGTGGGCAATGGGGCTGTCTGTTTTGCCTTGTGTTTAAATTCCTTTCCAAGGATAACCGCAGATATGCAAGCCTGTCAGTGACACAGACCTGGTGCCTGGGCAGCGCTTTTACCTCACAGAGTTTCTCTGTGCTCTCTGCTAGGGTGCAGAGCTCAGCTACTCGCTGTAGGCTCTCCCTGGAGAGGCTGCGAGAGCCACTTTGGACAGCCGTACTGATTTTCAAAGCCACGGCACTGGAGCCTCGGGGCTCTCTTTGACTCATATTTCCCCTTTCAGTTTGTAATGCCGGAAAGGTCCAGAGAGGCAGCTGGAGAGGCAGGCACCGATCCCCCTGAGAGGGTAACGAGGAGGAAGCCATGGCTCAGAGGGAAAGACAAGAAAGGAATGATGATGGGAGCTAACATACAGGGGCACAGGTGCCAGGCAGTATGTAAACCACTCTGTGGACACACTATTATAGGATGATCTGGAGATGCCGAGAGGTGAGTATTCTGCTGGTTTAACAGCGCAGAAGGCTTAGATTCAGAGGGATTCCATGCCTCATCAAAGACACACATCTTCGATTAAGAAGTAATATCAGAAACCAAGACTTTTTTGGCACAGCTTTGCTTCATGTGTGCTTTTCTGCATGGGGTTACTAGAATGAAGAGTTCATAGGAGTTCTTAATTTTGCCAAGAACATTTGAGTATGACAATATCTGATTCTTAGGAAAGCTTTGTGAGGTGGGAAGGGCTTGTCTAATTCATAGTGAAAGACTCTGAGACCCAGGAAGTCAGCATCTCATGGGAACTTTCATACACAGGCAGGGACTAAGATCCAGGTGTTCTAAAACCTAGTTGGACATCTTCCCATGAGACCCATGACTCTTTTCATGGAAGTACAGGATTTCTAGGGAGCCAAGAGCATTGGGACCATCAAAGACTTGAGTCGTTCCTTTCTAGCTCAGGATGAGCCTGGCCTATACCACACAGAACTGCGAGCCTAGCTTTCCTTAGCCATAAAGTAAGGAAGCATCTAGTATAAGTCTGCGTACAGCCAGGGCTCCATGGGTAGAAGCAGTTAAGGTCCTTAACCTATAAAATCTCTTTACCTGACTTTTACTGCCTAAGAAAAATCACACTGAAGAAAATCTGTTATGACTAAGATAATGCCAGGGACTGCTGGCAGTTCCTATGTGTTAGAGATTTCTAGGGGACTTTGGCCAGTGCTGGCTTTGTGAACTGTTGGAACATAATAACCTTTAGTGCCTCTCCCTGGCCTTATGAAGGTTATGTTGGGGTATAAAAGACCCTCCGGGCACACTGTTCTCCAGTCCCACAATCGACAGGTCCCTAGGAGCTGCGGTCCCTCTCAATGGCATCAGCTGCCTTTCTGTTAAGTGTTATTCTCTTTGGTCTTCTGGGAGTCCCACCAGCATCATTAATCAAAGCCCTGCGTTGCTGCCTCGTACTGAAGCATCCTCCCCGCCTCATCAATCATAAAAGCAGTAAAGAGTGAGCTTTGGATTGCTAAGGAAAGCTCCAGACAGCACCAAAAGAAAGGGGAAAAAAAAAACCTCAGTGCGGGGGCTGGGGAAGAGCTTAATTATCAGCTGGTCCTTGGCCCATCACTCACGCTGGAAATGTCTTTACAGCTTTATTTGGGTTGTGTCTCTTTTTAAATCCTAGTAAACAGCCGTTACACTAAAAACCCTCATTGCTTGGCACAGGGAGCCCCACTGGTTTTCAAGCTATTATTTTAATAAGGCCTATTTTACAATTAAGGCACCATGGGCTTTAAATTACATATAAAATAAAATGTGGAAATTGAAGCATTAAGTGTGTGACTGCTGTTAGAGAAACAGCAGCCTCTCTTTGTGGTGAAATGCTGTCTGATATAAAAACGAATGGAACAGAAGGCTGGGATTGTGTATTACCATGATGAAAACGAGAGAATAGTGCCCACGTACCATGCACACACACACACACACACACACACACACACACACATACACACACTCTCACACACACACACAACCATCAGAAAGGCATAGAAGACCTATGCACCATTCAATTAAGATTTAAGGTCATGTGTAGGTGAACCACGATGATGATGATGATGATGTCACCAATAATCACACCTAATTTTTTAAAAATGCTGTCTCATGTAGCCTAAGCTGGCCTCATATTCACTAAGTAGCCAAGGATGACCTTAAACTTCTGATCCTCTTGCTTCAAACCCCCGAGTCCTGTGCAAATGGACATGCACTACCACACCTGGTATTTGGGCGTGTTTCAGGCTAGAACGCATAGCTTTGTGAATGCTAGGCAAGCACTCTAACAAATTGTGCAATATCTTCAGCCCCATCACCTAAACTCTTTGAACATTGTTCCCAGCTAAGCACCAACTGAGAACTGTTTCCTGTACAGTGTCATCTTGTCAAGTTTAAGACAAATGTGTATTTTCATCCCTAGGGCAAAAGAGAAATGGGGACTTGAAAAGGAGATCATTTGTCCGTCTTTTGTCAGTGCCAAGAGCTGTGTTGGGTAGAGGGGAGTCCATGAGCAAGAGGAATGCCATGGCCTTCCCTTTATGGCAGTTATAAGTTATCAGGGGGTTGAGATGCTAGAAGAAAACTCTTCCCAGATGGAGTCTATCCAAGGTAAGGCTTGATGGAGAAGGGGGCGGTGTGGTAGTTGACATGAATATCAACTTGACCTGGTCCTGAGCCATGCTCTGGGTGTACATGTGAGTGAGTTTCTAGATTGTATTAGCTGATGTGGGAAGATCCACCCTAAGTGTGGATGGCCCTATTCCATTGGATGAGCTGCTAGACTATATAAAAAGATGCAAGCCAGCTGAGCACCATCATCCTTTCTTTCTGCTTTTTGGTTATGGATGCAATGTGACCAACTGCCTTGTCTTACAGCTGATACACCTTTCCCTGAACCCTGGGAGTACAGGTATATTGCTGCAAGAGAAAGGAGAGCAAGTGATGAGGGAGGGCAGGTTTCTTTCAATCAGGGTGGCCAGGGAAAACCTCTTTGATAGGGTGATGCTGAAGCTAAAGGGAAGGAATGAGGAGAGAGAACCCAACTATGAGATGAGAGCCAGCAGAGGCCATAGGCTGGTAGAAGGGAAGCCCTGGGTGGCTTCAAACGCAGGGAAACAACAAGGTAGGGTAACAAATGAAAGAAAATGGAACAAAATGAGGACAGAGAGGCAAGCAGGGGTCAGTGCCTTCATGACCACAGCAGGTAATTGACTTTTTTCTCAGTCTTGAGAGAGCTGTGGCCAAGAAAGATGAATGCACCAGTTTTAAGTCAATGACTTGGGCTGCCAGTGAGAATGGATTGGAAATGGGTCAGGGTAAAAATAGGGAGACAAGTCAGGCTGACAGCAGCCCAGAAAGACCCAGAGGCTGGGCCATGAAGAGAGAAGCTGGGCGTGTTTCAGATATATTTTGGATGCAGAAATAACAAACACCCACCTTCCGTGGCCTTCTATCAGAATCCCCCATCCCATCGTACTATCATCTGGTCATTGTCCTCGCAGAGAGGAATTCATTGGTTCCCTGAAAAAAAAAAAGGTTGCATGTTCCAAACTCTTCTTTTTAAGCTGCCACCAATTCCTTTGTAGTTGGCATTTCAGTTCAGAGGAGGGAAGAAGGTTTGGAAGGTTCTTTTACAAGCAAATGAGCTGAGTGCCAACGAGACCTATTTGCCTCTGTGGACAGCAGCCTGTAAAGGGTAACACTGGAAGCATCCATTTGCCTTTAGGGAGCATGGCCACCCCAGGGGCAGAAGGTCTTAAAGAAACTGCTCTGGAGAAAGTATAGAGCTTGCATCTGGCCCGGTGACTGAGGACAGCATTGAGGCAAGTCTTTCTTCTCCGTCAGATCATGAACCTCCTCTATGAGGATCAAGAGGGTGTGACTAGTTGTGTCATAAACTTGGAAGCTTCCCATGTTTTGTCCACAGAGTTCTGCTCCTGGGTGGTACTGAGTCAAATTTATCAACATCTGCCAGCTGCTCAGTGGCTTATGGAAAATGACTTACAGCTTTAGAGTTTGAGTCCCACTTTATATGTTTCCTTGGCAACCACAATGGAGATCCTGGGATGGAGTGATGAGATGGAAGGTCCTTCCAAAAGGAATGGTCATTTTCAGTTCCTTTGCTCTTCAGTAACAAGAAATCTGCAGGCAGGTGTTGGAAGAGGGCAGCTTGGGACCTTCTGAAGATGCTCAGGGCAGATTTCTCTCCCTTAGTCTCCCCTGAGAAGATATTGGTGATATCTACTTGATTGTTTGTCATTCTCATCCTTTGTAGAAGTATCATAAAACTGATTCTCCTACCTGCTTTTTTTTTCATACTTCCTGGTACAGAAACTACATTTTGCAATGTGACCACTGTTGTGAATTCTGCTGATGGGACACAAATCAGACTCATTCTACTAGAACAGTAAAACTGAGATTAAAGTCTCAGACGTCCTGGTCTCTTGAAAAGAGAAAATAAAAACCTTCTAGGGAGACCCATATTTCCCATAGGTGGTATCAGAGAAGTCAATGCTATGCATACACTTGGAAAGGTCTTTGACCTGCATTGTACAGATGTGTCTCTCATGACCGTTTGTGTAATACCACAGGAACACATGTCTGTCAGGCCATGACAATAGAGGCAGAAACTCATAGAAGATGATTTAAGGACCAGTTCTATCATGTTGGTCAGAATTAAATTAGTTGAGTCAAGCCCTGTAAGAGCTTCAAGAAAAAGGGTCTCTCTAAAAGCTGAAGAGAAATGGTATAGTGTGTGTGTATAGCCTTACTTCACCACACACACCACAAACAAAGATGGTCAGTCTCCAAAGGGCCCAGAAATGAAGTAGGTGTGTGCCAGAAGCAGCTTCCCCAGGACAGCCTCACTTTGTAACCTAAGTCAGTTAGTGGCATCTCTGAACACTGACAATGAGCAGCACGCAGACCGCATCCTCTGCATGACGAGTCTTGGAAACACTTGAAGTCTTGGTTTTAAGTCCAATTCCTTTTGCTTATAGGGAGGTAAAGTTCCGCCAACATACACAGCACTTCCTGTCACCAGCTGTCATGCAGACACTCATGCAATGGTGCAGTAGAGGTTGGTGGATCAAGTTTAAAGACAAAATTTTGCAAGCCACTCACCAAGAAGAAAACTCCCACTGGAGTGTTTTATTTATTTACTTTTGGTATGCACCATGCCTTTGGAAAGATTATATTCTGTTGCAGTTGAGACAAGGGGCCATGGACAAGAGAGGAAGTCCACACTGAAGCTCAGAACAAGGGAAATGAGGATAATTTGTCTGAACAGGTGAAATGAGTAGCATTGGAAGACCCATCAGTGAGAGGAGGATCCTGCGCTCTTAAATATTTTCCCACACTTATGCTGACCTTTGAACGTCCAGCCTAGACCTTTCTGATGGTCATGGACGACACCTTTACAGAGTGTCCTGACCTCATCTTTTGTCTCATCTTTGCCAAGCTTCCAAGCTCTACCCAATGCCCCAGACACTGTCAATCACAGGGTGGAGGCTCCCTCTGCCTCTGTGCGCTCGGCTTTCTCTTCCTCAGGAAAACTTCTCCTCACTCTTTAGTTCTCAGCAGTTTCCCCTGTGCCGCCAAGGGCGATTAGCCGTTCCTGTGTCACCATTGCCATAGCATTTCTGTCTTGGAATTGTATTTTTTGCCTCTCTTCTTTCTCCTTATCTGGCCCCTGACCCTTACCTGGGAACTCTTTGAACATAGGAATTCCTATTACGTTGAGGCTCCCTTTAACTGTCTTTTATCTGATACATAGTAAGTGCTCAGTGAATAACTGAATAATGAAAAATATGCTAATGAATAGATCAAGGAGGATGTCATCATCAAGACTTAGAACACATCTAATTTGTTCAATTGATTTCATGATTGGGGTGAATAAAGACAGGTTTGGTACTGTGACTGGACTTACTTCATTTTTCTTTATGGCACCACCCAGGGATGGTTTGGGTTTGGGGCTCTTTCTCTGGACTTTTAAGTCCATATTCTCCAGTTTAAGTTTAGTCTTCTCTATTGTCTAATATAATTTATTTTTGTTTTTTTACCCTCAGAATCCCATACTCACATAACATACTTATTTATGTTATTTAATAGCCCGAGAATGTTGATTCTGTTGAAGAAAGAAACCTTCCTTACTTTGTCTCCCAGCATCCTCTCTTCCACAGTAGTACCTAGACTAAGTGAGTGCTCATCTTAGTTATACTTGTTTTTTAAAGAACGAAATTGAGTCAGTGTGTATCCTATTGATATGTTGCTCGCTCACTCAGATATGCTCCTCATCTTAAATAGACCCCCTCCACCCCCGAACATGGTTAACTTTCATTTAAAACTGACCATGTGGCAGTAGCTAACTGGAACACAAAATCATGAGGATGCAAACTGGGACTAATGAAAAAAAGAGATCCATGGTGGATTAGTGATGTTTGTCAGGAGCTCAAGAAGAGAGGGTGGTGCTGCATCCATAAACTAGACAAATTCAAGAGGAACATTGAAACAATACTTGGTCATATTGTTCAATCCATAAACATCACTGCAGAGCAGTAAAAAAAAAATAAAAGCCAGAGGGTGAGAATATCTGATGTACCAAGAATTTAATTTTGAAACTAAATGTAAGAGGTTCCATGGTAAATCTATTTTAAACCTTCATTCCAGCATATAAATAAATTTGATTATCAACTTCACCTGCCAAAACATCGAAGTAAAAACTACTTACTGAATTGTAATTCACATAAATTCAAGTAGTTATTTGTATTGTTATGATTTGGATATTGTCTTTGTATGTGCCCCCAAGAATTCATGTGCTGGAAGATTGATCCCCAGTGTGCAGAGTTAAAAGGTGCCAGCACACTAGGAAGGGGAGTAGTTGGGATGCCAAGGTGTTGCCCAGGGAGGGAATCAATGCTGGTCAAATTCCCATCAGAGTAGATCATTGTTCTCTTTCAGCATTTCGCCTTCCCATTACTCATACTCCTACCATGGGGATGCTGTTTACCATGGGGACATCATCCAGACTGAGCAGAGGCTGATGCCAGAACTGTGAGCTAAAACTTTTTCCTTACAAACACCCATCCTCGGGTATTTTGTTATAGCAAAGGAAAAAGTGATAAGGTTGCCTTAGAAAAAATTGAC
Organism: Ondatra zibethicus; assembly: GCA_004026605.1. NCBI lineage: Eukaryota > Metazoa > Chordata > Mammalia > Rodentia > Cricetidae > Ondatra > Ondatra zibethicus. The sequence continues at coordinate 10,966 of PVIU01002068.1, read as the reverse complement.
TTGATGTACTCTATAATAGTCATTATTGCCCCCCAATAGATGGCAATATTCCCAGCATCACTTCCACTAACAGTATGGCAACTATGTCTTTCCAGCCTACTGAGTTCCCTCATAAGATTCTTATTGGTCAATGAGATTGTGAATAGAGGTGACCTGGATTTCCTTTGGGCCAAAGCTTCTAGGAGACAGGTGCATAGCTGCTCTTTTTCTTTTCATCTCTGAATACTACCGTCAGAGCTCCAGATGGTAGGCTTGTTGAGCCTGGATCCCTAACTGAAGACACCCTGGAGTGAAGCAAAGGCCTGGCTGATTTGCTTTGGGTGCACAACACAGACGGTAAATAAACCTTGTTAACATTTTTAAGCCACTAAAATGTGGAAATTTTTTATCTCTGCCATGTGACTTGACCCTGTTTTGACTGACAGTCTCTACATTGGGAATCATGATACATCACAGTGGACAACAGAGATAAGATTTTTCCCGAGGACCAGTTCCTTGGCTCAGCCTGCTGGTTCTCCAAACTGTGGCTTCTGTTCTTCTGAAATATTTAGGAAAAGAATCAATACAGGAAGAAATGAAAGAGCTCCCACCCACTGCTCTTCCTCCAGAGCCATGTTCTCCAGTGGAACAAAGCTCAACACTCGCCTTTATAATCCCCCCAGGCTTTCTTATTTCACACCTTTGTCCCTACTGTCCTCTCCCATCAGAAAGCCTTTCTGTCACCTTGTATCCAAGATAGTCCCACCTCTCAAGGACCAATGACAATACCAGCTCTTCCAAATATCTTCTTCACAGCTGGGAGGGCTGTCTCCCTCTTGTGAATGCTCAGAGGACTTTGTCGTCTTCTCTCCTCTCACATATCCCATTGTGTCCCAACAAGGTTGACTGAATGAGTATGCGAAGGCAAATCCAGGAAGACATTGACAGCAGCATGGAAATGACATTCACCAATCCCGGCGATTGGTACACCTCTGCTTTCTCTTTTTAGGTTTCCTCCATAAACTTCTTCTTATTCTAGACAGCTTTTCAGTGCTGATCTCACTCCTGTGCTCCTGACGTGAACTCTTTTTTCACTATTTCTTTTATCAATTTTTCCCCTTTGTGTTCAGATAAATGTATCCTGTTGACAGCTGTACTTTTAATCACGTGTCCTGATTGAAGTCATGCATTCAGATTCATCTCTTGCTCAAGATACTTTCTAGGCCTCTAAGATACACATAGAATTCGATAGCTAGTAACCTCAACTACATTAACAGATCTTCTGAAAGATACACCAAACTCTGGGACTTAGTGTAAAATAAAAATCCCAGGTTTCTTGCTGAAGAATTATGGAGAATTTCAAGATGGCAAGAGATGAGAGTGAAACCATCACTTCTACCACACATACTGTGTAGGCCACATGCACAGTAAGTCAGCCAGGCCACGTGATATGAGTGTGCAGTGCCTTTTATGATGTTTGCATGTGCACACATGTGCCACAGCATGTGAAAGCCAGAGGACAGCTTGTAGGAGTTGGGTTTCTCCTTTTGCCTCATAGTCCCTGGTGCGGGACAATTGTCTATAATCTGTCAATTATGTTTTAAATAAATGCTGATTGGCCCGTAGCCAGGCAGGAAGTATAGGCGGGACAACCAGACAGGAAGTAGAGGCGGGTCAATGAGATCAGGAGAATTCTTGGAAGAGGGAAGCTCCCTCTGCAGTCCCAGCCCAGACACAGAAAAAGCAAGATGTGACTGCCTTGCTGAAAAAGGTACCAAGCCATGTGGCTAACATATACTAGAATAATGGGCTAATATAAGTTTTAAGAGTTAACAAGAAGCCTGGGCTAATGGGCCAATCAATTTATAATTAACGTAGACCTCTGTGTGATTTCTTTCGGACTTAATGATTGTGGGAACCGGGCAGGACAGAAACCTCAGTCAACAAGTCCCAGAAACCGAACTCAAGTGGTCAGGCTTGACAGCAGGTACTTTTACCTACTGTAGCATCTCAATGGTTCTGTAATTTCTTTAAACCAGACTGTGTGTCATGATCAACTCTAAATTTATATTTGATCCCCTCCAAACTGGGAACACTTCCATCTGTCTATCCCAATCTACTGGGCATGTGCTAACTACTGAGTAAGGATAGACAGTCATACAGCTCTTCAAAGGTATTCATTTGATGACCTACAAGAAAGTTCCCCATGGAATCTCTGCTCTCTGGAGAGAAGGTGGGAGGCATCCCAGCACCCAACCAGCAGAGTCACTCAGTGCCCCCCCACCCTTCAAGATGCCAAGGAAAGGTTTTGATCTGTCACCATTCTCCTTTAGCTGACGTGTTCATCTACCAGAAGTACTAGCTATTTCTCAAATAGAGTTAAATATCTGGCAATGTCTTCTAAGAATAGGAGTCTTGATGGCCTACTTTTCTCTCATCTTAAATTTTCTTTTTCAACCCAAATCAAAAGAAAGCCGGGGTTTCCTTTTGCTTGTGTTGTCTAACTCCTCTACAGTTCACTTCCACGTCAAGGTAACAGAGGAGCTGTGGAACATTCTCCAGGAGGGCAGGCCAGCAGGAGTCCCCAGCATGGATCTGAAATGTTCTGTGATCTGCTCATATCTCTGCAACAATGCACCATCCACAGGGAATAACTCACCATCTGCAGGGAATAACTAGTCTACCCCACTCAGGGTTCATAGCACTAAACAGTTGCTATGAGGACCTGGAAACCATACTGCTGGCTTGGTTTGCCCCACATCTGATGGATTACAGAAGTTTGTTAAGTACAGAAGAGATAGGTCAAAGTGTGGTGGCTTTGATCTCTGTGGGATCAAGGTTATATCATGCTTTAGTTGGATATCATGTTTTCTGATGTTTAGACAAGTTTCTGATGTTTAGACAAGTTTCCATTCTGGTTTTGCTATATCAGTTATACCATGCTGTATTTATTACTAATCATCCATGGACCAAACAATGTGCCCATTTTTTAATTTAGTATTTTAACCATGTTCAACTGAAGTTCCCCTGGAACAATGATGTGGAGCTACCAGCTTGTACTAGTTTATACTCTCCTCCCAAGTCTTATTTATCAAAAGGATGTTGACATTTGCAGCAGGCCACATTATCTCATGGTGTTCATCATAGTCTCCAAATCAGAGCATTTTTGATTATTTTTAAAGACTTATTTTTGTTTTCACTTATGTGTATGTTGTATATACCACATATGTTCTGGTACCCACAGAAACCAGAAGAGAACACCAGATCTCTCAAAACTGGAGTTACAGGCAATTGTGAGCCACCCAGTATAGATGCTGGGAACTGAACTCAGGTTCTCTGGAGAAGTAGCATGTTTTCTTAATCACTGGGAAATCTCCCCAACCCTTTTGTTTCTTTCCAGGGAGTTTATCAGTTCATCACACATCTTAGATGGTGCTAGAGGCAGAAGTCATCTCTTTCCCAATTCATTCATGGTATTAGTTGAATAAATCTGTTATTAGAGCATTTATCTTCAAACTTGGGGCACTTCAACAGTAAAAGGCCATGGAGAACTCCAAGATTATACACAGCAAAACGGTCTTGAGAAAGCTAGAATGCGTGCCCATCAGACAGCCTTGCTCTAGGCTGCTGTTCTTGCTAGGGCTGCAGCAGTCACAGGGACAGATGTGAGCTCAACATTCTGACATGATAGCCTAGTGGACTGGAAAGAAAACTTATCAATAAGAATCATTATTTTCTCATGATATCAATATGTTTGTGCCAAATACTCCAAGAACAATGAGCTAAAAGCTGTTTTTTACATCAATCAAGACATTTTGAATTTCAACTATATAAAGTAATTTGAGTGTCTTTTTTGTATTTATTTTGTTGTTGTCTTTACATCACAACCACAGTTTGCCTTCCCTCCTCTCCTCCTAGTCTCTCCCTCCATCCTCCCCCCATCATCCTTTCCTCCTCCCCCAAATCTCTTCAGAAAAGGGAAGACCTCCTAAGGGTATCAACCAGCTATGGTATATTGAGTTGCAGTGAGACTAGGCACCTCTTCTTCTGTTAAGACTGAATGAGGCAACCCAGTATCAAGAAAGAGTCCCAAAGGCAGATGACAGGGTCAGAGATAATCCCTGTTCCACTGTTAGGAGGCCCACAAGAAGACCAAGCTGCACAACTATAACACACATGCAGAGGGCCTAGGTCAGTTCCATGAAGGCCCCCTTCTTGTTGGTTCAGTCTCTGTGAGTCTCTATGAGCCCTTGTGGTGTCTTTGACTCCTCTGGCTCCTAAAATCCTTCTTCCCCATCTTCCACAGGATCCTCTGAGCTCTGCCTACTGTTTGACTGTGGGTCTCTGCATCTATTTCCATCAGTTGCTGGGTGAAGCTTCGCTGATGACCATTGAGCTAGTCACCAACCTATGGTTATATCAGACTATCATCAGGAATCATTTCATTGACTTTTTTTTTTCTTTTTGCCAGTCGTGTTTGGTTCAGTCCTAGGTCTCTGGGCTATTCTGCCTCTGGGTCCTGGCCCTCCAGGCAGTGTCAGTCACAGGCTCCCTCTCACAGCAAGGGACTCAAGGTGAACCTGTCATTGGTTGGCCACTTCCACCATTTCTGTACCTCCTTTACCCCAGCACATCCTGTTGGCAGGACAAATTGTAGGTCTAAGGTTTTGTACTTGGGTTGGGGTCCAAAAGCCTCCACTCAAAGTCTTGCCTGGTTACAAGAGATGTCCAGTTCAATCTCCATTGCTAGGGGTCTTAGTTAGGGTCAACCTCCTAGCTTCCTGAGAGTTTCTATTGCACTAAGTTTCTAGCTCTTTTCAGAGATGAGCCCTGCCCCCTGGTCCCAGTTGCCTCTCTCAGTACTTTCTACCCCATCTTCTCCCACCTGATCTCTCCTGTTCCCATCCCCAGCCCGACACCTCCCCACATCCACCTGTGATGTCTATTCTATTTCCCCTTCAAAGTGAGATTCATGCCCTCCCTTGAGCACTTCTTGTTACTCAGCTTCTCTGGGTCTGTAGATTGTAGTATGGTTATCCTTCACTTTACAGCTATTATCCAATTATAACTGAATACATACCATGTTTATCTTTCTGGGTCTGGGTTACCTCACTCAGGATGATCTTTTGTAGTTCCATCCATTTGCCAGTAAATTTCATGATGTCATTGTTTTTAACAGCTGAGTAATATTCCATTGTGTAAATGTACTACATTTTCTTTATCTGTTCTTTAGTTGAGGTACATCTAGGTTGTTTCCAGTTTCTGGCCATTACAAATAAAGCTGTTATGAACATAGTTGACCAAATATCCTTGTAGTATTACTGATCGTCCTTTGGGTATATGTCTAGGAGTGGTATCACTGGGTCTTGATGTAGATTGATTCCCAATTTTCTGAGAAACCGCCTTGTTGGTTTCCAAAACGACTGTACAAGTTTGCATTCCCACCAGTAATGGAGGAGTATTCCCCTTACTCCACATCCTCTTTAGCATAAGCTGTCATCAGTGTTTTTAATCTTAGCCAGGTATAAGATAGAATCTCAGAGTCATTTTGATTTGCATTTCCCCAATGACTAAGGATGTTGAACATTTCTTTAAGTGGTTCTCAGCTATTTGAGATTACTCTGTTGAGAATTCTCTGTTTATATCTGTAACCCATTTTTTAAATTGGATTATTTGGCTTGTTGTCTGGTTTCCTGAGTTATTCATATATTTTGGAAATCAGCCCCCTGTCAGATGTGGGGTTGGTGAAGATCTTTTCCCATTCTGTAGGCTGCTGCTCTTTTCTTTTGACAGTGTCTTTTGCCTTACAGAAGCTTTTCAGCTTCATAAAGTCCCATATGTTAATTGTTGATCTTAGCACCTATGAGATTGGTATGCTGTTCAGGAAGTAGTCTCCTGTGCCAATGTATTCAAATATTCAAGGCTACTACCCACTTTCTCTTCTGTGAGGTTCAATGTGACTGGATGTTGAGATCTTTGATCCATTTGGACTTGAGTTTTTACTCAAGTGATAGCTGTGGATCTATTTGGATTCTTCTGCATGTGGATATCAAGTTAGGTCAGCACCATTTGTTGAAGATGCTTTCTTTTTTCCATTACATAATTTTGGCTTCTTTATCAAAAATCAAGTGTCCAAGAGGTGTATGAATTTACTTCTGGGTCTTTGATTCTATTCCATTGATCAACTTGCCTGTTTTTAAGCCAATACCATGTAGTTTTATTACTATTGGTATTATAATTATTATTCTGGAAGGTGATACCTCCTGAAGGATTGTATTGGAATTTTGACAGGAATTGTGTTGAATCTGTAACTTGCTTTTGTAAGATGACCGTTTTTATTATTATTATGTTAACCCTATTGATCCGTGAGCATGGGAGATTGTTCCATCTTCTAATATTTTCTTCAATTTATTTCTTCAAAGACTTGAAGTTCTCTCCATACAAGTCTTTCTCTTGCTTGGTTAGGGTTACACCAAGCTATTTTTATAATGTTTGTGGCTATTGTGAAGGGTGTTGTTTCCCTGATTTTTTTCTCAGCCTGTTTATCCTTTGTATATAAAAGGCCTACTGATTTTTGGAGTTAATTTTGAGTGTCTTATGACAATAAAACCTTACATGCTGCCATGTCTAAACTAGTCACCATGAGAGTGTGTGTTCTTCCCCAGAGAGACAAGCATTGCTACCATTCAAGTCCATGGGTATTTTGAATAACACTGACTGTTGTCAGTCATCCTTGGAACAAGGATTGAACTCTTGAAGTGGGTCAAAAGATTTTGACCTTGAGTCTGCTGAAGAAAGAAGCCACACTAGTAAAACACTGGTTTGGACCAGGGAGAAGCCATGAGATCATAAGATGCATCTTCCTGTGTGGTTGGCTAAAATGCCTTTGCAAACACACCCTCCCAAGCAACATTACCAAGTGAATTTATACTCACTCTTCTGAATATGCAGTCTTGATTTTTTTTTAATCACTTCGGAAGCTTTTGGCTACATCTGACACAGAATAAGGATAGAAGAAAAGTAAGCCTGCTGTGGACTGAGATCTGATATTTATATGATGGAGTCACATCAGCTTTCTGTTTATATGTTTTATAGTTTGCTACCAGCCTTGAAGCATCACTATGGGGAGAGACAGGTGGATACGGGACTATATCTCATGCATAGATCCCAATGTAAACTGAAGCTAAGCCTAGCTCTTAGCTCTGCTCTGCCTCCATTAACCCCAAATAGAATGAGGAACACCTGCATTGCTTCAGGGCAGGGAAGACCCTGGGTCTCAGGAAGCAGGGGAAAAAATCAAATAACTCCTATTCCTTGAGAAATGATGCCCAAGCAGGATAGACAAACTTAGAACAAGCAACATTCAGATAAAGGGACGGTTTTTAACTGCTGTGCTAAATCCAATCAAAGGCAAGTTCAGGGCACTGTGAGAGGAGAGATGGCCCGAGGAAGTGAAGTTTAAGCTAGGCAGTGAGGAATGAACCTGTCAGGGAAGAGAAGCCAGCTGTTGTGGGGGAGAGAACAGTCTGTGCCGAGACCTGGAGGTTCTGCAGGCATTGGCCACTCTGCTTAGCAGATCGCATGGCACAGCTCTTCATTGCAAAGTGAAGAAAGTGAAAAGGTCAAGTCTAGAGACCAGATGTCCTGACTCACATGTTGTGAGGGTGTTTCTCAGGACCCTCCTGATGCTTTGGAATTCCAGATGTGTCTGGAACAGGCAGAGAACTTGATGCCTGGGGTGAACGGCAGGGTGTTGCTTTCTAGATTTGATTGTGAGCTTGTGTATAACACACATACATGCACGAATGCACAGACACACACACAGGCACACACACACCACACGTCCCTATGTATAGTCACACAAAACATGCAAACACACATATATATGTACAAAATATATGTCTTTACACATATATGTACATAAAGTATTCATGTTTATTTCAAGATTTTTGTATTTTTATTTTATGTACATGTATATGTGTCTTTGCATGTAAGTGCAGGGCACTCAGAGGCCAGAAAAGAGCATAGGATCATCTGGAGCTGGAGTTACAGGAAGTTGTAAGCTGTCTAACTAGGGTACTAGGAATTGGGGTCCTTTCTGGGACTAGTATCCCCACTTAGCTGCTGACCATCTCTCTACCCCCCCATATATATAAGAATGTATGTGTGTGTGTAATATTTATGTATGTTTCTTTTCCACTTTATATTGACTGAAGGTCAAATATTAGAAATGACCTCCAAACTCTATCCTTTCTCCTTGTCCTGTGGTTCAAAGTCACACTACCATTCCATGGTTCTGTTTTATCAGTAGTAAAATAGAGACATATCTTCTAGTCTAAGTAATGAATTGGACTTTATTAAAGACTGGAGGTTAATATGAAATTGTCAAACATTGCAATATTATTTTTAACAGTCACAAAATCAGATGCTGATCTGGAAAAGTCTTCTGCAGGGGACAATGTGACTAGCTTCCTCTTCTGTTAATCTTGAAATTCTTCACCTCTACTAGGCTATTCGGCACATGTTCCTTGAAAACGGTCTTACCACACCAAGCTCAAAGCCCTTCCAAGTTGGGCTAAGGGTCAGGAGCCTTGGGATCAGGAAAGCCCATCTCACTCTGCTTCTCCATTACTTTCCAATTCTGTTGCTCTAGGGGAAAATATTTAAAAAGGAGCCCCACTTTCTTCATTTGTAAAGTCTGGATAGCTACGTCTCCTTCATAGACTTTTGCTAAACAGAGCCTATTTTTGGAATCCCTGGGCACTGTCTGGTGCACAGGAAGCCTCAGAAGGATACATTTGGCCGGTCAAGTGCTTTTCTTCCAGCCCCAGCCCCAAGCGTTGCCAGGAACCCAGACATTAGGGGTGCCTGTTGCACCCCTCTGGTCTGCTGCTCTGTAAACAAGTCAGTTGGGCAGCTATTATATTTTTCATTCCCCCAAAATTCTGAGATTTATGCACTAATTATTTAATGAGCAAATAGTTGATGATCTCCTATACTAAGCATTTATACATCAGAATTATTTTTTTTTTAAAAACTCACTATTCTCCTGGCAGGAGAAGGCAAATAATTTAGCTAAAACAGATTAGCAGTTTCTGAAGTATGCTAGAAGATGATCAGTGTTATTAAGAATGAAACATCAGATAGCAGAAATGACAAGAGTAGTTGGGGTAATGCCTCTGGAAAGAGGTCATGTCAGCGACATTCTGCAGGATGACAGAGGGAATCAATGGTTATCTATGCAGTGGTGTGAGAGAGGACATCCCAGGCAGGGGGAACAGGAACATGGTTGCCAGAGAGGAAGAATACCAGGAAAACTTTAGCAAGATGAAAGGTCACGGTAGAAGAGATAGCAAGCAAAGGACAAGACTGTACTATTTATGACTACCTAGGCATTTCTCTGTCTGGATTTGACACTGACTTCATTAATTTGATAAGTGCTTTAGTTTGCCTTCTATTGCTGTGATAAAACACTGTCCCAAACCAATTCGGGGAAGAAAGGGTTTATTTCCTTATAATTCATTTTGCAATTCCCAGGTTACAGTGCAACATTGAGGACAGTCAAGACAGAAACTGGAGCTGAGGCCATGGAAGAATGGAGTTTACCGGCTTGCTCAGTTTGCTTTTTTTATACCACCAGCACTACCTGTTCAGGGATGCAACCACATGTAGTAGGCGGATCCTCCCAGATTGGTCACTAATCAAGAAATCTGATTGGCTGCAGGCAGTCTGATGGAGACAATCCCTTTATCGAAGTTCCCTCTTGCAAGACGACTTTAGATGTGTGTCGAGTGGACAAAATCTAACCAGTCTATTAAGAACGTGTTAGATTTCTGCTTCCTTCATGTCAATGATGGCCAGGAATAACTCAGGAGTCAAATGAAATTACATACTACTGATCTCTCTGCCATTAATCTAGTGGGTTGTTAAGGATATCTCTTAATTCAACCCTTGCTCCTTGAGTAGCTGTCAAGACACAAAACTGTACAAGTCCAGACAACGTTCCTACTTGTGTGATACATCCATTGTAACCCAGGGCCCCACTACTTTGGTTATAGTAGCATCCCAGGCCACTTTTGTATGTGTACCCACTAGATGGTATTGTTGGATGTTTGCCAGCAACTCTGGCCTCTACCCACTAGATTCTAGCAACACTTTCCCCAGTTCTCCACACATTATGAATGGCTCTGAGGAGAGGCAGGAAAAGTCATTCTCAGAGCATCGCTCATCTGACTGGAAAGATAGGAAGTATTCCTTTCATAATTTTTGGCTGGTGGCAGTGAACACTGGAGCTGTGGTATTTGGAAGCTTTTCCCTGTGAGATAGGAGAGTACACAGAGACCACATCTGTTGTATCCTCGGTGTTTGCGCCTGTTTGAAAATGGGGATGTTCTGCCCTCACCCAATTAAATGGTATTTGGAGAAGGGGTTTTAAGGAACAATTAGGTTTACTGAGGTCATATAAGTGGACATGCAACATGGGGTTGGTGTCTTTAAAAGAGAAAAAAAAAACTGGGGAAACAGATGATCATGTGAAGGCCAGGAAGATGGCCATTACTAGGAACTGGATGTACCAAGTCTCGGTCTTGGACTTCTGACCTCCACGACTATGAGAAATATGGTCTGTTATTTAAGCCACCCGGACCTTGGTATTTACTTATAGTATACCATGCTAACCAAGGAAGCCTTCTGCCTACAGAATCTGAGGATGAAAGAAACTTACTTGAAGAGCTGTCCTGTCAGGGTGTGTGTAGGCCCGAACTGGATTATCATGGCCGTTGACTCCTAGTTTTGTGTCCAGAGGTGGAGCAACAGAGCAAGGAGAAAGCACTTTGGCACTGATCATGGTTCCTGCATTGCACTGTTTTCTGGAAAAGAGAGTGATGGTCTCCAAAGCAGTCTGATCCAGAGAGAGATGAACTCTAGCATCAATGCCCCTGCACCAACACAGTCACCTGCTTGTCCCATTTTGTGGCAGACTGGGCGG